>JANAVB010030420.1:13228647-13551797 GCA_029216955.1 Iris pallida
TTATTAGATTATAATTCTCCTCTTTTCTCTTCCTTCTCCCCATCTACCACTGCCTACTTTCTTCTTTCTCATTCCTCATCTTACTTCCTCGACCACTTCTCTACAGTCCTCCATTAGCCCCCTACCTCACCACTAGAAGACCTGCCAAACCAAGTCTAAGATGCATCGCTGTCATATGGATTCCAATTTGGGTTGATCAACAAGATTTGACCGCATCTGAAGACCAAAGTCCATTGGTGGTGGGTTCGAGGAGAAAGGGTGGTAGAGGGAGGGGATGAAAGGAAGAGGAGGGGTAGGAGGGGGAAGAAATAAGAGTTGGTGGTAGTGGCAGAGGCTTTGTCAGTAGTAGGACCCATACAACAGTGGGAGGTGGAAAGGGGGGTGAATTTAGTCGTTGGTGGGTGGTGGCATTGGGATTAAGAAGCAGGTCTAGTAGAAGAAAGTTAGAGAGAGAATGATGGTGTGTGTCTTAAATAGGATAGGCTGATTTGCACTTAAATACCATCAACTAATTAAGTTTTTGCAGCTTGCTTACATAATCTATTTTTTGCAGTTGCTACCATGACACCGTTAGAATACAAGAACAAAAAGACTATTGTGTCCATCTCCTTCCTCGCTCAGCCCACCTTAAATCCTAACCATGAATCTTACCCTAACACTGGTGGTCTTCACCATCGGCCTCTCCGCAGCTGTCCATAGCCAAAGCCAAAGCCACGATAACATCAGTACTAGCAATTACCATCACTTGCCACCAACATCACCTCCACTACCACCCACCACCACCACCTCTGCCACTACTATGTTGTTAATTTCGTACGGTACACAACACATGTCAAACTATCTATACATAGGGTTTCCAATACTTATTGTAGAGCTGTATCGGATTGGACATAAAACTGTAGGATACATTTTTGTATCGTCTGATACAATATGATATATTCCACACGGTACATTGATATGGCACATTCGATATTTTTGTTTTACATTTCAATGTTTGTATCGTTTCTTTTTTCTTTGTCTATGATTGAGCTTTATTCTTCTTGTTTTTGTTTTTTTTCTTTTCTTTCTTTTGTGTTTTTCAGTGACCACTTCCTCTAGTATGGACATTTAGTTTTGAATGGATAAATTATAGATATTGATTAAGGTCTTGTCATAATTGTCTAACTTGTGCGATTTTAGTTTTACATTTTGTTGTCGACCTTATAATGACTGCCCTTTGGATGCTTAATGATAATCTTTATTGTTCCTTAATGTGTGTTCGATTTATCCATATACGTGTTGTGTTATATTAATTTTCCTATCTATTTGCTAATGGAATAATGTATCTTTGATATACAATGTAGTTACATAACCCATGAATGTATCTTATCTTACTTATATCTATATCTACTTTTATGTAGAGGATCTGCTTTAACATAATTTTTCTTCTCTATATTGATTACTGTGGCACAAGCATGTACATGAAAACCATTCTAATTCATGTTTGGGACCCATTGAAACTCATACATGAGTTGTTAGCTGCTGCTTTGTCTTTAAGCGAAAGCTCAATTCCTTGTACATTTTTAACATGTGTTTTTTGATCCTCTTCATTTATTTTGACCATTGCACCAATTAATTCAGTAACGGTTACTATTCAAATTCCATCCAGGTTCAATGAACCATGTTTTAACGTGTTTTTTATGTGGTGTAACGTTCGAATTAAATTGGTTAATTAAAACTACGTTTAATTCTTCTCTCCATTGCAAGCATATATTGAGCTCCTCTTTCATTCTCCTATACATAAAAAAAATTCCTTCCCGTAACTCTCCCGAATTCTTCACTCCTTCAAAATTATGTTCGTTGTTTCGCTCTGGGCATAGCTAAGTCGGTGGTCGCTCTCTCCAAGTTGTGTGCGGCAAAGAGATTCCGGTGGAGCGGGATTTTACCACTAGGGGCGTTCGGATACCGTCTGCACATAGACCCGAACTATCTCTTAGGACATGCTTCGTGCTCGACTTCCCGGAGGCCGGTAACTTTTAATTTACTTTATTTTGTTGCAGATTTTAATCCGAAGATTTTGAAGAAAAATCCAACAATCTAAGAGATATTTCAATTTTATTCTATTCACATTTAAGTTTTCCACCGTATTTTGGTGTACTGTATCAAAATCTTTTTACATTTGCTTGTTGATCTAAACGTTTCAAATTCCTCAACATTTGAAAAGAAAGCTTCTGTTGAAAGATTTTTTTTTATTCGAACCAGTATAATATTTTCATTTACCAATTTTTAAAAGAATTGCAAGATTCTGTTCGAACCAGTATAATCTTTGCCCCAACTTTAAAGTTGTTCCCATTTACAAAGCCACCATTAAACTAATACTACTATAGTTATTCATTTTTTTTTTTTTACAAAGTTCTGTTTGAAAGTTTCTCTCTATATATATTTGCCTATATGTGAAAGCTTCTGTTTGAAAGCTTCACAATTTTACAAGCTTCCCATTTACAGAGCTTCTGTTTGAAAGCTTCCCATAAATTTTTTAGCTTTCATTGGAATTTGCTTAATATAGTTTACATCATATAAAAAATTTCTACTGTTAACACTTAGACAATTGTCTTAGTTTAAATATTTGCTTATATTAATATTTATTTACCAATTATATCTCTCAATAAATATTCATTTATTTAGAATTGCCTACTGTTATATCTATTAATAAATATTCATTTATTAAGAATTGCCTACTGAATTTACTACTGCAAACATTCTGTTATCTCTCTTAATAATTTTTTTTAATAAATATTCATTAATGCATTGTGGGTGAATGCTTTATATTCTCTATATTCATTGAATGCTTTAATTTCATTAGATCAGTGAATTTTGTTAGGCAAACTTTGTTAGCACCATTAGATCAGTGAATGCTTTATATTCATTATATAGTGCTCTCCTTAACAGGTTGTTAAGCAAA
Source organism: Iris pallida (assembly GCA_029216955.1). Lineage (NCBI taxonomy): Eukaryota > Viridiplantae > Streptophyta > Magnoliopsida > Asparagales > Iridaceae > Iris > Iris pallida. The sequence goes on from JANAVB010030420.1 coordinate 13,231,589, forward strand.
CTTGTTTTTAAAAAAAGTTGTCAACTTGATTTGCCATATATTATTGCCACATATTTAGTAATACTTTGCTAAAAACATTGTTTAATATATGTCAAAAGATTTGTCACACTAGTAACAATTCATTATTGGCTAAATTGACACCTTAGACAAACATTATTGTGTACATTTTGTCAATACTAGTTTTTTCCCTACTCAATATTTCAATTTGGGCTAAAATAAACAGGTTATTGATTTAGTAAATTCCTTTAATTTTAAAGTTATAAAGTAAGATTTGTTTGGGTACAAGCCGAAAGGGCCCTTCTGTCAACAAGGCGAAAAATCGTCTAAGCGACCGGTACTTAAGTGTTCCTAGTGAACCTCCGCTTGCTGGGATCCGGCCCCTACAGCTAACCCAACCTTATCAAAACTTGAAAAACCAAAATTTTAAAGGTAAATTACTAAAATCATTTAAACCGTTAATTTTTAGCTTAAACCATCTTTATTGAGTAAATAAACTTATGCAGCCTTTTGGAATCATATTCTCAAGTTCTAAAGAGATTTAGAACAAAAAAGCATTAGGCTAAGTCCATAGCTAGATCTAAAGCTAAGGTAAACCCTATAGAAATCCATGGCACATCCAAGTCTAATTACCAATAAAACCTTATTCAAAGGGAAAGACTCAAACAAGCTAGAGACTAACATGATTCTGAATGGGTCTTCTAGCTCATTTAGGTCTGTAAGCTATCAACCTGCAGTAAATTTCTTACCATTCTGATGATTGGTGGTTGGATTCTGGAGCAAATGTTCATGTTTCTTTTGATCGCTCTATTTTTCAAACTATCAGGAATAGGGTGGAAGAGGTGTGACCCTAGGAGATGGCTCAACAGCACAGATTGTAGGAATAGAAGAATAAATCTGAAGATGACATCAGAAATTTTTTTACCTCTCTATGATGTGCTTCATGTGCCATCGGTTAGGAGGAACCTAGTCAGTGGATCTCTACTCGTAGCCTCCGGATACAAAATTGTAATGGAGGCCAACAAAGTAGTTTTTCCAAGAATGAACTTTTTGTGGGGAAATGATTTGTAAAAGATGGACTCTTTATTTTTGAGCACAATGAATAATTTTTCAAATCCTTGTTTTGTTGCAAATGTTGAATCATCAAATGTTTGGCATGGCAGATTAGGTCATGTAAATTTAGGATCCATTAAAGATGATGAACTTAAATCTTATCTCTAAGACTCCTATAGATGATGAACACAAATGTGAGATCTGTGTTCAAGCCAAACACAATAGATTACCTTTCAAATCTGTCCATAGGGATCCCGAACTCCTAAACTTGTCCATAGTGACGTTTGTGATTCCAATAGGGTTTTGAACCGAGGCGGTAGGAAATACTTTGTTACTTTTATAGATGACCATTCAAAGTATTGTTACACCTACCTCCTTAAGACCAAAGATGAAATTTTTAGACAGATTTAAGGTTTATAAGTCTGAAGCTGAGAACCAGTTAAATAGAAAGATTAAGATCCTTAGATCAGATCATGGTAGAGAGTATACCTCGAATGAAATGATTAACTTCTGTGAAGAAGATGGAATTATTTATGGGTAATCGCTCCTTATTCACCATAGTGCAATGGAGTTGCTGAGAGAAAAATCGCACTCTGCTAGACATGGTAAATGCCATGCTTCTCAGCTCAGGAGCCCCTGATAATCTTTGCGAAGAAGCCCTTTTATCAGCCTGTTATATCCTTAATAGGATACCCAATAAGACTAATGATAAAATCCCATATGAGTTATGGAAAGGTCGAACCTCTAGGATTAATTACCTCAATGTTTGGGGATGTCTAGCTAAGGTTGGGATTCCAGAACCCAAAAGAGAAATGATTGAAAAGAATTTAGGAGAATGATTCTTCACTTTTTTGATAGAGGGTGATCCCTCAACTTATGAAGAAGCCATATCTTCTCATAATGCTCCTTTCTGGAAAGAAGCTATTAACAATGAGTATAACTCCATTATGGAGAACAATACTTGGTTTTTAACAGACCTTCCTTTAGGTTGTAAATCCATAGGTTGTAAGTGGATATTTAAAAAGAAACTTAGAGCCGATGGTACCAGAGAATTTCAAGGCTAGGCTAGTAGCCAAAGGTTTTATCCAGAAAAAAGGATTAGATTATTTTGATATCTACTCTCCTGTTACTAGGATTTCTTCTATTAGAACCTTTCTAGTCTTAGCTTCCATCTATGACTTGCTGATCCATCAAATGGATGTAAAGACATCATTTCTAAATGGAGATTTAGAAGAAGAAATCTATATGGAGCAACCTGAAGGTTTCATTGCTAAATGTCAAGAAAACAAGGTTTGCATATTAGTAAAATCACTTTATGGCCTAAAGCAAGCTCCCAAGCAAGGGCACAATAAATTTGACAAAGTCATTATAGAATTTGATTTTGTGCCAAATGAATATGACAAATGTTTGTATTCTAAAAATACAAATGGAAGTTGTGTTATTTTATGCTTGTATGTTGATGATATCCTTATTCTAGGATCTTCACTGGAACTGATAAATAACACTAAGAATTATTTATCTAACCAGTTTGATATGAAAGACCTAGGTGAGCCAAATCTGATCCTAGGAATACAAGTATCCAAAAGGAAAGAGGGCTATACTCTATCCTTAGTACATTTAATTGAGAAAATGCTAAGAAAGTTTGAGTATTTTGACAAGAAACATGCCCTTACCCCTTATGACAGTAATGTTGTTTTCAAGAAGAATGAAGAATCACCTATAGAACAACATAGATATTCACAAATGATTTGGTCTCTTATGTACATAACAAATAGGACTAGACCTGATATTGCATTTGCTATTGGGAGACTAAGTAGATATACTAATAACCCAAATCAGACATACTGGACTGCATTAGACAGAGTATTTATATCTTAAGGGTACTCTAGATTATAAACTTCATTATTCTAGACACCCTGATATCATAGAAGGTTACTTAGTTGCTAATTGGGTAACTGATTCACATGATGTGAAATCTACAACTGGATATGTTTTACCCTAGCAGGAGCTGCGATCTCCTGGGGATCATGTAAACAGACTATCATTGCCAGAAGTACTATGGACTCTGAGATGATAGCTTTAGACACTATCTGTACAGAAGCTGAATGGCTTAGAAATCTTATTATGCATATACCTGTTTCTGTTCATCATATTCCTGTAATTCCTATAAACTGTGATAATAAATCTGTTATAGAACTACTAAAGCATGATTCTGTGAATGCTAAGATGAACAGGCACCTGCAGCTGCACTTCAAGTCAATAAAGAGCCTATTGGACAAATTTGTGGTTCTTGACTATAAAAGTCATTAAAGAACTTTACAGATCTCTTGATGAAGAGTCTGTTTACTCTTGACGAAGAGTTTGTCTAGGACATTGATCCTAGAATCATCGAGGGGGACGGGATTAAGCCCATAGTATAGTCACCAGCAGTGGCAACCCAACCGAGTCTGATTGGAGATCCCAAGAAGCCGATTCAATGGGTAGAAACAAGCTGGACTAGGTGACTATTATGGAACACTGACCTGAAATTAAATTCTCTTTAAAATAAAAGTCCAAGAGGCTGTACATGTGTACATTAATATCCCATCCCTATGGTGACAGTATTCCTTGTGTGATATGGATAGGGTGAGTTTTAAAACTCTTAATAAGTCCAAGCATGATATGCATGGTTGATTCCTATCACCAACCCTTAAGGACTTACCTATATGAGAGATCGTGAGGACCGCGACTATAGGACAGGGCAATCCTAGACAACTCTCATGAATGTAAAAGTGCGCATTGCCAACCAAACGCGCCACCCGATAGACCCAAGTACCTCTAGCGTACTATGTGTGCTATTCTCTGAGTCTGCTTCAAGAAGACTGATTCAAGGCGTAGTCCATCAAGCTTTTCTTCAGACAAAGACAATAGTCACTACGTGAGATTCAAGGCTGTAGTCCATCTCATTTATGCATAGTATACAACTGCCCAGAAATTCTCTTACTCCTCTCTTATTTTTACTTCCTTATATTTTCTTGGAACTTGAGCTTTTGGAGGGGGATTGTTAGCTGCTGCTTTGTCCTTAAGCAAAAGCTCAATTCCTTGTACATTTTTAACATGTGTTTTTTGATCCTCTTCATTTATTTTTGACCATTGTACCAATTAATTCAGTAACGATTACTATTCAAATTCCATCCATGTTCAATGAACCATGTTTTTAACATGTGTTTTTTATGTGGTGTAACGTTCGAATTAAATTGGTTAATTAAAACTACGTTTAATTCTTCTCTCCATTGCAAGCCTATATATTGAGCTCCTCTTTCATTCTCCATATACATAAAAAAAAATTCCTTCCCGCAACTCTTCCGAATTCTTCACTCCTTCAACATTATGTTTGTTGTTTCGCTCTGGGCATAGCTAAGTCGGTGGTCGCTCTCTCCAAGTCGTGTGCGACAAAGAGATTCCGGTGGAGCAGGGATTTTACCACTAGGAGCGTTCGGATACCGTCTGCACATAGACCCGAACTATCTCTTAGGGCAGTGCTTCGTGCGCGACTTCCCCGGAGGCCGGTAACTTTTAATTTACTTTATTTTGTTGCAGATTTTAATCCGAAGATTTTGAAGAAAAATCCAACAAGAGTTAGTCTCGAAAATGGAAAGGAACCTAGGCATTAAATGGCCATGTCCAATCGGCATGCCAACTGCCAAGGAAGTATTATGTCGAGGCGGATATAGATACGTTGCGTTAGAGGTGTGTACGTGCAACCTACGCTAAATTTAATCACAAATTTCACCCATTTGGTAGTTAAATTTGAATCAGTTTTGAGTCAGACTCGATCCAAACTTTGCTTATAGGTCATAAGAAACATATTTAATCCTCATAATAGATTAAAACATAAGGGTACTTATGTCTTTTACTTGTTTATGTTAACATTTGCTGGTTATAGACCTACTGGGAATCACCAGTACTTCAGGGCATCATGATCTCTTGGTTTGACACTGGGTTGTTAAGTCCTTGACTAAAAGATGATGGCAGGAAGTGAAATTTAAGGGTATTCTCATCTTTTGTTTCCATTAACAATGAGATTATCATTCTCATCTTTTGTTCCCTATAGCAAATTGTTTTGTCTTACCTCTTCGTTTAGACTCTTTTATAGTTGACAGAAATTTGGGTGATACTTATTTTTTGCATGAGCTTAATTGTATGTCCAAAAGATAGGTCTACCTGTCTGCCAACTTACCTTAGCTTGGAATCTGGCACCATTATAGAGGGTTGATGTTGGGTCGTAGGTCGGACATAAAAATTATCGACGAGAAGAGGGTACTTGAGTGCAATTTTACCCCAAAAATGAGGATATCCTGACAGCTCAAGATATCCAGATACTTAACCTTAATATAAAACTTTAGAGAGCTTTCCTTGTATCTATGATTACTATTTATTTCTTTTATCCAATATTAGTCTTCAAACTGACGTTTTTGGCTTTGTTAATGTCTACGTACAGACACCAAATCCATGGGACGCCGAGATCAACAACATCATTGAAATGGCCTATGGTACTAATCCCGCTTCAGACCCCCAAGAGTTCGATGATAAACCACATGACAGCTACCCAATGTAAGAACCGTTGTCGTGCCATGCTCGCTCATGAGATACGTGTAAGAACCATCCCCTGGCTTCATGGTTTCAAGGCCTACAATTTGTTCAGAATTCTCTGACGATTGCTGCTGATACCTATGATCTCCACTACAATTATGATGACAAAGCTTGTAAATTACATCAGGGAGGCCAAAATATGTTGACATAGGTAAAAGCTTATATAATAGTTGATATTCTAAGTTCTACCAAATGAATTCCTTCATATGCTCTTGTTGTAAATTTACGTAAAAGCATAATTTAATTTCATTAGTAGAATTGAAGCATACTTGTTATGAACAAACCATCGTGATCGAGATAAAAAGACTGGCCGTCTTGCTGTGATAATTGTGGCTTCAGAAGTTTTAGCAGAGTGAGATTATGAGAAATATCAGATGACTTTGATGAAGTGGTCCTGCTTGTGTTAGGAGTCATTCCCTAGTTTTAGTTATCTGTTGCAACTCTATAATGATCTTGTGTTTTTAACATACCTTGATCACAAGTTGATGTATTTTGGGGAGATTTTCTTCTTCCAAGTTAAAAAAAAGTCAGATTAAACACATTCATCTTCTTTCTTTCTTCTTTTTTTTTTCCCTCTTTTTTTTTTTAATTATTGCTCCGGAAACAAGTCATGTTAATTATAAATGATCTCAAAGAGGGACAGGGTTGGAAAAAATGCTAACAATCTGTTGTAAGAAGTCCAGTGACGATAATATTGTGCTTGGAGATATGAACTTTCGCACCCATCCATGTATGATTCTTGCATAAGAGCATATGATAATTAAGATAATGAATAAGAAGCTCATCGATGAAATGAAGTCAAATTGCGTCTGCCCTCGTAGGGGCAGAGAGTGTAACAAGGTAACTTGGTGAAATGAATGGGTAATATGAAAATAATTCTTTTTTTTTTTTTTTTTTTTCTTTCCAATGTTTGCTTCTGAGGATATTTGTCTTTCCAAAATGAATAACAAAGTCAGAGCGATTTCACAACTTTCTTTTTTATTTAAGATGGAAGATGAATTTTCCCAGATATCATTTGCCAAGGTAATTAGAGTCTTACCATATACCAAGGACATGAACACTGCTTTCATTGAAAGATTTCCCAAAGTCAGCCTTATTGATAATTTTTGTCTTTAGAAAATGGAAAACATTGTCATTCCGGGTGGGGATCTTTGATCTCGGAGTCGTTTAGCTAATTGTCAACAGCATTGGCTTGGAGGCTCTAACAGAGCTCAGCTGGTCCGAACTGTAGTCCGGGCTTAAAAATAAATTTACTAGAAAAAATTCATTCATCTTTGTGGCATGCCTCTGCTCTCAGTTCCCGCTAAGAATTTTTTTTCCTGACATGCCCCTGCTCTCATTCCCCGCTAAGAAAACTTATTGGCTCTGCGCTTGCTCCGAGATAAGGGCAGCGAGGGTCAGTTGCAAGGACATATCGAAGACTCTGAATCCAGCCAAACAGGGCCGTTTATGACATTCTAAAGCCCACGTGCAAATTGTTTTTTGTATCGACTAAAAAAAATGAAGATTTAACATTAGTACAAATGTACGAAGGTTAAATATTCTGGAACCTTTCACATTTTGGGACCTTGTACGATCGTACATCTTGCACTCCCTCAAGAAACAGCCCTGCAGCCAAGGCTGTAGAGGCTTATGCTAAGACATCGTAGCGAGAAGCTTGCATACTGGATTAATTGAACACAAGGATGGTCAAGATCCTGATCTCGGCGTGACCAAGTTCATCGTTGGAGCCTGGAGGACCTCTTCTAGACTGTGAAGTACATACAAATCTATCGACACTTATGAAAGGTACCAACATTTCCTTCTCAACCTTAATAGTTTGCATCATTAGTTAACTGCTATATGCTTTCTATTACTTCCATGAGTCATACAGAAATAGAGGATTTTAATGAACTGAAGTCAAGAAAAGGAAGACAGCAATATGGATTCTGGAGTGATATCCTTCACAGGAATTTGAAACAATCACATATATTAATTATCACGGTCAAGATTAATGCAAAAAAAAAAAAAACACTAAAACTATACAAAATCCTCTTCTAGAATTCTAACCAGCCAATCCGAAGAAAATTCCCAATCCTCTGTAAGAGTTCTGTTGGGAACGAAGCGCGGAAACCGTTCCCCCAAACCAGAAAGTCCTGCGAGAGAACCGAGCAAAAGCACACAAACCAAAAATGCCAAACACAATTGCAGACACAAAGATTTTTGACGTGGAAAACCCTTGCGGAAAAAACCACGGGACGATCGTAGTCCAACCCTGAAGAACCTCCACTAATGGAATAAAGAGAATACACCCTCTACAAGCTCCTCCAGATCCAACACGGATCACCACAACTCACTTGAAAGAAGAAATTTTTTGATTGCGGACTACGAAGAACAAGAAATGCCGAAAAATTATTCGAAGCAATCTCTCCTTCACAATAGTCCTTAATCCTCTCTCTCTCTCTCAAAGATTGTAAAGCACTCTTGTTTTGAGATGAGTTTACAACTAGCATGCATCACCCTTTTATAAGCCCTTGGTAATCCATACATGGAAGACTAATATATATGGAAACTTCCAATATGCATCAATCATATATTTAATGGAAATCCAATCATAATTGGCTTGCCATAATTGGAAATCCAATTATATGGAAAGCTACTTTATGAAGGGTCCAATCATAAATATATGATCAAAGTAAATATGGAAATCCAATCATATATTTTCTTACCATATATTTCTAAAATAAAATCCATGCACTCCCCGAGCTTCTCCGACACACGGATGGCGTTCGTCGCTCTCCGGGGTATTCTCCACATAGGTTGGGAACCCCACCCACTCCAACAAATCTCCCCCTTCACAACTAGGTGGAGGAACTCGTCATCCCGACGATCCGCCTGCAGTACTCAAACTTTCCCCTTGGTAGAACCTTCGTGAGCATGTCCGCTCCATTGTCATCAGTATGAACCTTCTCAAGCTCCGCATCCTTCTTCTCAACCACATCCCGTATCCAATGATACCGAGTCTCGATATGCTTGGACCGGCTATGAAAGGTCTAATTCTTCACAAGGTGAATAGCACTCTGACTGTCGCAAAGCAAAGTATATTGCTCTTGCTTCAGCCCCATTTTCTGCAACAACTTTTTCATCCACAGCAACTCCTTGCAAGCCTCCGTCGCGGCAATGTACTCTGCCTCTGTCGTCGACAAGGCAACACACTTCTGCAACCGCGACTGCCACGATATCGCTCCTCCAGCAAACATCATCACATAGCCCGAAGTCGATCGCCTTGTGTCTACATCTCCAGCCATATCAGCGTCGGTATACCCAACCAGCTTTGGCTCGTCACTACCAAAAGAAAGTCTCCAATCAGCAGTGCCCTGAAGGTATCGTAGAATCCACTTGATCGCACTCCAATGTACCCTTCCAGGATTTGAAAGGTACCTGCTAACTGTGCCAACTGCATGAGCGATGTCTGGCCTCGTACACACCATAGCATACATAAGGCTTCCCACAGCTGAGGCATATGAAACCCGCTCCATATCTTCTTTTTCGTCCTTGGTAGATGGACACTGCTCCTCAGTGAACTTAAAGTGAGCCGCAAGGGGGCAACTCACTTTCTTCGACCCGTCCACCCCGAAACGCTGAAGTACCCAGTGAATGTACTTCTTTTGGGACAAGTGTAGCAGCTTGGACTCTCCCTCGGCTGATCTCCATCCCAAGAATAGTCTTTGCTGCGCCCAAATACTTCATAGAGAAGGTCGCACCCAGTTGGTGCTTCAACTCCGCTATCCTAGTGGCATTCCGACCCACTAATAGCATATCGTTAACATAGAGCAATAAAATGATAAAATCATCCTCGACAAAATACCTCACAAATACACAGTGATCCGACGTCGTCCGTGCATAACCATGCTCCCTCATAAACGACTCGAACTTCCTGTACCACTGCCTCGGAGCCTGTTTCAGACCATACAAGCTCTTCCTCAAACGGCAGACCAAATGTGACTTGCCCTTCTCACAGAATCTCTCTGGCTGCTCCATGTATAACTCCGCCTCAAGATCGCCGTAGAGGAATGCCGTCTTCACATCCATCCGTTCGACCTCCAAATCTAGACTGGCTGCTAATGCTAGCACCACACGATAGACGAATGCTTGACGACTGGCAAAAAGATCTCATCATAATCTACGCCTTTTCGCTGACCGTAGCCTTTAACTACCATCCTCGCTTTGTATCGAGGGCGAGTAGCATCATCTGTCTGCTTCACTCTAAACACCATCGATTCTTCAAAGCCTTCTTGCCCTTTGGCAACCGCACCAGCTCATAAGTAGAATTGACATGTAAGAAACTCATCTCCTCCTACATAGCCTACATCCACTCCTGCCTTTGTTCGTCTTCCATAGCCTCTGTAAAACTTTTGGGCTCTCCCCCGTCAGTCAGTAGTACATACATACCCGATGAGTATCTAGTAGATGGTCGACGATCTCTCTCGCTCCTTCTCAATGGAGCCACTGGTACTGGCTGTATACCAACAGCCTCCTCCTCTTCAGGAACTGCCTCCCCGGCGTGCTCATCCTCCTGAGGGACATCCTGACCACCATCAGCAGCTGATGATCAAGGTTGGGAGCAACTCCATGTACTGGCTCCCCCATAATTGGATCCTCTGTGATGTCCTCTGGAAACTGCTCGAAGCGAAATGACTCTAACTCAGGCAATTCCTCAGCCTCAGGAGGCGTCTCGGAATCCTGAGTGTTGGTCATGGTCTGATCCTCGGAAAACTACGTCCCTGCTTCTGTAGAGCTTTTTTTCCACCGGGTCGTAGAGTCTATAGCCAAACTCATTCCGACCGTAGCCAATAAAGATGCATCGCCTCGTCTTTGGCTCAAGTTTGGTCCTCTCGTCCTTCGGTACATGCACGAAGGCCTTACAACCAAACGCCCGTAGGTGATTATATGACGGCTCTTTGTCGTACCATACTTTTTTAGGCACATCACCCTGCAAAGGAGCACTATGAGACAAATTAATGATATAAGCAGCTATGAGAAGAGCCTCACCCCAATAACTTTCCGACAAGTTTGCTTCTGACAGCAAATACTGCACCCTCTTCATTAGTGTCATGTTCATGCGCTCCGCTACACCATTGAGCTGAGGTGTCTTTGGCGCAGTCTTCTGGTGTCGTATCCCCTGCTCTCTGCAATAAGCATCAAAGGGACTAATGTATTCGCCATCGTTGTCGGACCGAACACACAACTTTTTGCCCATCTCTCTTTCAACAGAGGCATGCAACTCTTTGAAAGTAGGCAGCACCTGATCCTTGGTCTTTAAGGCATAGACCCAAACCTTCCTAGAACAGTCATCAATAAAAGTTACAAAGTAAGAAGCACCACCAATAGATTTTACCTTCAAAGGATCGCAGACATCCGAGTGAATCATCTCGAGCAACGTCGGCTTCCTTGAACTTGGGTGACTTCAGAAAGACACCATATTTTGCTTTCCAGCTAAGCAGTGCGTGCATTTCTCCAACTTTGCAGACTTGAGCCCTGGAATCACCTTCCTGTTCACCAAGTAGCTCATCCCCTTCTCGCTGATATGGCCGAGCCGCCTGTGCCACAACTCGGTAGACGCATCACTGACTGCGTTCACCTCCTGTGCCCCCGTGCGCTCCCCTCCATATAGTAGAGACTGGACTTCTTGCTTCCTCTGGCAATCACCATCGAATCTCTGGATAGCTTCCACTGACTATTTCTGAAGAGACTGAAGAATCCCTTGTCATCCAACCTTCCAACCGACACCAGGTTGAAACGAATATCAGGGACATGATGAACATCTTTGAGAACAAGAACTGCACCCGTCTTCGTTCTCAAATGCACATCTCCAATGGCAACCGCCTTCGACACATCTCCATTGCCCATCTTCAACACTCCATAGTAGCCTGTTGTGTAAGTGGCAAATAGTGCCCTGTTGTGAGATACATGCACTGAAGCTCCTGAGTCCACCAACCAAGAATTATTATCGCAGGCGAGGTTCGTGATAACCTCATCACCTACGACGATCACATCGCCTCCATGTATCGATGCCGCCGCTATTGTGTTCTTATCTTGCTTTCCCTTGTCACCCTTCTTCTCTTTCTTCCAAGCGAAACAATTCTGCTTGATGTGGCCCTTCTTGCCACAATGGTAATACTCCGAGTCTTCGTAACGACCCTTGGACTTCCTCTACTCTTGTCTCTGCCACCATCTGGACCCCTGCTTTTGCCCCTTCCGCGGCTCTCTGAAACTAATGCCTCTGAGTGGTGGGATGTGGATGAAGTGCCCTGAGAACGTCTCCGCATCTCTTCATTCAGCACCCTGCTCTTGGCAAACTCCAGACTGACCATGCCCTCTGGAGCAGAAGCGATCATAGATACTCGTACGGTCTCCCACGAGTCTAGCAATATACACAGCAGCAATAATCCATGAACCTCGTCGTCGAACTTGACTCCCATAGAGGATAGCTGGTCAACCACGCCCTGGAACTCACTCAAGTGATCCGTAATACGCCCCATCTTTGTACCGCAGACCAATCATCGTTTGGATCAGGAACAACTTATTTACCCCGGTCTTCTTAGCATACAAAGATTCCAGCTTATCCCATAATGTCTTCGCATACTCAATATTGGCAACGTGGTTGTACACGTTCTCGTCAACGAACTGCCGTATGTACCCACACACCTGTATATGCTCGAAGTTCCAGTCCTTATCGGATTTGTCACTGGACTTCTCGGATGCAAATACTGGAAGATGCAGCTTCTTGACGAACAGCAAATCCTTCATCTTGCTCCACCAATAATGGTAGTTGGTACCATTCAGGTTCACCATGCGCACCGGCTTCGCGTCCATCTCTGCTTCCTGGTTTGACTGTCAACTCCTGACACTTCTTTGAACCCAAAGCTCTGATACCACTCTGTTGGGAACGAAGCGCAAAAACCGTTCTCCCAAACCAGAAAGTCCTGCGAGAGAACCGAGCAAAAGCACACAAACCAACAACGCCTGTAGAAGCATGAAAATTTTTCAGCAAATGGAACTCCATACGCCCAAGCCAGTGGAACTCTATGCGCCCAAGCCAGTGGAACTCCATACGCCCAGCCAGTGGAACCTCATGCGCCCAGCCAGTGGAACCTCATGTGCCCAGCCAGTAAACTCCATACGCCCAGTCAGTGAAGGCTCATGCGCCCAGTCAGTACAACTTCATGCGTCTAGCCAGTGAAGGAGGGCGCATAGCCTGAGACATGGCTATGCGCCCAAGCCTGACTCAGTCAAAGCCATGATCAACACGTGCACCGAAGCACACGGCCACGTCAGTCTCCACGAGCAGTCGTGTACCGAAGCATGTGGCCACGTCAACGCCACGACCAACCCACGATCTCGTAGCCTGTATACGCCTACGTCCTATGCGCCCAAAGCAGGACTATGCGCCTACATGAAAACCAGCATGTTTCCTCATGTGAGCGCATAACACCATTCTAGCTCAAGAACGACTATAAAAGAAGGGCTTCATCCTTCTTCAAACACACAGAATGAAGAGCATTTTCAAGAGCCAAATTACTGCACTTCTTGCCAGTGAGCCGAGAGTTAGCAATTTTCTTAGGTTTTCTCTCACTTTTGTAATCGAAGTGTCAACGGAGTAAAGGAGCAACTGCCGCTCGATCTCCATTGTCCCATTCCCAGAATTCTTTTTTGTACTCGGGGATCCTCAGCGCAGGATCTCTCAGGCGTACTCGATTTGTGGTGCCTTGCACCAATAAAAGAAAAGACATCGTTTTCTTCTTCTTTTTTGTGTCCACAAAAATGGCGACTCTGCTGGGGACTACCTTTTCCTCTGACGAGAAGGTGGTGACGCAATCCGATACCGATAAAGTAGGGAGTACTCAGAAGATGCTGATCGTAAAATTTGATCAGCAGGCGTTCGAAGAGATGCTCTCGAGGGACGGCTCTACTCCCTCAAAATCAGCAAAGCCAAACAAGTCTCGCAAGACTTGGCTTCCGAAGGCTCGCTGCGCATATCCTGCTAGTGTCATAGCAGATATGCAGCTGAGGGGCTCTGTCACCTGGGCGCAGGACTCTGCCACAGAAGTCCCCCAAATGGAGAAAGCTTACACCGTTCCGGGCTCAAATAGCCCAGTGACTTCTTTCCTCCACAGCCAACAACAGAGTGTTCAACACTCAAGACTTGGCAGAGAAAAACACTACGATGCCAAGAATCGGGGTGCGACACTCTGGCCAAACCCGACAAGACTCGCAAACGAAGGAGGCAAAACTGGAAAAATAGTGCTGCTCCACCAAGCATGCACCTAAAGCCATGCGCCCAAGGTGCTTGGACGCATTGCCCCAACCAGAACACTTCTGTCTTCAACAGGCTGGGAATCCAGAGCCATGCGCCCAAGGCTATGCGCCCAGGCTCATTGGATCCATACTATGCACCCACATCAAGGCGACTCAAACATGTTGTCAAGAATCATGTGCCCAAACCCAGTCTCTAAGGCCTATGCGCCCACAGTAAAAAAAGGCCCCAACGTGTATAACACGGGCTGTCTTCAAGGACATCACAGAACTTAGGTGTGGGGGTTGCCCCTGCACATGAACTAAGTCTGGATGCGCCTACTCTCCTTACGAACCCGCATGCAAAGCTCGACGATGCATGCAACATGGGTTGTAAGACAAAACTCCCTTCCGTTGACTTGCGCGACATGATAAATCATAAGCGTAAAGCGAGGGAGAACATAACAATTATAGTGCACTATCGTGCACCAATATTGTTATCAACTGTTGCTGCTCCAAAGTGACAAGAGTACCTCAAAGAAAATCCGTGTTTCGGCGGTTGCACTTCTCTGACGACGAGAAGCCACTATGTGTTTCATCCAACATGGCTTCATGGGGTCCTCCTTACGGAAGCCCCAATAAAAAACGGTGGACCACCAACCCAACCTTCTTCCTCAGTTCCATGAGAAGAAGACGAAGTCTACCGACAGATGGCCAACAGGTTGTCGTATTTGAAGGAGTCTATATGGGCACCTGGTCAAAGGTGAGATTCCGTGCAGAAGACGAAGAATCCCAAGCCGGGGGTAGCATTCCCTCAGAATCCAAAGCAGATGACCCCCACACTGGGGGTAGCCTTCCAAAGGATGATGATCCCTCCAAATCGATGGCGACTATCTACCTCCTCTACCTGAAGATGAAGGACTTGTCCACTCGGAGACAGACAGTATCTGCACCAGTTGTACTGCTTCCTCTGTTCATCCTCGCATGCTATCTACATACATGATGGACGGAAGAAAGACCTGAAGAAGCCAGTGATCAGACTAGTAAACGGTTAGAGGGTCTCGAAACAACATTCGCCAAGATCACTGATATGCTTACCAGTATCATGACGGTTCAAGCTGCTGGGGCTGTTCCTCTACCTCAACCAAACGTCTCAGCTCACGCTAGTCCAGCTCACAGCAACAACCCTCCTTCACTACAAAAGGAGTATCATTCCGTTGTGCCTCCTCCAAAACTTATAAATGCTGGAGGTGGTCCTTCGCCAATAGCACCTGACAACGTTCAGCAGCCGTTTCCCAACACCTGCTCAATCAACAAGATGTAATTGATTCCGGTCGCTTGCCTTGACACCATCTCGCACAAAGATGAGCTTCAGAAGATGGGGATATCTCAACCGTATCCCTCTGAGTGGGGAACGCTACTTGCCCTCCGAACTACAAGCCGCTGACGCTGAACTCATTCGACGGTTTGACTTCTCCTCGTCAGCACATGACGTACTTCAACATACAGACTCTGCACTTGCCTAGAGAGATCCGTTCCTGTCGAAGCTGTTTATTAGCACCTTGCAGGGGGTAGCCTTCGAATGGTTCTACAGTCTGCCTGACGGATGTATCAATTCATTCAAAGACTTGGAGAGGTTGTTCTTCAACAGGTTTTACGAGAGACCAAGCAAAGGAGAACTGAGTCTGTCATCGCTTTCATAGAACGCTTCAGACGGTTAGCACTGAAGATGCCCTTCGGCATACCAGACTCAAAACTTATGGATACTTGTCGACATAACTTCCTTCCTACAGTAAAGTTTTGTCTAGGTATACATAAGTATGATACATGGCCCGCTTTCATTGGGGCCGCTGATGCTGCTGAAAATAATCTCTAACTTGGAACTACTGGGGTTGAAGACACCTAAATCTGAAGACATGGGCAGCATCCCCAAACTATCCCTGTTCGTGGGGGTAAAGGGAAAGAAGTCCTGAAGGTCGACACATCCAAAGGAGCTTCCAATTCTCAGGGCGCTTCCGACAAGCCTAAGGAGACCTTCTCCTTCGACGAAGATGATGTCATTACCATCTTCCATACACTCACGAAGGGTAATAAGCTGACATTGCCTCCACCACGACGTCCTGTAGAGGCGAGCCAACTCAATGATCCCAAGTTCTGTCTCTATCATCAGTACGTGCATCGCTCCTCCAAGGACTGTATCGTCCCGAAGAAGAAAATACAACAGCTTATCGAAAGCCAAGTGATCAACCTCGAAGCTGAAGACAAGGTCGTGTCTGCTAACATGATCTCCCTTCAGTTTGGTGACTTTTCTCGTACAGAAGTCCCAACGGCGTGGTCCCGATCCCCAGGGCGACGATGAAAGTCATCAACCTACCACGAGCTCGCAACTCGACCTTGGTCCCACTCACAACTGAACGCGGTGAGATCATGTAGGTCCACCCGGACCTTGTCCAGGAAATGACGCAGGGGGTAGCATCTCCTAATGCAAGAAGGGGCAAGAAATTCAAGCCATGCCATATGGTGTCCTCCCCCATCTACGAGGTTCTATCTGGCGAGACACGATCCGGGAAGACTTATCTTTGGACGTACGATCCGGCACAAGAAGAGGCACTACCTTCTCAAGCTCCTGCTGCCCCCACAAGCTCAGAAGCCGGCCCGTCCAAGCCCTCAACTTCGGACAAAGCTAAGCAGAAAGAGACACGGTTTGACAAATCTCTAAAGATGCCAGCTCCCAAGGCATGGATCGGCCCTACAACTTTGACGTACTGGCTCAGCTAGCCAATACACCTGCCAGGTTGTCTCTGTTCGATCTATTGTGACTCTCCAAAGAAACGTAAAAGGCCTTAAGTGAGGTATTACTACATGCCGACTCTTACCTCGCTGAAGTCAAAGCCCCCGCTGAAGATCCTATCTCCTGTCCTCACTGCCACAGTACTATGGAAGAGGTGTCCAACATCACCTTCTCACAGGAGGATATGCTACTAAAAAATAATCGTCATGATAGACCCCTGTACTATATAGGGTATATCGGGGCGATCAAAGTGGACCGCATGCACATCGATCCAGGATCCTCCCTCAGCATCATTCCTAGAAGTTTGCTTCAAGTGCTGGGAATCCCTCTGCACAAGCTATCCGCAACCAACACAACCATCATGGCTTTCAACTGGTCGAAGCCATCCGCTAGGCAAGATCCATCTCAAATGCCAGATCGGTGATCTCCAACGAGGTTTCCTGCTATGTGATCGACACCAACGTATCCTACAACGTCTTGTTGGGACGTCCATGGATACATGAGAACATGATCGTTCCTTCTACACTTCACCAGTGCTTCAAGTACGTCAACAGTGACGGTCTCGTGAAGACGGAGTTTGTCGATATCGATCTTTTTAAGGGCATCGAAGCTTACTACGGGGATTTGGTACTTTACCAATCTCAACTCCCCAACGATGACGGCAACGAAGTGACAATGAAGCTAAAGCAACTCCATCCCCCATGATGGTCCCCTGATTGTCCGAGTCAAAGGACATACTACTCCAAAAAGTACCCCGAAGCCTCTCACAATCTGGATGAAAAAGAAGAACCCTGACAAGGTCAAACCATTGACCATCACTCTCAGCAAAACACCCAGGGAGGAACCTACTGATGCCTGTCCCCCCAATCCTAAAGAATTATCCTATGTGGTGAACTCGGCCAAGACTATGGCCTCTTCCAGATGATGATCCTCTCAATGAGTATATCAATACTCGAATAATGTACCTTCAGTGGATGATGTTACCACTGAAGAAGAACTTGCGTATTTCCTTAGTAAAGGTTTATCTTTGAATTACTCTGATGTCTATCAATCTGTAAACCACTACATAGATATGATATACGCTCTAGAGAACGGCATAGGGCTACACCTCTGCATGTCGGTCACAACACCTCACCTGCGGAAGAAAGTTTACCCTGAAGATATCCTCTACTTCATCGTTCCAGCCAGAAAGAAGGATGATGAACTAATCATCTTCGGTCGTATAATTGGCGAGAGAAAGTTCGTTCCAGACTCTACTTCTCCCAAGCACAACACAGAAGCTGACTATGACTCTGGGAAAATATAACTTTTCCGGTATAGTTGACAGGCCAAGAATATAATCCAGAATATGGATATGACATCAAAAGCAACGAAGGGCTAAATTACGGCCGAGGAAGACGGTTGCCATTACGACACTTTGCTCCTCCCGGCAAACCCGAGAATTACTATCAACGAAACAGCATTGGTCTAGGCTATGTCTCTCCTCCAACAACTCCCGAAAGATCAGATGATGAAGCAGATCGTTGTTCTCACTCTTCTGATTCCTCCCTTTGGGACTCAGACTCCAGCATCGGCGACATGTTCAAAGCAACTCTGTCCGTCAACATGGTTTCCGCTGTCCAAATTACAGATGACGTCCAATCAATCAAACTCGAACAATAGGCTCAAAAGATGGATACCAGGTGGGAGCTGCGCTTTGAACAACGTAAACCACCTACCGAAGACGAAGTCATCCAAGTCAATCTAGGAGATGAAGCATCCTTCAAACCAATCTTCATCAGTAAAAGCTTATCCAACGAAGAGCGCCAATCTCTTATACATCTTATAGGGAATACATCGACGTCTTCGTATGGAGCTATGAAGACATGCCCGGCTTGGACCCTAAAGTCGCCATGCACCGCCGAATATTTCGTCTAAAGCTAAGCCAGTGAAGCAACAACAACGACGGTTCTGACCATACATCATGGAAGCCATCGAGAATGAAGTCAAGAAGCTTATCGCCAGTGGGTTCATTCGCGAGGAACAAAATCTAGACTGGGTTGCCAACATCGTCCCAGTCATGAAGAAGAACGGTAGAGTTCGAGTCTGTATCGACTACCGTGATCTGAACTCTGCATGCCCGAAGGACGAGTTCCCTCTACTAATTATTGATGTAATGATCGGCAATACTTGCGGCTTCGAGCGGATGTCCTTCATGGATGGGTTCTCAGGCTACAACAAATCAAGATGTTTCCTGACGACGAGAAG
Organism: Iris pallida; assembly: GCA_029216955.1. Classification (NCBI taxonomy): domain Eukaryota; kingdom Viridiplantae; phylum Streptophyta; class Magnoliopsida; order Asparagales; family Iridaceae; genus Iris; species Iris pallida. The sequence continues at coordinate 13,250,583 of JANAVB010030420.1, forward strand.
CACACATCTTTTCGAACACCGTTGGGGGTATACTGCTATATGGTGATGCCCTTCGGATTGAAGAATGTAGGGGCAACATACCAGCGAGCCATGAACATAATTTTTTGTGATCATTTGCGCAAAACTGTGGAGTGCTACGTAGACGATATCACAGTCAAAAGTCTCTCAAGGGCAACCACCTCCAAGACTTGAGAACGGTGTTCGAACTAATGCGTGCACACCAACTCAAGATAAATCCAACCAAGTCTTTCCTGGGAGTCTCCAGCGGCAAGTTCCTTAGTTTTGTCATCACTTCAAAGGTTATACATCTAGACCCGGAGAAAGTGAAGGCCATTCTCGACATGCATCCTCCAAGAAACCTCAAAGAGCTACGCGGACTACAAGGAAGGCTAGCCTACATCAGACGATTTATTTCAAACCTCTCTGAAGGTGTCAACCGTTCACCAGCTCATGAAGAAAGGCGTATCTTTCGTCTGGACTGAACAATATCAACGCGCATTCGACGACATCAAGGCGTATCTTACAAGCCCTCCGTATTAGTAGCTCCGACAATGGGGAAGCCCTTCTTACTATATGTCTGTGCCATGGACCATTCTCTTGGCGCCCTATTAGCTCAGAATAATGAAGGTGGCCACGAACATGCAATCTACTACCTCAGCCGTACAATGGTGGGTGCCGAGCACAGATACACACCGGTGGAGAAGGAATGCCTTGTATTAGTGTTTGCCATCCAGAAGACACGCCACTACGTGTCTGGGCAAACTATCCATATCATATCCAAAGTCAACCCTCTCAGAATACTCATGACTAAACCGGGCTCTCTCAATTTTCATCTAGCTACATGGATAATGTTGTTGACTCCATACGATATGATCTTCGTCCCTCAGAAGGCAGTAAAAGGCCAAGCATTAGCTGATTTCCTAGCTCATCCGGTGCCCGAGTCATCTAAACTCTACGACAAATCTCCGATGAAGTGGTAGAGTCTAACACTATAACTGAAGAAATCCCTATTTGGGAAATGTTCTTTGACGCGCATCAAGAAGGGCCCAAAGGGAACATCGTGGCTGGAGTAGGTGTCGTGCTCGTGTCACCTGATCATCTGATTATACACCGTGCATATTCTCTTGTAGAACCATGCACAAACAACGTGGCCAAATATAATGCTTTATTAATCGGCCTACAACTGGCGAAGCAACTGGGAGTTGACTATCTGGAAGCTTACGACGATTCCAAGCTAATAGTTAGTCAGGTCCAAGGGGATTATGATGTTCGTCATGAAGATCTCATCCCCTACCACAGAGCAACAGTCGAGCTGGCGACTACTTTGCTGGATTCTTAATCGAGCACGAGTCTCGACTACAAAACATAGAAGTAGATGCTAGCAGGTCTTGCTGCTTCCTTGACCGTTCCAACCAATACTCAGCAGTCGATCACAGTGTCTGGTCGAAACTATTATGTATAAAAAATGCCTTGCATATTCATCACAGTTATGCAGCGGAAACAAACGTCGATGTCAAAGACTGGAGATTTTCCTTCATATACGATGTCTATGGAATCCTCCCCGAGGACCCAAGGAAGCAGTATCCATCCTGTAACGCCCAGTCTCAAAATACTTAGGACTAGGTACGTATCCATGCCAGCTGTATACATATAAAGTATGCTCAATATATGGAATCCTCGTATGTATACATAAGCTGTAAATGCGGTAAAACCAAGGCTAACTAATCTCATCCACAAATGAAAGAATAAAAGATGTCATATAATCAACTATGAATTGTCATTGGTACATATAGTTGGGCGAGACAAATCTACCACCAACTATGAAAAGAAATACATAACAAAAGAAAGTTTGGTGAGCGAAGCGAAGACGATCAAAGTGCAATCATCCTCGAAGAATAGCGATGATCATGGCCACGGCTAGAACACCTACGAAAGACAAGAGCACACACCTGGCGAGATAACCAGGTCCTCAGAGGGACGTAACAAGATACCACTACCAGAATACGTCGTTTTAGCGACGCCTAAAGACGTCGCTAAAACGACAATTTTCGTCGCTAAAAATATTTAGCGACGAAATTACCGACGTTTTGGGCTGGTCGCGGAAATGTAAGTCACTGATCTTCAAAACGTCGCCAAACGTCGCAAGTACCGACGTTTACCGACGTATATATACGTCGATATATTACCGACGTCTACCGTCGTGTCGTCGTTGTATTAGCGACGTATTTTTGACGTCGCTACGCGTCGGTAACTTTACCGACGATTACCATCGTGTTGTCGGTAGTTTAGTGACGTGTTCAAAGTCGCTACACGTCGGTAAAGTCCTGGGAATTCCTGGGATGATTGCCGACGTGCACCGATGTTTACCGACGTTCTCCGACGTATAATGGCATCGGTAACTGGAAAATATTACAGATTTACCGACATTTATCGACGCAAACGTACGTCGGTGGACGTCGGTAAACGTCGCTAAATCTGCAAAAAAATAAAAAATAAAATACAGAATGTCCATTTCTCCCTGCAGTTTAAAAGATAACAATTTCTCACTGTAGAATAGGATCCAAACAATCACAGAATGTCCATTTCTCACTGTACACAGGTTTCAGTCCCTATAACCAAGTCTACAACAATCACACAACAACAAGTATCCAAATAACCAATTCTACACCAAATAACAAAGTCTACAACCAAATAACCAAAGTCTACACACAACCAACAAATAGAATAGGATCCAAACATCCAAATCTACACAACCAACAAATATCCAAGTCACAAACAAAGAATGAAACAAACACAAAGAAACAGTCCTAACTAGGACTACTAGGAATCTGGTGCAGGAGGGGCACCGCCGTGACAAGGATAAGAACAACTCATACTCCTCAAGTGAAATCGATACCGATGGAGCAAGCAGTGACGTCGGTGGAGTCGGTGTCGAAGAAGAAGGCGTGGAGGCGGCGGAGTCGACGACGATGAAGGCGCACCCGGAGGACCAGCACGCTCCAACGCTGTAAGTCGCTGGTGGTATGAATCCATGATAGATAACATTCTATCACTGCTCTGGACATCGATTCCTGCGCCAATCTCATCCTCTCGGCCATGGTCACCTGTCCTGTCTGCAACTTCATCACCGTGCGCTCTAACCCTCCAACGGTGCACTCTGTCCTCTCAGTCATCTCCCTGAGGTCCATAATGCTGCGGTCGAGCGCATCCAATCGTGCTAGCAGCGCAAGATCGTTCGTAGGGCTGAGACTGCTCCTCGATCCGTCGTAGCAGGTCGTCACGGAGAGACTCCATCATCTGGTGGACTCGGGCAGACTCCTGGGACGGCTGTGGACCATGCACACTAGCAGGAGATGTCCTAGAGGACTGGGTCGCAACTAGGGCGCCATAGGATCCCGTACCGTAGTATACCCCTACGGAGTCCACCAGCGGCGGCCATCCACAGCTCGTCCACCGACGGAGCTTGAGTGGGCTGCAAAAAGTACCGGCCTCTCCTGCATCAGGTGCACTAGCAGCCGCCCGTTCCCGCAGCCTCTGATACTCGACCTAGAAAGTATGGATAGTACTCTATAATTTCTAATTTCTAATTAATGTACTTATTATTATAACTACATGAATATTTATTTGCATCATATTTACTAAGTTATATTAAAATTGACACGAAGTATTAAATTAAGATAACGTATTGTAATACTTACATAAGTCTGCTCGGTCCTCTCGTCAATAAGGTCACCGCCGCGACGATGGGTGGCCAGAAGACGTCACCATGTCGGTGTTACCGACCTTCCTTACCTGTAATTAAATTTATTATCTTAGTAATAATTTATTTTTTGCATTAAAATAATATTTCTAAAAGAGGAAGACATACCAGACGACGAAAATTTCCGTCATCGGAATCGACCCACCGTACCACTTCGAGGCATGTTGCCAAGCCGCCTTGGCCTTCTCCGACTTCTCCTTGTACCTTGGCTCGTCAAATTGAGCCTTCATCGCATTCCACTGATCAGGGGTGATCCAACCTTGGATTCTTTCGACACGATCACGATCCTTCTGATCATTGATAGCGTCGCGGATCAGCTTGGCAGCGACGGCCGGAAACATCCCCTCGATAAGCTCGATCCGGTACGGTGGATAGAAAAATATCCTAGAAGAGCGCAAACCAAATATTTATCAGTTATATATAATATCAAAAATTATATGATTCATGTTAAAAGCAAATATATTTTAACCTTGAAGCGCGCAAACCAGAAGGCCTTCCTCTCGTCCGGAGCATCAGAGTAGTTAATCCAAGCACCACCATAATTATGCCTCAGCATGTGGCCTAGACGTCTCTGTACCTCTGGGGGACGATATCTATACAAACATATTATATTCATGAAAAAAGTTAATTTATGATAAAAAAGAAAGAAAGAAAAAATTATAAACCAAAACCTACTTTGTACCGTCGGCCCAGATCTCCGTCCTCCTCTCCTCCGGAGGTGCGCACGCATCATTGCATGATGCTGGTCGGCCGTCGACGCGCGCCTCGGCCGTCGGTACAGCATCCGCCATCTGCTCATCCGTCTCCATCGTCATATCAACAGCAGGAACGCTAGACGGACGAGCACTCTCAACAGGCCTGGAACTACTCGTCGCAGGAGATATGCACGTGACGTCGTCCCAGCAGGCCTATCTACTGTCCGATATGGAGGAGTAATCGACGACGAGGATCCAGAGCCGGTACCAGTAGAAGGTACCGAAAGAAAACTCCGTCCTCTAGCAGTACCTGTAGGAAGTACCGGAGGATGATGACCTCGTCGTCCCCCTCGGAATGCTCGACGACGACCTGCCATACCTGATAACAGCATATAATAATACAACAAATAATAGAGACTAGAAATATGAAAGTACAACAAATAATAGAGACTAGAAATATGAAAGTACAACAAATAATAGAGACTAGAAATATGAAAGTACAACAAAGACAAGATAATATCCAAGACAACATATGATGATACATTCTATAATAAACATCTAAGTCCAGATAATATTAAAGAAGAAACATCTAAGTTCAGATAAGTATATCTCTCTCAATCATCTTCATAATCATCTCTTGTTCGTCTTCCTCGACCTCATCTTCCTCTTCCTCCTCATCTTCACTTTATCTTCGCCTTCGTCGGCTTCGTCTTCCTCTTCGGATAATTCTACATCTTCTACATTATGTGTCGTGTAATGCGTAACTTCCGTGGAGTCCACATCGACAATATTGGTTACAAGAGGTAGCTCGTCCTCCTAGTAAGCTTTTTTCAACATCAAAAGTATCTCTAGCTTTAGTCTTGCATACTGCCCACCAGTCAGACTTCGTTGCTCCCTGTCTCGGATAAACTGTGAAGTACACGAGCTGAGCCTGAGTTGCTAGGACAAACGGTTCGTAGCCTTGATATCTACTTGTAGTTTATATCCAGAAGACCATGCTTGTCAATTTTCCAACCTTGATTTTCAATCGGATCGAACCATTCACACTTGAACAACACGATCTTTGTAGGTTCTCTGCCATTATTATATGACAACTCCACAATCTCTCGCAAGATGCCAAAGAAATCATTTCCTGGATCGACGTCTTTGTAGTTCGAAGACTTGATACACAAACAACTGTTTTTCGTGGAATCAAGATCCAGGAAGCTGTCTCTGATCGGAGCATTTGTCGACTTGAACCGAAAGCCATTGACACAGTAACTTGGCCATATTTTACAAAGTAATTGGTCCCTTGGCAAGAGTTCTAATTAATTCAATCTCGGGTAAAATTAGACGATCGACCTGAATATCAAATAAGCGATAATAAGTTATTTATTGCACAGTTGCATTAGAAGAGGCCAGTAATTACGAGCTACTTACATATTCGCTCAACCAAGAAGGAAAATGACATCTCATTTCTTGTTCTAATGCTTCGTCTGTTAGGTAGGGTCTAACCAGCCTCAACTCATCATTATATGTGCTGGAAAACAACGAAGCAATCGCCGATTAGTACAATAATATTAGCTTATACTATTACATTGAGATGACGTAAACTCATCATCCTGAGTTACTTACCCCTCTAGCTTCTCCACTTCATCCTCGTCGCAATTGAGTAATACATACAACTGAGCAGCCCTTAGCACTTCGTCATTCAAATATCTCTTCTTTATTTTCCCCGAAGGCTTTCCGGACGCATTGAATACTTTCAGTATTCCATCATTAAATTTTGATATCCTTCGTCGTTTCTTGGAGCCCTCATTCTATTCGTAGCAACATGAGGTTTGAAATAGGAGGAGCAAAATTTGTAATCTCCTCGAGAATATAGGCTTCACAAATAGAATCCTCGACCCGAGCCTTATTTTTTACTTTCTTTTAGGTGATTCAAATATCGCTCGAACGGGTACATCCATCGATATTCGACGGGTCCACCAACACGTGCCTCGTAGGAAAGATAATCGGTAAATGCTCCATAGAGTCGAAGAATCCAGGAGGGAACACCCTCTCTAGCTTGCACAGTGTTACCGTAATGTCCTTCTCTTGCTTTTCTAGACGATCAACGGGCAATTTCTTAGAACAAAGGTCCCTGAAGAATATGCTAAGCTCCGTCAATGGATCCCAAACTACCTGCGGTAAGAATTCCGAAATACAATCAGAATTAACCACTCCATGAATACGTGACAATCATGGCTCTTCATACCTGTCAGTTTGTTCTCCTTGAGGTCGACGCATCTTCTCAAGTTCGAAACATACCCATCTGGAAATTTCAGACCTTGAATCCACCTACAAAGCCTCACTTTATCCTCCTTCTCCAGTGAAAATTGCCTTAGGCTGCTTCAACTTCCCATTCCCGTCCTCTATCAAATGTAATGCAGGACGTCTACATATTTCTTCCAAGTCCAATCTAGCCTTTGGATTATCTTTCGTCTTCCCCTTTACGTCCATTACAGTATTAATTATGTTGTCAAACACATTCTTCTCGATATGCATGACATCAAGGTTATGTCTAATCAGATTGGTGCTCCAATATGGAAGATCCCAGAATATACTCCTCTTCGTCCAGTTATGAGTGCGACCAAATCCGTCACACTTGTAGTCCGTAGCAGGCTGCTCAATAGCTCTTGGTAAATTTTTTATCTCTTCCATATCGTGTGTATCCGGGCCACCTTGGCGGGGTTAGCCTTCTCCACAACGCCAGCATGAAAAGCATTCATGTTCCTCCGGTACGGATGATCCTTCGGCAGGAATTATCGATGACAATCGAAGAAGCACGGTTTGCCTCCGTGTTTCAAACAGAAAGCCTTAGTGCTGTCCATGCAATACGGACATGAAAGACGACCATGCGTGCTCCATCCAAATATATTCCATTGGCCGAAAAGTCGTTGATGGTCCACATAAGTGCTTCCGTAATGGAAATTTTGTTTTCTAGATACATCGTACGTGTTGGAACCTACTTCCCACAGCTGATTCAACTCATCAATCAACGGCTGTAAATACACATCGATGTTCCTTTTCGGATTGTTCGGACCTGGGATAATAACGGTGAGAACATATACGGAGTCTTCATGCACATCCAAGGCGGTAGATTGTACGGGGTGACGATCACAGGCCAACACGAATACTGGGATCCCGAAAGTTCGAATGGGGTAAAACCGTCGGAGCAGAGACCCAATCTGACATTACGCGGATCAGAAGCAAAATCTGGATACTCTCGATCAAAGTGCTTCCATGCTTCTCCATCAGATGGGTGATCCAACACTCCTTCGGTATGTTCCCGCTTATGCCAATCATGTTTTCTGCAGTTTCCTTCACCATAAACAACCGCTGCAACCGCGGCAACGGCAAGTAGTGCATCGAAGAGGTAGGCTTTCTGGCACCGACAGACTTTCCTCTACCACATGCCTTGTAGCTATCGATACCACAAAATTGCAGGCGTCTTCATCCTTGTCGTCTTTGTAGTACAACATGCACCCGTTGCGACAGGTGATTTTTTCGTATCCCATCCAGAGCGATCTAACCATCCTCTTAGACCGGTAGAAGTCTTTAGGCAACTTCGCACCCTCAGGCAATATTTCTATAAGCAACTCCATAAGACGGTTGTAGCAATCTTGCGACATGTTAAAATCGGACTTGATGCTCAATAATCTTGCAACCACCTCCAACGGTGAATGATCCTCACAACCAGGATATAATGGAGTCCTTGCATTCTCCCAACTCCATGAACTGTGCAGTATCGGGGTTCGGTGCCTCCTCAGGTGCATCATGATCATCCGGATCGAAACTAGGCCGGCCGCGTCGAAAACCATGTTCACCAACCCATCATCGTAAGGAGCATTGTTGTGGACATTCACATAAGGCTCGTACTCCGATGCTAAAGACACAAGTTCTCCATGCTCGCTCCACTGATAGTAATTCGACGTGAAACCCTTCGAGTATAAATGATACGTGACATCCACTTCTGGATGATATTTCAAGTTGCGACATCTCACACACACGGACACTTAATTTTGGTACCGTCCATGTACTGAGGGAACGCCTTGGCAAACTGCAGGAACTGGTGTACACCCTCTATGAATTCATCCCGCACACCGTACATGTTATCAGGATGACGGTTGTACATCCACGTACGATTCCGCAGATAGTAATTCAGCTCCATAATTCTGTAAGATAGATACATCAAGGTAGTGAATGATATACAAGTGTCAAAGCTTTGAAATAGTAGCTCAACCGAGGGATAGAGTTAATTGGAGGAAGTTACTGGGGAAAGTGAAGACCGACATGAACTGATGACGCACGAAAATGAGGGTCTCAAAGCTGGAACAAGTCAAGTTGTGCTTTGGAAAAAGAACTCTTGCAAGCTCTTTGTTCACAAAGCAAGCTATAAATAGAGAATACAGAACAAATAACGAGTTCGTAACTCAAGTATAGAGCATACAAGAGTCGTAAACTCGAGAGATGTTCTGCATTCGTTATATCTTATTTGTGCACAAAGAGCTTAACAAGAATAGAACATATCCAAAATACAACTTTACTTGTTACAACTTTGATCCCCAAATTCTCGTTTGTCAGTTCATGCGGTCTACACTTTCCGCAGTATATGTACACATGACATTTTACATTAAATGGTCAGAGATTATCGGTCATCTTCTTTTCGCATTGCTAGCTTTTGTTTCGCGTGTTTGTACGTGCGGTGGTCAGAGATTATCGCGGCGGTATATCACCCGTGTCTACAATATTTCATATAGGCTGAGTTGTATAAGTCAAGTTTTAGGATATTAGTCTATATATTATGTATAGTCCAACCGAGTCAACTCTAAGCTAAACTAGTCCAACTTGGTCAAACTAGCCATTTCTAAGTTGTATAAGTCAAGTTTTAGGATATTAGTCTATATATACTAGTCTAAACTCTCCCTCCTCTCCAAATACCTGGTACTAGTTAACCTTCCCCCTTTCTCCCACTAGACACACACATACATATACATGATGTATACAACCACACCATAGTTCCCAGGTTCTTTTAACCTAACTTTCCAGTTGGTACTAACCTTAATAGAACAAACACTCTCACAGCTCAAAATACTAACACATGCTCACCCTTACTCTTGTGACACTCCCTTTCAAACACAAACACACACCTATATGTTCCCTTACACATGTTGCCATGTTACCTGTAAAAATAGGAAACCTTGTTGTCTAAAATAAGACACAATTCTACAAAGAGAACCATACTGTAGAACTCACACTTTAAGACAATAGATGAAGGAAGACTTGTATGGAGGATCGTCTACTTTATTCATGGAGTTGTCATAGGGTGTTGAGCGATGTCATTTTATTCTTTTCTTCTTCTCCTTCTTGGGATTTTTAGTATTGGATCTTGAGACATATATAGCTAGAACTTACGAAGAATGGAGTACCATACTTCAACAAGATGTTGACTAATTGGTTCATATACTTAAAATCTCCGGCCATTGGGGATATTGGTAAACTAATATACCTAGATTACCCAAAAGTACACTTGCGAACTAGGATAAAATAATTAGTTGTGTACTAAACGTCTCTAAGTGTAGGAATGTTGCAAGGTGAAACAATGTATCAAACACTATATCGAAACCCAAACCCAATATGCAAATCTAAATTAATACGAAAATACACAAGTGTAAGTAGGGGATTAAGTGTACAGAGGTGAAATACATATATTGCATGCTTGGGGTGTCCACGTGTCCAACAAATGGACACAAAGTGTCCAAAACCTCACGAACACACTGTATCAGTGAACACATGGTCGTAATGTGTCTCCGTGTCCATTTTGGACACGAAAAACACCTCAATTAGGGTTAAGGTTTACCTTCAGTCTCCTCGCGGTGGTGGAAGAGGAGGAGGACAAGTTCGGTGGAGGAGAGGAGGATCTCACGGTGGAGGAGAAAGGGGCTCGCGGTGGAGGAGGAGGAGGAGAAGGGGCTCGTCGGAGGGAGGAGAAGGGGCTCGCGGTGGAGGAGGAGGATGAGCGGCGCCGGAGGGAAGGGGTCGGGCTGTCGTCGAGGTCGGGGGAAGAGGGGCGGGAACAAAAATTTGGTGAGAGAGAGAAATGAAAAGTCGAACCGAGGAAACCCTATTTAGCAGCAAGTTAGCGACGTCTATAAATACGTCGCAAAGCGTCGACTTTCCTTTAATATTCGGCGACGCCATAAGCTTTGCGACGCTAACCGTCGCTGAACTAATAAAACTGGCGACATTTTCCGACAAATCAACGACGTTGGTTTTTATTACACTAAAGATAGTCGCAATATGTCGCTGTTTGTCGCTATCAGCGACGTATTGTGACGCTTACTTTTGGCGTCGCTAATTCCAGAAATATTAGCGACGTTTTAAGTTGGCGTCGCTAATTTCGTCGCTGATATGGCTTATTTTGGTAGTGTACAATAAACATGCCATATAAATACTGAATAAAAATATGCCAGAATCAAAGAAAGTGACAAGACATAAATAAGGTAACCTAACCGTACAAAAGAGATCATGCAGTTGAGAAACAATCCTTCGACGCATGAGCCCTGGCTGTAAGTAGGATCGGCGTAGTCCCCATATAGGGCACCAGGGGCCTACGTCCGTAACGTCCGAAGATCGTCAGAGGGCATCATGTGCAAGGGGCTACGTCCATAACGCTCTGGAAAACGTCAAAGGGCACCTGGAGCCTGCGTCTCCGGAGGAGCGCACAGGTAATAAGGGAAGTGCATAGAAGCCCATACGTAATGTTCTCCCCACCCAATGTACCTATCATGTCGCATCCGCGACCATGTACCTCTACTAACTGCTAAGTTTCCTAACACGCCTCTATCAGCAGTTAGCCCTAACGCATGAACATGGGTGATCAGCCAACACGTAAGGACCTCTACATGCTACTCATCTCACACATACTCGTGGTATAACTGTGTCAAGGTATATGCGATACACTACAAACGGTAGTCCCTTAACTCTAGGTCCATATGCAATCAAAGGATAATAACAAGTAAGCTAATATCACTGAGCATGTAGTAAATCAAGAACTGTAAGACTGGAAATAAATGAACAGTATATGTAATAAAATGCAAACTGAAAATAAACAGTAATGGCAAGGTATCTTGCCTGGTGTTACGCCTGGTGTGGTGCAATGATCCAACAAGTCCTGTTCCGTCCAGTGGCCGGGGTCGATATGTGAGGGTCCGGTATTTCACGAGAAAGAGAAATGCGTGATCAGTAGTCATGATCAGTCGAGATCAATGGTGATAATCGATAAATTTTGAGGAGATGGTTACATATATAATTTAGAAAACTATTTATAAGTTCAAGTAGTTACTTGAAAATACTTTATATAGTTTTGGAAAAACCTTTTTATTGGTCCAATATATGTCTATTTAAATACCCGAAGAATCGAAATTGATTTTTTTAGGCTACAATACTCTAAGTTTATCAAAATAATTTTCTAGGTAAAATCTGTAGTTTATTACTTATACTTTTAAGTAAATATTTGAAACAAAAATTATTTTGTTAGGTTAAGGAAAATACATAGCTTGGTAAGAAAAAATAGTAATATAATAATATTTTGAGAGTTCCTACATGTTTGGGAATCGAGGTAAAAACAAAAATATTTTGTTACGAAATAACTTTTTAAAATACTACAAAACATCAAGAAGTATTATTAATACCAATAGTAACAATTAACAGGGTTAATCAAAATTTCAATAATATTGATATAATATAAATATATGCAGCACAATGCACTAAAATAATGCAAGTAAAAATAACTTCTTCTTTTTTTTCTTTTTTTATACAAGATATTATAAAACATTTGTATTACTTTAAAGACAATGGTTCTGCTGTCTTCTTCTTTAGATAAAATTTTCAGCAACCCAAAATATAAGGGAAGAGAGAGTGAGAGAGCAAAAATATTTAGGGGCGGATCGGGGTTACCAGAGCGCGACGCGGGGGTGGAGTGGCTGACTCGACGACGGAGCGGGAAGTCGGAGGCGGTTGTTCGGGCCCAGATCTGGTGAGCGCGGCGGAGTACGGCGCTGAAGTTTTATGGAGGCGGCGGATGGGCGCACGACGCCGGAGTTGATGGGCGCTGGAGGCGGCGCGGTGGTACTCGCCGGTGCCGGAGTGGATGGGCGCTGGAGGCGGCGCGGTGGTACTCGTCGACGCCGGAGTGGATGGGCGCTGGTGGCGGTGCGGTGGTACTCGTCGGTGCACGGAGGGGAGATCCGGTCGTTCCACGCGGTCGGGAGACGCGGGACGCACGAAAGTGGTCTCCACGGCGGCTGGTTGCATCGAACGGCACCTGCGTGGCGGTCGGGCGGCATCGGAACAGAGGGCTCAGCTCATGGCTGCGGTGAGGGTTTTTTTCCCCTTTGTTTCTGTGGTTTTGTCTTTTGGGGAAAAATGGTGATGATGATGACGATGGTGGTGGCTGTGGCCGGGGATGGCCGGAGTTTGGGCCGGGAGGAGTGGTGTCGATGATGAGGGTGACGGGTGTTGGCACTGTGCGGCCCAGGCGAGGGATCGAGGACATGGCGTGGTGAAGGCGAGGGCTGTGATGTCGACCAAGGTGATGGCAGTGGTCGGACTGATGGTTGCTGCGGTCGGAGTGGCCCAGGAATAGGAGGAAGGAGATGGGATGTGCTGGTGGCGGGGAGAGTCGGGGCGGAGCAGGATTTGATTGTTGGGAATCGTCGTGTCCGGGATTGTCGGACACGACGGGGATAACTGTAAAAGATATGGAATAAGATTGACACAGACACGATACACAATATGGATGGTAGAAAATCATTGAAGAGTACCTCTCTTATATAGGAGGTGGGAATTCCCAGTTGGATAGGGATTGGGAGGATTTAAATTCCCCCATAGATAATTATCATATTAAATTAAATTCGATTTAAACTTTAAATCGTTCAAATCCAAATCAAGCATAGATAAAACCTTCACTAATTTAATTCGAATTCAAATGAAATCTTTTATAATTTAAATTAGCATATTTAATCAAATTTAAAATCAACAAAATCTCAATATCATTTTCATAATTAAACAATATAAAAATTATTAATTTCAAAATTACGATAAATTTTTAATATTAAATCATAAAATAGCTTTTATAAATAACAAAAATATTTTGAATAACAACATTCAAATTTCGCAAAATATTTGAAATACATTTCATATAAACCATAATTTTCAAATCACTACTTATTTTTAAACGACGAACAAAATAACTCTTTTTTTAAAAATAAAAATATTTATCACATTTATTTGAACATGTATTTTCCTATATAAAATAAAATTTTATAATAAAAATATTTTTCAAAATATGTACCTCGACACATATTCGCACTCGTCGAGCAATTACGAAACGCAAATCCCGCACGCTACGCAAATACAACAATGAGAACTTGTATGCGACGTGCAAATACGAAGTACAAAATAAATACAAAAATTATTTCAAAAAAATTCGTAGTAGAAATTTAGGGGGTTTTACATCCTACCCAACTTAAAAGAATTTCGTCCTCGAAATTTAGGAGTAATTAGGGTAGGTAGGGTGAAGGGGATGGAAAGAATTTATACGAGATCTTCTTGGGATGAGGATGCAAACAAAATGTTCGTCGAGGAGGCGAGCGACATATTTCGATGGTTTCAGTTTAGATTACGATCATGTATATGACAATCAATCAATGACTATGCTCGATTTTTCCTAACATTAACCTTAAAAAGGGGCAACCTCATAAGTAGGTAATAAACTTCTTAATCCTTTAATATCATCAATGTTCATGTAGTCTCTCTTATCATAAATCGTTCTTTAAATCACTTTCGTACCACGTTTCCTTAAAATTTAACAAAAACAACTATGATTATAAATGTACTCTAACTTCTTCTATCTCGTCATAGAATTTCAATTAGTCTCAAATTTGAATTCCATAATCTCTATTATACTAGCTCACGTATATACCTTCCCAAGTTATTATTTCCTCTAAAATTAAAAATTCTAAAACCTTCAACCAATTTGGCCCAAGTAAAAGTTAAAATCTTCTTTCTACAAATTTGTATTATTGGTTAATGTACAATGCATCCATAGGTACCAAAATAAAAGTCCGTCTTCAACGTTCGATAATCTCAAAAACTAACAGTATACCTTCATAACTCAATCTTATCATCATAATTAAAATTTCATAAAATATTTATGAGTCTCTCTCGAAAATTTGAATTCAACAGTCTCATCTTCTTGATGGTAGAAATGAAACTCATCTTAACTTCTTATTCATTAATCATTTTAGAACTTAATCAAAAATATAAAGGTTTCTTTCTTCAACAATTGGTTATCCTTGAAAAATATATCATCATAACACTATATGTTATCGAAGGCAACGTCAATTGTCTTTATAAAAATTTGCATCCATAAATTTTATATAAATTTGGTTCTTAAACCACCAACACTTTAGAAGATTCTTCACTCGATATTTAGTTACCTTAAAACAATTTTTGAAATTCGAGAAGTCTATTTATCCTTGAGTATTTCATCAAAACATAATATCATTCCTTATTCATCTATTCGGATTTATCGCACATTTTCACTTATGTTCAATCTACACCTCGAAATCTCGTAATTATCTTAACCAACTGTATTATTTATCCACGCTGTCGGGTTCTCTAATCTAACCTCTACTAATCCAAGGATGTCATGATCAAATTTTATTTCGCATAAGGGAATCATACAATGAACAAGGTTGCATAAACTATGGAGGAATCATATTGAAATATAAGTAAATCAATTTAATTGGAAGGGAGAGAAGTAAGGGTTGCTAATATTGCAAAAATGTTATGCGTCTAAGTGAATCGAGATAAGATATGGAAATAAAATGACAAGGGTTAAGTAGTAAAGATAAAACACAAGGTTAAGCATTTAAAGGATTTAATATATCGCAATCACATATTAGGTCGAAAAAAAATTGAGTCGAGGTTGAGTCCATATCGGTACCATGGTAAGGGTTATAGTTCAGTCTTTATGACCCGAAAGTCGTATCATAAAAATAAAGTACAAAAAGACGTGTTTTAGTGGGACACGATATACCTACATGAAGGTGAGCTCGTCTAGGTCTTGCATGTGAAATTTGTTGGAAGAAAAAGTCTAGTATTGTGCTCCAATTTTCAAAGTCATGATAGGGAACGTCAAATGATCAAAATAGAAAGTGGGTTTTCATAAGGTACTAATTAAGGCACAAAAATAAAAGGTTAAAGTACGAAATAAAGATAATTTAGGAAATCTCATAGATCAAGTTAATATAAGTTAGAGACACAGTTTCTAGAGAGAAAATAGTCTCATAGATAAGGGTATGGTCAAGGGAATGATTCTAATCACTTCAAGTTTTAAATGATTTGAATGTCATGAATAAGATCGAGATTTAAGGGAAGGTCGAGTAAGGCAAGATAAAGATATAGTTATACAGTTTGGTTGATGACTAACTATACTTGTGTATATGCAATAGCATAATCATAGGTGGTAGGGCAACTTATTGTGGAATACTTCTATCTCATTAGGGTGACCTTACTTGCTTCTTGGTTCTCTACCAATATATGATCTACTCTAAAATTTTAAGTTCCTCGAAAGTTTCTCAATAAAATTACCAAGATACTCCATCAAAATTTTCAATCATCTTAGGCTGTCAAATTTAATCAAAATTTTAAATCTCTAGTCAATCTCGAAACCACCCTTGTATATCGCAAATCGAATAAATAATTTTTTTTTCCAAATCCTAAACTCAACATTTAAATAATTTTATCAGCCAAAATTCATACTACAAAATAGAACATTTAAATAACACCCGAATTTAATTATATATCCTTCAAAATGTGTACAACTAGCTTCCAATAAGTCACAACTACTCTTCAAAAGTTAAAAAAAAATTTATTAATTTTTTCACCAAAATTTAAATATCCATAATCGAGGCTTTAAACTCGAAATCTAAATAACTTTATAAATCATAGATCATATGACATAATTTAATTCAAAAATATTTTACCAAAATTTATCAATCAACCTCAAATTTTGGTCAATCGTAAATCATACCTTAAATTTTATGATCCTTTTCAAATCAAATTTATATCCCTCCAAAAGATGTATAGCTATAACTCAATAAATCGCAAAATCAAACCAATTTGTTTTCTCGATCTAGCTATCCTCTTGTGTATACCACCTTGTAATATCAAAATAAAATTTCCAACTATCTTTTGAAAGCGAAAATATGCTACTACCAACTTGGAATTAACTAATCCTTAAGATCATTTTTCTAGGAAATAAATGCCTTTATAACTCAAATAAAATCTCAATGTATATTAATTGTCAATGTAACCTTCTAGCCATACGTTTAACCTATGAGCATATACTAGTGTAGTCATCTTACTAAGCACGAAACTAAAAATTTACGGTAGAAGGAGTCAAGCAAGATGCAAATCAAGGAGGTCGAACGAGAGTTCAGAATTTGAGGTCAAAAAAGGATGTCAAGTAGGTGGATGAGATTCTAGAGTCTAATCCTATATTGCAGGCCCGTTCGGTACAGTCATGTAACCGAAACGGCAAACTTGACCTGTATGGGCCACCACAAAAACATGTAACGCCCCAGTCCCAAAATACTTAGGACTAGGTACGTATCCATGCCAGCTGTATACATATGAAGTATGCTCCAATATATGAAATCCTCGTATGTATACATAAGCTGTAAATGCGGTAAAACCAAGGCTAACTAATCTCATCCACAAATAAAAGAATAAAAATGTCATATAATCAACTATGAATTGTCATTGGAACATATAGTTGGGCGGAGACAAATCTACTACCAACTATGAAAAAAATACATAACAAAAGAAAGTTTGGTGAGCGAAGTGAAGACGATCAAAGTTCAATCATCCTCGAAGAATAGCGATGATCATGGCCACGGCTAGAACACCTGCGAAAGACAAGAGCGTACACCTGACGAGATAACCAGGTCCTCAGAGGGACGTAACAAGATACAATAAATATGCCATATAAATACTGAATATAAAATATGCCACAATCAAATAAAGTGACAAGACATAAATAAGGTAACCTAACCGTACTAAAGTGACCATGCAGTTGAGAAACAATCCTTCGACGCATGAGCCCTAGCTGTAAATAGGATCGGCATAGTCCCCATATAGGGCACCAGGGGCCTACGTCCGTAACGTCCGAAGATCGTCAGAGGGCATCATGTGCAAGGGGCTACTTCCATAACGCTCTGGAAAACGTCAAAGGGCACCTGGAGCCAGCGTCTCCGGAGGAGCGCACAGGTAATAAGGGAAGTGCATAGAAGCCCATACGTCAGGTAATGTTCTCCCCACCCAATGCACCTATCATGTCGCATCCGCGACCATGTACCTCTACTAACTGCTAAGTTTCCTAACACGCCTCTATCAGTAGTTAGTCCTAACGCATGCGTACGGGTGATCAGCCAACACGCAAGGACCTCTACATGCTACTCATCTCACACATACTCGTGGTACAACTGTGTCAAGGTATATGCGATACACTACAAATGGTAGTCCCTTAACTCTAAGTCCATATGCAATCAAAGGATAATAACAAGTAAGCTAATATCACTGAGCATGTAGTAAATCAAGAACTGTAAGACTGGAAATAAATGAACAGTGATATGTAATAAAATGCAAACTGAAAATAAACAGTATAATGGCAAGGTATCTTGCCTGGTGTTACGCCTGGTGTGGTACAATGATCCAAAAAGTCCTGTTCCGTCCAGTAGCTGGGGTCGATATGTGAGGGTCCGGTATTTCACGAGAAAGAGAAATGCATGATCAGTCATGATCAGTCGAGATCAATGGTAATAATCGAGAAATTTTATGGAGATGGTTACATATACTAATTTAGAAAACTGTTTATAAGTTCAAGTAGTTACTTAAAAATACTTTATACAGTTTTGGAAAAACCTTCTTATTGGTCCAATATATGACTATTTAAATAACCGAAGAATCAAAATTGATTCTTTTAGGCTACAATACTCTAAGTTTATCAAAATAAGTTTTCTAGGTAAAATCTGCAGTTTATTACTTTAAATACTTTTAAGTAAATAATTGAAACAAAAATCATTTTGTTAGGGTTAAGGAAAATACATAGCTTGGTAAGAAAAAAATAGTAATATAATAATATTTTGAGAGTTCCTACATGTTTGGGAATTGAGGTAAAAACAAAAATATTTGTTACGAAATAAGTTTTTAAAATACTACAAAACATCAAGAAGTATTATTAATACCAATAGTAACAATTAACATGGTTAATCGAAATTTCAATAATATTGATATTAATAATAAAATAATATGCAGCACAGTGCACTAAAATAAAGCAAGTAAAAATAACTTCTTCTTTTTTTTCTCTTTTTTATACAAGATATTATAAGACATTTGTATTACTTCAAAGACACTGGTTCTGCTGTTTTCTTCTTTAGATAAAATTTTCAGCAACCCAAAATATAAGGGAAGAGAGTGAGAGAGCAAAAATATTTGGGGACGGATTGGGGTTACCAGAGGGATCGCGCACGGGGGTAGAGTGGCTGACTCGACGGCGGAGCGGGAAGTCGGAGGCGGTTGTTCGGGCCCAGATCTGGCGAGCGCGACGGAGTACGACGCCGAAGTTTTGTGGAGGCGGCGGATGGGCGCACGGTGCCGGAGTTGATGGGCGCTGGAGAAGGCACGGTGGTACTCACCGGCGCCGGAGTGGATGTGCGCTGGAGGCGGTGCGGTGGTACTCGCCGGCGTCGGAGTGGATGGGCGCTAGTGGCGGCGCGGTGGTACTCGTCGGCGCACGGAAGGGAGATCCATCCGATCCACGCGGTCGGGAGACGCCGGGACGTGCAGAAGTGGTCTCCACGACGGCTGGTTGCATCGAACGGCACCTGCGTGGTGGCCGAGGCGGCATCGGAACAGAGGGCTCGGCTCATGGCTGCGGTGAGGGTTTCTTTCCCCTTCGTTTATGTGGTTTTGTCTTTTGGGGAAAAATGGTGATGATGATGACGACGATGGTGGCTGTGGCCGGGGATGACCGGAGTTTGGGCCGGGAGGAGTGGTGTCGATGATGAGGGTGACGGGTGTTGGCACTGTGCGGCCCAGACGAGGGATCGATGACATGGCATGGTGAAGGCGAGGGCTGTGATGTCGACCAAGGTGATGGCAGTGGTCGGACTGATGGTTGCTGCGGTCGGAGTGGCCAAGGAATAGCAGGGAAGGAGATGGGGATGTACTGGTGGCGGGGAGAGTCGGGGCCGGAGCGGGATTTGATTGTTGGAATCGTCGTGTCCGGGATTGTCGGACATGACGGGGATAACTGTAAAAGATATGGAATAAGATTGACACAGACACGATACACAATATGGATGGTAGAAAATCATGGAAGAGTACCTCTCCTTATATAGGAGGTGGAAATTCCCAGTTGGATAGGGATTGAGAGGATTTAAATTCCCCCATAGATAATTATCATATTAAATTAAATTCGATTTAAACTTTAAATCGTTCAAATCCAAATCAAGCATAGATAAAACCTTCACTAATTTAATTCGAATTCAAATAAAATCTTTCATAATTTAAATTAGCATATTTAATCAAATATTAAAATCAACAAAATCTCAAATATCATTTTCATAATTAAACAAATATAGAAATAATTAATTTCAAAATCACGATAAATATTTAAATATTAAATCATAAAATAGCTTTTATAAATAACAAAAATATTTTGAATAACAATATTCAAATTTCGCAAAATATTTGAAATACATTTCATATAAACCACAATTTTCAAATCACTACTTATTTTTAAACGACGAACAAAATAACTCTTTTTTTAAAAATAAAAATATTTATCACATTTATTTGAATATGTATTTTCCTATATAAAATAAAATTTATAATAAAAATATTTTTCTAAAATATGTACCTCGACACATATTCGTACTCGTCGAGCAATTTCGAAACGCAAATCCCGCACGCTACGCAAATACAACAATGAGAACCCGTATGCGACGTGCAGATACGAAGTACAAAATAAATACAAAAATTATTTCAAAAAAATCGTAGTAGAAAATTAGGGGTTTTTACACATCCAAAGGCGATCCCTCAAATTTTACTACGACACAGCTACCAAGATGTTGTACCGACGCTCTTACGACGGGTTACTGTTACGATGCTTGTCAGACTCAGAAGCCAAATACGTACTTCGGAAGGCGCACGATGGAGTTTGTGGTGCACATCAACCAGGCCCCAAATTACAAGATTGCCACAAAAGAATGGGTTATTACTGGCCCATAATGATAGCAAATGCTGTGGAATATGCGAAGAAGTGTAGAGCTTGTCAGTTCCACGCTGACTTCATTCATCAACCTTCGGAGTTTCTACATCCGACGGCAGCATCTTGGCCATTTGAAGCCTGGGGCATGGACGTCATAGGACCAATCAGTCTGCCATCCTCCAAAGGACATCAGTTCATCCTAGCCATAATCGATTACTTCTCAAAATGGGCGGAAGCTATACCGCTCACCGAAGTGAAGACGTCAAACGTGATCAGTTTTATCAAACATCTCGTCATCTACCGCTTCGACCTACCTCGTCGGATCATCCATGATAATGGTCCACAGTTCGCAAGCCATGCGTTCTATCGATTCTGCGATAAGAATCGAATCCAGAACATAGCCTCTACTGCCTACAATCCAGTGGCTAACGGGCTAGCAGAAGCCTTCAACAAAACCATCATAAAACTTTTTAAGAAGTTCGTGTCTTCAAACAAGCGCGATTGGAACGAGAAGCTCGGTCAATGTCTATGGGCTTATCGCACAACGATCCAGACTCCAACAGGCAGTACACCATTCTCTCTGGTTTATGGGAGTGAAGCAGTTCTTCCCCTAGAAATCCAGATTTCTTCTCTTCGAGTAGCCTTAGCCAGTGAGCTGACTACTGAAGAGAGCTATCGTTTGCAACTCCAGGAGCTCGAAGCGCTAGACCAAAAATGTTTGTTAGCTTAGCAGTGCATTGAGCTATAACAAGCACGCCTTTCCAGAGCCTACAATAAAAAGTAAAGGAAAGGATCTTTCAAGTCGGTGATCTGGTCCTAGCAGTTAGAAGACCGATGGTCATGATGCACAAAACAAAAGAAAAATTCTAGCATAAATGGGAAGGTCCTTTCATCATTGAATCGGTTTATTCCAACGGTACGTACCGGCTAACCAAGCCCGATGGAGACTTGCTCATGTTGCCTATCAATGGCAAGTTCCTGAAGAAATACTATGTGTAACCTTTTTTTTATTTACATATATTCAGTCATGTAAATGTACAGTACGATGTTTATATGATTCCAAAAAAAACACAACTATCTAACTATTATCCGTATTTCAAGAGTCTTAAATACGCCCTGGATAATAGGTCCTCTAAATATTTTCCCAGTGGAATCATTTCCATTTTTGACTCCGTTTGACGAAAACAAGTCACGTCCCCATTACCTCTGAATTGTTTTCTGATAATTATTTCCCCAGTGAAATGATTATTTTTGCCACGTCCATATAACCTCTGAGCAAAGCATTCATCAAGGATAGTCACGTCCCCACTACCTCTGAACTATCCACTCCTACTTAATGTTATATATCTTTCCATATCCATATTACCTCTGGTCAGATATAGAACATCCTCTGCTATTACGTCCATATTACCTCTACTAGCAGCTTCATTCAACTTATTATCTATGTTCGAATCATTCGAATATAAAACGGATAATAGGTCCATATTAAAAATTCTCCAGCGAAATACCTACCAGAAATAACCTTGCTACGTCCACATTTCCTCTAGCATCGATATTTCACAAAACCACTCCTGATTACCATGTGTCACGTCTATACTACCTCTGACACCGGTAGTCTCCCGACTCAACACCTATACCCAATCCAGGATAAAAGATATGGTGTTAAGGCCATAAAACCTATCATATCCATATTACCGCCATTGGGTTTTCGTTTCAAATCTATTTACCCGCACCGCTAGCATACAGAAGGGCGATGGGTTCAAGCAAACAAAAATGAGGGTGGGAGCTTCCCTAGCAGGATACCCTTTACACAAAATGATTGGCTCTCCAACACAATCATCACATACGTTACAAGCAAAGAATGGAGCGAATGTACTCTATTTATCCAAAATCAGTTACATTCACAGGACTACATTTCATGAGCAAAATAAAAAGTTCTTCATCTTTTCATCTGGATAAGAAGTAAAAGATTACATTGATGTCCAAAAGAAGGGAAAATCTGCTACTCATCATCAACACATAGCTTGGTCAAACTTGGCAACACCACGCTTTCGCTGGAAAGTAGTTTTGTAGCCCGCGAAGGAGGTTATGTTTTACTGCTGAGCAAGCAAACAAGGCTGTTGAACCTATGAGAAGCTACACAGAGGAGGGCAAATATAGCATGCTAAAACACCTACAAATGGTGATCTCCTCTCCTCCATGTTGCGGATGCCGTGGGCCCACTTCTCCAAGAGACCATACCTTCAAAACATCTCTAGTGTTGCTTTTGCCTACTTGAAGAACCGTGAAAGCAGAACCTTCACGATAACGCCCAATTATCGTCCGACTCTTCGATGTATAAAGGCTCTTCCTACCATCTGAGGAAAACCCTTCCAAAGTACGAAGAGTCCTGAGCTCTCAAATGTGTACGTCAAAGGTTGCATCTTCACCGTACCCAGCATCGCCAATACCGGTCCTGGAGAAATTTGCTAGCCAGAACCATTCCAAAGCACGAAGAGTCCTGAGCTCTCTGATGTGTACGTCAAGTGTTGCATCTCCACCATACCCAGAATCGTCGATGCCGGTCCTGGAGAAATTTGCTAGCCAGAACCAGTCCAAAACATGAAGAGTCTTGAGCTCCCCGATGAGTACATCAAGTGTTGCATCTTCACCGTGCCCAGAATCGCCAATACTGATCCTGGAGAAACTTGCTAGCCAGATCCCTACAAAACAGGCAGAAGGAAAGTCAGACTTAGAAAACTGCAGAAAAAGCTAAGTCCTGAAGACTCCTATGCGCCCAAAGGGATATGCGCCCAAAGCAGGACATGTGGGTGCATAACACTTGGATAGTGCATGGGCGCATAACATGCCACTACTTAGAGGGCGCATAACACGGCAACACGTGGGCGTATAGCACACCACAGTGTTGGCGCATGACTTCTATGGACGCATAGTAATGCTCACAGAAGGCGCAAGCGCCCGGGCAGAAGAAAAGTCCGAGCGTCGCATATTAACGCTCGAGACTTTGTTTTTTGAAGCATGCCCTCACCCAGAATCGGGTCCTGGACTGCCGAAGATGCTGCCGCAGGTGGAGAGTCACTCGGCACAGCCTCCTTGCCATTCGCGGATCTCTTGGCGACCTTGGGAGACATGATTCTCAAAGAAAGAAGACAAAGAGTTTTTCTGAAAAATTCAAAGAGAAAGGAATTCTGAACTTTCTCTCTCTCCAAGGGTCTATTTATAGGCACGGGCTATACTATGCGCCCACCTACCATATGCGCCCATTGTGTTGTATGCGCCCACTACAGCCTATACGCCCACTACAGCCTATGCGCCCACGTGAAGGATCAGCTCTCTGCTTACTATGCGACTGTCCCTTGCTGACGTGGACAACGTATGGAGGATGGACCACTTCAAATTCTGTTCTGATGAATCTGTCAGTTCGGATTTCGAGGAAAAATCTCAACAGTCATATCTCCTTGACAGGCTGGCCAAAACAGTATGCGCCTAAGGAGAGAGCCGAGCTATGCGCCCATTGCCTCACAAGAAGACGATCCATGCTTTTTTTAAAGTATTTCGAACTTGTTCAAGTATCGAAAACTTTGAAGGGGGTCCTGTAGAAGCATAAAATTTTTTCAGCAAATAGAACTCCATGTGCCCAAGCCAGTGGAACTCCATGCGCCCAAGCCAGTGGAACTCCATATGCCCAGCCAGTAGAACCTCATGCACCGAACCAGTGGAACCTCATGCGCCCAGCCAGTGAAACTCCATGCGCCCAGTCAGTGAAGTCTCATACACCCAGTCAGTACAACTTTATGCACCCTGCCAGTGAAGGAGGGCGCATAGCCTGAGACATGGCTATGCGCCCAAGCCTGACTCAGTCAAAGCCATGATCAACAAGTGCACCGAAGCACACGGCCACGTCAGTCTCCATGAGCAGTCGTGCACTAAAGCATGTGGCCACGTCAACGCCACGACCAACCCACGATCTCGCAGCCTGTATGCACCTACGTCCTATGCGCCCAAAGCAGGACTATGCGCCCACATGAAAACTAATGTGTTTCCTCAAGTGGACGCATAACACCATTCCAGCTCAAGAATGACTATAAAGGGGGGGCTTCATCCCTCTTCAAACACACAGAATAGAGAGCATTTTTAAGAGCCAAATTGCTGCACTTCTTGCCAGTGAGCCGAAAGTAAGCAATTTTCTTAGGTTTTCTCCCACTTTTGTAATCGGAGTGTCAACAGAGTAAAGGAGCAACTGCCGCTCGATCTCCATCGTCCCATTCTCCAGAATTCTTTTTTGTACTCGGGGATCCTCAGCGCAGGATCTTTCAGGTATACTCGATTTGTGGTGCCTTGCGCCAATAAAAGAAAAGACAACATTTTCTTCTTCTTTTTTGTGTGTCCACAACGCCAAACACAATCGCAGACACAAAGATTTTTGACGTGGAAAACCCTTGTGGGAAAAACCATCGGACGATCGGAGTCCAACCCTGAAGAACCTCCACTAATGGAATAAAGAGAATACACCCTCTACAAGCTCCTCCTGATCCAACACGGATCACCACAACTTACTTGAAAGAAGAAATTTTTTGATTGCAGACTCCGAAGAACAAGAGATGCCAAAAAATTATTCGAAGCAATCTCTCCTTCACAATAGTCCTTAATCCTCTCTCTCTTTCTCAAAGATTGTAAAGCACTCTTGTTTTGAGATGGGTTTACAACTAGCATGTATCACCCTTTTATAAGCCCTTGGTAATCCATACATGGAAGGCTAATATATATGGAAACTTCTAATATGCATCAATCATATATTTAATAGAAATCCAATCATAATTGGCTTGCCATAATTGGAAATCCATTTATATGAAAAGCTACTATATGAAGGGTCCAATCATAAATATATGATCAAAGTAAATATGGAAATCCAATCATATATTTCCTTACCATATATGTTCCAAAATAAAATCCATGCACTCCCCGAGCTTCTCCGACACACGGATGGCGCTCATCGCTCTCCGGGGTATTCTTCCCATAGGTTGGGAACCCCACCCACTCCAACAAGTTCTAACTAGCACTTGGAATGGTGCCACAACAGAAACATCGATATTTGTTATTTTCAGTAGCTTCTGATACACCGTGTTTCTATTTTGACTCTCCATCGGCCGAGGCTGCAGGCTACATCAGAGAGGAGCAACGGACATCGTTCAAGGAGAGAAGACGGTGCAAGAATATGCCACAGAACTAGAGCGACTGTGGTTGAATTATGATCACTCAGATCGGACAAGTTGTGGGGACCCGAAGTGCAAGGAGAGACAAGTATGTCTGCAGGAGAGGACAATAAAGTTCCTTAAAGGACTGACTGCAGCATTTGCTTAGAGGACAACCCTACTTCTAGCCCAACCAAAGATCTCTACCCTTGAGGAGGCTATCTCGGTAATGATCCAGTAAGAAACACGCATCAAACTGTAAGTCGGGACAAGTGGCCCTCCTGAAGAGAAGTCAGCACTAGTGGCCACCAGTTTGGACGACACAGGTCCGAAAGAGGAGTATTGGCAGCACAATCGGCAGTACTACAACTGCGAGAAGATTGGCCATCATCGACATGCTTGCACCAAACCACATAAGAAGGGAGATTCAGGCAGTGGACATGGGCAATTCGGTGGACGGGGAATCTTCGGAGGACGAGACCGTGGTCGTAGAGGTCGACGAGGCTATCGAGCAAACCTACTGGTAGCAGAAGGCAATAAAGGAGCTGGTGGTACTTTTATTGAGGAGGACCAGACACTGATGGGCATGCTGGAATCACTCAGAAGGAAACAGAGGGCATCAAACGAGGGAAGCAATGAGGCTTCTATCTCATTCTCTGCCATGTATGCCCATCCATCTGAAGGTACTAACGATCCACTTACTCTTGCATTTATGTATTCCCTACGACCGTCAGACTGGATAATTGACTCGGGAGCATCTCGACATGTGACGGGAAAGGCTAATGAGTTCTCCTTCTACACTCACCTACCATCGACAGACAATATTCAAACTGCTGATGGGACATTCCAGCCAGTGGTCGGTAAGGGTACTGTAAATTGTACGGGTTCGGTAAAATTATCCAATATTTTGTATGCTCCTTTTTTCCAGTCAGTCTTTTGTCCATTAGTTCTATCATTCTTCAAATAAAATGTATTACTTCCTTTGATATTCCCAATGTGATCTTCCAAGAGAAAAAGACAGGACGAAGACTTGGGACTGACACTTGACATGATGGACTGTGGTACCTGGATCGAGAAGGGCTGGATTCAGTATTAGTATCTGTAGCTGCCCTTCCCAGAAAATTTAGAATATTTTCTATTATTTATTCTATTGGAATGGTGATTTTTAGATTTTATAGATAATTATTTAGTTAATTATTACGGTAGATTATTTTAGCCATGATGGAGTTTTGGAGTATACGGTGACTAGAAATCGTGGTACGGATAGTACAATGGCGTGCTTTAGCTAGTGTATTAGCCCTGGTAGGGAAGGCCGAACCATAGCGATGTCCTAACTAGGAAAACCAGGCCAAGTTGCGACCTGACTCCTATAAATTATTTATTATTACAGTTTATTGACTTGTAGAAAACCCGGTTGTACCAAACCAGTCTGGACTTGACCCAGACCAAGCCCAAGCCCATGTAATCATGCGGGACGTCCGATGACAAGCATATTGATGTATTTTGGTGAGTGGGTAGTTTTCCGTTTTAATAATTTAATGAATATTTCTAAGTATTCATAATTAAATATTATAAATATTATTATTAGTTGATATTCAATGACACTTGTATAAAATGGGTCTTTGTGCATTTTGGGATTATTAGACTGCACATAATGGTATATATACACCATTATTGTTTTATTGAATTTCGTTATATTTTTTATTATATATATAATATTATTTTATTATTATCGGTTATATTATTTTTGTCAATTAAATATTATTATAGATAGTCATATATATATATATATATATATATATATATATATATATATATATATATATATATATATATTGGGGTTTATTTAGGACCTACACTAGGAATGCATAATATTGGGGTTTATTTAGATTTATGGAGAATATTATATTAGTATATCTATATATGAGTATATATATATATATATATATATATATATATATATATATATATATATATATATATATATATATATATATATATATATACATTTTATATATATATTTATATATATATATATATATATATATATATATATATATATATAAAATATATATATATATTTTTTATGTATGTATATATATATATATATATATATATATATATATATATATATATATATATATATATATATATATATATATATATTTTATATATAAACATGTATATATATATATAAATATATATGTTTAGTCATTAAAGAAAAAAAAGAAAAAAAATATCAATATTGTTCCCGCAAGGGGAACAGTGGACCCAAAAGCCTACTTAAACTGCTAACCCCCCCATACGAACCCGAGAGCAAATCCCAACCAACCCGCGCGTAGAGTTTCCCAGCCCAATCCGAGAGGCATTGGATATATATATATATATATATATATATATATATATATATATATATATATATATATATATATATATATATATATATATAAAGTCGTATATATATATAGAACCGCGCACAAATAGAGGGAGATCGAGAGGATTTTACAAAACCCTAAGTCCACAACTTACGCCCCGCCGACCCCTACACCTGGGCGTACCCCCACGCGCGCGCGCTCCGCCGCAAGCCACCGTCGGCCGGCCAAACTGCGAGCGGGTTGCCGCATTACCGAGCAGCAGCAGAACAACGGATGCGACAACTTCGCCGAGAGTTTTCTCCGCACGCGGGCGACGAATATTTGAGCCGTTTATTTAGGTATGAACCTAACTTATACCCCTTCATCCCTGTATGATAGTTTTAGTTTAAATCGAATTGGAATAGAGTTAAATATTGACTCCAATATTGGCAAAATCTGTTTCGAATTGAAACAGAATAATAGGTTAGGGACTGACTTAGGAAGGCGATTTACGGCCAAACCAAGGCGATTCTTCCAAATGTATTAGAATACATTCGTAGACTACCTATCCAGGATTAAAACCCAACTTTTAGTTTTAATTTTAGTTCTTTAAGAAGTGACAGAAATCAGTTTGAAATGACGAAAAACTATGGAAAATAGTTTAGAAAATTTAGAAATTCTTTCGATACGACGTGCGTCCCGCCAATCCGGGCGACGTGGTCGCGAGCCGAAAGCATTGAAAGGTGCGTAACGGCTTCGTGGATGTGTGGACTTTGACGGAATTCAAATTGGTTGCGTGTGCGCGACGAATTTGATGCGTATCCGTCGAAATTCACCGTATCGGCCTCTGTGTAAATTTTTTAATTACTTCGTGCACGTTCGTCAGATCGAGACGAAACTTGCGCCAACAGGTCCGTATCTTTTTTTGGTCCTGTATGCCAAGTTTGGTCCGATTCTGAGACAGTTGATCGGATCGCCGTTTTGCGGGCCCCACGGTCCGACTCAACGGGCGATTTTGTGCATGGCCCACCGGAATCGAACTTTGGACATACGGTTGGGTTCGTATCATCAAAAAAAATTTGTAGACATATAGTTTGACGACTTTAGAGACCATTGACTTTGGCACACTTTTCGGTGCAAAGCGGGTCCAACGGCGGACACCATTTTGACTCAAAATTACCGTTTTGCCCCTGTGTCCAGAATTGGACTTAAGAACAGGCAATTCTAGCTAATTTGACTATTCTAAGAATATTGGTAATGTCTATTTCAGCATCTGAAGACTGTTGTACGAGGTTTGACTACTGTGGCACACTGAATGGTTCGAATTGTCGGTTTTACCAGCAAAGGACCATAGGCGAGTACAGTTTATTGTTTGTTTTCAGTATTGATCTTTATTATGCATCATTGTTAGTCGATAGAGATGTTATTTCAGTCTTTATGTTGATTTTATTCTTTGTGTCGGGGGAGGTGAAGGACCAACGATGTGTGATCTGACCTTATACCGTGTATACCGTGTAGACCGTGATTTATTCTTGCATTATACCGTATAGACAGTGTTCATTATTGCTTTATACATTGTAGATCGTATACATTATATAGTGTAGACCATCTAACTTTATACAGTGTAGACCGTGTAACTTTATACCGTGTAGATAGTGTAGACCGTGTCGCATAATTGTCCCGAGACCGATCACATATCAAAGGTACTTCAGTCGGTCAGTCTGTGAGTATTTTATTGTATTTTATTTACTGTTTTTTTTATTTAGTTTTATTCTGATTTTCTTCATTTATTTATAGATCATATGTCGAAAGGCTAACCTCTATTGCATAGTCATTTTCATATATTGAAACTGCATTCAGTGAATTGTACTCGTTCCACTCCTAACTGGAAACCAATATTTTTCAAGTTAGTCGTGGATTCACTTAGCTTGGGGAGTGACGGGGGTACTTGAAGACGAAAATCCTAGAGACTAGCTAGATAGATGAGTTGTATTCATTCCAATATTTGTACGAGTTTATATTTTCTGCAAATATAAAACTTGTGAATATTGTAAGTTAAATTAGTTTTGTGAATGAGCATTGTTTTGATCATAATGGCCGTGACATCGTTCTACCGTCGACTCTGCGGCGTAGGCTGGCTTGGACACGTCTCCTATCAAAAAAAATGGGTGCTGGTCGTAACAAGTTTTTGTGGTGGCTCATGCAGGTTTGTTTTCGCGAATCATGCGAACTCGTGATAGTACTTAAGTTAGTCATACTATTGCGAGCCTGTGACAAAAAAAATGCTCATTCACGAATTAGGATTAATTTAATTTAAGAGAATGACTAGGACTAGGAGTCCTTTATACAAATTTACCGATATGTAGTCTAGGCCATACAATTTAGAGGAGAAGTTATTAATTTTGATAGTTTGTCAGATCCACATAGGTACACTATTACCTCTTGATATGACGATATGATCCAACGTGGATAGGTTATTCACTTGGTGAGACAGGGCTTCATAGAATTAATGATCTAACCACGATAAATTATTCGATTCCTTCTCTTTGCCTCTTTAGATATCATCCTCATATCTTAGTCCAAATTGCTTGTTTAGTTCCTATTTTGCCATAAGAATTATTATTTTTATATAATTTCTGATTATGTTATCCATGTACGGACCACGAGTTAGTTTCGATCCAAAGTTTTTCCTCAATGGTTTGAATACACATGAAATAGATATTAGAATGTTTGTATTTCTTGTCCTCAGTTATTTTCTCCCTGTTCAATCTCTTATTTTAAGGGTTATGACTGATAGGACAAATACTTACGCTTATTTCATAGTCAAGTTGTTTGAATCTCTATAAGCTCATGAATTCTTACAGATATAGTTAAAGAAATGTTAGTTTACTCATAATGGCAGGACAGCAGCACATTGTCGCCATTTATTTGAATTATGGATACTATGGATTCACTGTAGCCAGCAGCGCACTAGCGAGGCACGACCCCTAGAGTTGAAGTTATTTTTGGAAAATATAGGTTATAGAATATTGCTAAAACTATAGCTAGTGGTCCTCTTTGATCGTAGTTACCCTTGAATCAATATTGGATAGAGTTAAGAAGTGTTTGACTTTGTATCATATTTGAGTTACGAAACCAAGGGTTTACCACATCCCGAGTATACAAGCGAAGCATAATTCTCAGTGAAATAACTTCAGACATGATTACAAGTTTAGGATACCATAGAGAATAGGAAAATACCCTGTGTGTCCCATAAGATCCAAGGCCAATACTAGTGAAAGTTCTGCAAGTTGGGTTGGCATGTCTCCCAACCTAGAATTCCATGGTTCTTGTGATCTATTGACGAGGAAATTGACTGACACTAATAGGTTTACCTAGAATATAGAATTCAGAAGTCCATAAACCATTAGTCGACCAAGGCCTTATGGATAAGAAGATAATAGGATGACCGTAAGCAAGAACACCAGGTGAGTTTTGATTCTCACAAAACTCGAACTACTTGTGCCTTCTTTCAAAAATCTCGCACACTTGTAATTTGACTATCTTAACCAATGCTGCTATTACAGCCTAGTTTTGCAAGCTCACTCTGTTCTCGAGCTTCATTCAAGACATATGTTTAGTGGGGACGCCTACTAACATATTGTCTAATCAGAATCGATGTTTTACTTTCTGATCAACCGTAGTGCACTCGGTTCGCCCTCTCTTTGATTATCCTATGTGGATTGAGATTTTGAGGTATCATCTATGATCTCGTCCGTGACTGCATTGACAATTCCTCTTGAATTATACGTTCGCCTTTGAATCACGTAGTTGTATTCAGTGATATCTCCCTTGAACTCTTTATTGTTTTTGTCTTTCATTGATTTGAAAAGATGAAAGCTCATAATTGGTAGAGAGATACAGAGTATCCCCCATAGCTATGATGGTTGTACACCCAAGTGTAGCTACCATCGGCCAGCCATGTGATTGAGTTACCCGTTTTCCTCTCGACCCTCAAACTACTATTGGGACTTTCAAGCCATCTGAATTTAAGAATGATTAAGGTTCTACCCTTAGTCAAAATGCCAACCTAGGAGACTATCTCTCCGCAAGAAATCAAATATTGTGAGTCTCTAATTATTTGCTTGAAGCTTGCTTTAACTAGCAACTCTTAAGCCTTAACCCAACCCTTCCTCGACCAAAGCCCACAGTTAGACATGAGATGAGTGAACCAAGGAAAGGACAATCATTTACCGTTACTAGGGTAGACATTCATCCCGAGAGTGGTTTCCAACAAGTATTACCCTAGTTATGTAAATTTTATTATTAAGACCTAACTAGTGTTGGAACACAACAGTCACTAGTTTAGCCAATACCATAGCTTAAAAACCCTATCATATTATGATCTACCAGTGGTCAACAGCAATACATGATCACTACAACCCTTGTGACAATAGTCTAGCATCTTGACACAAATAAAAATTCATGACTCAGTTGTTAGAAATCTCTTTATATAATGTGCCTTAGAGTTGGTTACCCCGTCGGTAACTCTTGTATACTGTGGACAAGTCGATCATTCTATTTTATCGACCATGTGTCATTGTACACACTCATTTCCATTTATTGAGGAATGATCCTTGACTTGACTTATATTTACCGTATCTCGTTACGACGTGCCTTATTCTTTATTAACAAGAGTCGAGGTATAATACCCGGACTTTGGAATTCTTCTAACCTCATTATTCCTAAAACCATGACCTAGCTTCTAAGATAAGTAGACTGTAAGCCTTCTGAAATTTTAGGATATACGAGAAATACCGATTGATTGGAATAATTTCTATTAGGATGATAATTAATGCCCCATGGACTCTCACTTTCCATTTAGATCATTTTGTGTCCCCGACCGTGTCATTAACAATCGGAGCACGAGACCAGCTGTTACCTTCCAACAAATTTCATATGCAAGGTCTATATGAGTCCAACTTCATCTAGGTATATCATGTCCCGTTCAAACACGTCCCCTTGTACTCTATTTTTGTGGTACAACTTTCAGGTCAGAAGGACTAGCTATGACCCTTACCATAACACTGGTATACTTCCCGACTATAATTAGAGACTCAACCTTGATTCGAACCTTTCGACCCAATATATGGTTGTGATCTACTCAAAGCCCACTACAAACATGACACTAGTGTGCCACTCAATTGTGTCTTCTTGTGCTACTTAAACACAAAAGTCACTGAAGGCACATTTTTAGGCTTTAAGGACCTAGCTAACCAATCTGACTGGCAACTAGCTCAACCACTTGGGTGAAAACCTATTTTAGGTTACCCTAGCCTAGTAGAAATAGTTTTATCATTGGGATCTTGTCCAGTCGATATAGATAGAAATCCAAGGTTCATCCAACCAACGATTGACGTCCAATCTGGGAACCCATTAAGACCCAGTAAAACCCATCCATATAAACCACCATATTTTAGAATATATATAAAAAAACTATTTGAGATAGGTCCCTATACCGATTATGTAGCCTCCATCTCTTAGAATGTGAAGTCATTCTTAACCCTTATTCCATCTACCTAGAAGTCGCGATACGATCTTGTATTGCATTTATATCCCTTGTTTGTGTGTTTAAATAACCACAAAAAAGATCACAAGCTTGATTTCTCAAATTCCGTTCTATTATGGAACCTGTTCAGAATTTCGAGAACGGAACTTCTGTATTGCACGGATTGCAAGCCCCACTAAGAAGCGAAGAGTTCTTCGAGTTAGCAAGTGATAAGTGACTAGGCTAGAGTAGCCACTCTAGCAAATAAGTCAATGGTTCATAGACATTCTTTCTAGCTACATCATTAGATACCCTCTACCGCTCTTGAAAACTTCATAATTGCCCTCGGTTATTCTTCCTTATCTTCCTGTCCTTCTTATTTCAGAGCGACGAATGGTCATACTTATTAGAATTTACCAATATTTTTCAGCTATTTGTGTAAGTAATTGCTTATTAAATTTTGGGTTGTTTGATAGATAGGAGCGGATTATAGATACCATAAGCAGTAGATATCTATTGGTAGCAATTTTTAGCAATTAGTTGGATGATTATAATATTAGCGACATGAGATTTGAGGGAGTAGTATGATCAAAGGTGGGTAGGAATCTTCCAGGATTCGTAGTACAAAATGACCATGAGAATAGATGATAGCAAATGGAAACCGTCTTCTATCATAGCGGATGGACTCTTCCTTTAAATTTCGAGGACAAAATTATTTTTAAGGTGGGTAGATTTGTAGCTACCCTTCCCAGAAAATTTGGAATATTTTTTATTATTATTTATTCTATTGGAATGGTAATTTTTTGATTTATAGATAATTATTTAGTTAATTATTATGGTAGATAATTTTAGCCATGATGGAGTTTTGGAGTACACGGTGACTAGAAATCGTGGCACGAATAGTGCAATGGCGTGCTTTAGCTAGTGTATTAGCCCTGGTAGGGAAGGCCGAACCATAGTGATGTCCTAACTAGGAAATCCAGGCCAAGTTGCGACCTGACTCCTATAAATAATTTAAATTATTTATTATTAAGGTTTATTGACTTGTAGAAAACCCGATTGTACCAAACCAGTCTTAACTTGACCCGGACCAAGCCCAAGCCCATGTAATCATGCGGGACGTCCGATTACATGCGTATTGCTGTATTTTGGTGAGTGGGTGGTTTTTCGTTTTAATAATTTAATGAATATTTCTAAGTATTCATAATTAAAAATTATAAATATTATTATTAGTTGATATTCAATGACACTTGTATAAAATGGGTCTTTGTATATTTTGGGATTATTAGACTGCGCATAATGGTATATATACACCATTATTGTTTTATTGAATTTCGTTATATTTATTATTATATATATATAATATTATTTTATTATTATTGGTTATAATATTTTTGTCAATTAAATATTATTATAGATAGTCATATATATATATATATATATATATATATATATATATATATATATATATATTATATATATATATATATATATATATATATATATATATATATATATATATATATATAAATATATATATATATAAACATATATATATATATATATATATATAAATATATACAAATAGGGCCTATATATATATATATATATATATATATATATATATATATATATATATATATATATATATATATATATATATATATATAAAACAAAAAAAATATATATATATATATATATATGTTTAGTTATTAAAAAAAAGAAAAAAAAGAAATAATATATTAACAATGTTCCCGTAAGGGGAACAGTGGACCCAAAAGCCCATTTAAACTGCTAACCCCCCATACGAACCTGAGAGCAAATCCCAGCCAACCTGCGCGTAGAGTTTCCCAGCCCAATCCGAGAGGCATTGGATATATATATATATATATATATATATATATATATATATATACATATATATACATATAATATATATATATATATATATATATATATATATATATATATATATATATATATATATATATATATATATATACAGTCGTATATATATAGAACCGCGCACAAATAGAGGGAGATCGAGAGGATTTTACAAAACCCTAAGTCCACAACTTATGCCCCGTCGACCCCTACAACTGGGCGCACACCCACGCACGCGCGCGCCGCAGCGAGCCGCCGTCGGCCGACCAAACCGCGCGTGGGTTGCCGCAGCACCGAGCAGCAGCAGAACAGCGGATGTGCCAACTTTGCCGAGAGTTTTCTCCGCACGCGGGTGACGAATCTTCGAGCCGTTTGTTCAGGTATAAACCTAACCTATACCCCTTCATCCCTGTATGATAGTTTTAGTTTAAATCGAATTTGAATCGAGTTAAAAATCGACTCCAATATTGGCAAATCTGTTTCGAATCGAAACAGAATAATAGGTTAGGGACTGCCTTAGGAAGGCGATTTAGGGCCAAACCAAGGCGATTCTTCCAAATGTATTAGAATAGATTCGTAGACTACCTATCCAGGATTAAAATCCAACTTTTAGTTTTAATTTTAGTTCTTTAAGAAGTGACAGAAATCAGTTTGAAAATGACAAAAAATTATGGAAAATAGTTTAGAAAATTTAGAAATTCTCTCGATACGACGTGCGTCCCGCCAATCCGGGCGACATGGTCGCGAACCGAAAGCATTGAAAGGTACGTAACGGCTTCGTGGACGTATGGACTTTGACGAAATTCAAATTGGTTGCGTGTGCACGACGAATTTGATGCGTATCCGTCGAAATTCACCGTATCGGCCTCTGTGCAAATTTCCCAATTATTTCGTACACATTCGTCATATCGAGACGAAACTTATGCCAACAGGTCCGTATCATTTTTTTGGTACTGTATGCCAAGTTTGGTCCGATTTTGAGACAGTTGATTGGATCGCCGTTTTGCGGTCCCCACGGTCCGACTCAACGGGCGATTTTGTGCACAGCCCGCCGGAATCCAACTTTGGACATACGGTTGGGTTCGTATCATCAAAAAAATTTTGTAGACATATAGTTTGACAACTTTAGAGACCATTGACTCTGGCACGCTTTTCGGTACAAAGCTGGTCCAACGACGGACACCGTTTTGACCAGAAATTATCGTTTTGCCCCTGTGTCCAGAATTGGACTTAAGGACAGGCAATTCTAGCTAATTTGGCTATTCTAAGAGCATTGGTAATATCTATTTCAGCATCCGGAGACTGTTGTACGAGGTTTGACTATTGTGGCACACTGAATGGTTCGGATTGTCGGTTTTACCAGTAAAGGACCACAGGCGAGTACAGTTTATTGTTTGTTTTCAGTATTGATCTTTATTATGCATCATTGTTAGTCGATAGAGATATGATTTCAGTCTTTATGTTGATTTTATTCTTTGTGTCGGGGGAGGTGAAGTACCAACGATGTGTGATCTGACCTTATACCGTGTATACCGTGTAGACCGTGATTTATTCTTGCATTATACCGTGTAGACAGTGTTTATTATTGCATTATACAGTGTAGATCGTGTATATTATACAGTGTAGACCGTGTAACTTTATACAGTGTATACCGTGTAACTTTATACCGTATAGATAGTGTAGACCGTGTTGTATAATTGTCCCAAGACCGGTCACATATCAAAGGTACTTCAGTCGGTCAGTCGGTGAGTATTTTATTGTATTTCATTTACTGTTTTTGGTATTTAGTTTTATTCTAATTTTCTTCATTTATTTATAGATCATATGTCGAAAGGCTAACCTCTGTTGCATAGTCATTTTCATGTATTGAAACTGCATTCAGTGAATTATACTCGTTCCATTTCTGGCTGGAAACCAATATTTTTCAGGTTAGCTGTGGATTCACTTAGCTTGGGGAGTGACGGGAGTACTTGCAGACGAAAAGCCTAGAGACTAGCAAGATAGATGAGTTGTAGTCATTCCAATATTTGTACGAGTTTCTATTTTTTGTAAATGTAAAACTTGTGAATATTGTAAGTTAAATTAGTTTTGTAAATGAGCATTGTTTTGATCATCATGGCCATGACAGCGTTCTACCGCCGACTGTAGCCTCCCTTCCCAGAAATTTTCAAAATATTTTTATTATTTATTTAATTTAAAATGGTGATTTTTAGATTTTTATAAATAATTATTTAGTTAATTGTTACGGTAGATGATTTTAGCCATGGTGGAGTTTTGGAGTACAAAACGACAAGGAATTATGGCACGGGAGAGGTAGCAGTGTG
Source organism: Iris pallida (assembly GCA_029216955.1). Lineage (NCBI taxonomy): Eukaryota > Viridiplantae > Streptophyta > Magnoliopsida > Asparagales > Iridaceae > Iris > Iris pallida. The sequence goes on from JANAVB010030420.1 coordinate 13,288,682, forward strand.
CCTTGACTAGTGTACTAGCCATACCCGGGGAGACCTAGCCATAGGGACGTCCTAACTAGGAAAACCAGACCAAGTTGCGACTTAACCCTACCGAAGATTTTATTTATTATTTAATTATATTATTGGGTTTTAGGAATCCGGTTGTACCAAACCTGTCCAGATTAGACCCAAGTCAAATCCAAGCCCATGTAGGCGTGTAGAAAGATCAAAGACGGCCATGTAGATATTTTAGGTGTGTGCAAATATTTCTTATCTATTTTTAGGACTTGACAAATATTTTCTAAATAGTTAATAGTTCTGTATTAATATTTAAATGGTGTTTTCGAATAACTGTACGGAATTCTAGGGCCAGATGGGGTATGATATGTTCACCAAGGACTATTAGTGGACAATTTAGTTGGTTATTATTATTATTATTCTTATTATCATTATCATTTTGTTATTATTATTATTATTATCATTATCATTTTGTTATTATTATTATTTTTATTCTTAAAATATATATATATATATATATATATATATATATATATATATATATATATATATATAGAGAGAGAGAGAGAGAGAGAGAGAGAGAGAGAGAGAGAGAGAATATATATATAGGGAGAGAGAGAGAATATATATATAGAGAATATATATATATATATATATATATATATATATATATATATATATATATATATATATATATATATATATATATATATATATATATATATATATATATATAGAATATATATAGAGAATATATATATATAGAATATATATATAGAGAGAATATATATATATTATACGAGTGTATGTGTGTATATATATATATATATATATATATATATATATATATATATATATATATTATATGTATGTGTATATATTATTTATATATATATATATTTGTATGTACATACGTATATATACATATTTGTATATATACGGATATAAATGTGTGTATATATATTCATGTATAATGGTATATAGATATTTATATATAGGGATATTAAAAAATAAGAATGAACAGTAGCAGCCCGACCCTATCAAACCGAAGCCCAGCAGCAATTGCTTAATACCCAGCCCGAACTCCCTTGTAGCCCACCCCAAGGTTTTTCCTCCCCCTTAAACCCGAGAGATCCGAGCGGTTCTCGGATTAACAGTTTTAGGTATATATGTTCGTACACGAGAGCGAGAGAGGATCGAAGAAACCCTAACCCAGAGCCGCGTCAGACCCCCTGGCGACTTCCCCCATGACGGCGCGTGCCGCCCCGACGCGGCCAGGCGACCGTCGGCCTGCCACAGGCCGAGAACAGGCCGCGCGCACATCGACTGAACGGAAGGCGACAGCAGCAACCCGCCCCGAAGGGTCAACTTTATTGTAAGATTTCTCCCTCGATTCTCCGTATTTTTCCAAACCAAAATAGGCGTTAGAAACACAACCAATAGGGCTTTGACATCAATGGATCGTTTCGAACTAAATCGAAACGAAATCGATATGAAATTGATGCCAAAAATCCCGAGAAAATTATCGGATTAGAGACAGAGAACCAGTCCATGAACCCACTTTTGAGGATCGTTTTCGATCAATCCAGTCCCAATATAGGAAAACCATTTGAAGATACGTTTTGACAACATGTAGGGCTTCGAACCCCTTTTTGCGGATTTGGAAATCATCGACAACTCGTCGAGAAATCGAATCCCAAAGTTTCCCAAAAACCTGTTTTAAAAACATTGAAATTGTTCCACACGACGTGCGTCACGCCAATCCGGACAACGTGGTCGCGAACCGAAAGCACTGAAAGCTGCGTAACGGTTTCGTGGTCGTGTGGGCTTTGACGGAATTCGAATTGGTCGCGTGTGCGCGACAAATTTGATGCGTATCCGTCGAAATTTCCCGTATCGTGCACATTGCAAATTCTCCAATTACTTTGTGCACGTTCGTCAGATCGAGACAAAACTTGCGCTATCAGGACCGTATCGTATTTCTGGTCTTGTATGCTAAGTTTGGTCCAATTCTGAGACAGTTGACAAAATCACCGTTTTGCGGGCCCCGCGGTTCTACTCAACGGACGATTTTGTGCACGGTCCGCCGGAATCCAACTTTGGACATACGGTTGGGTTCGTATCGAAAAACTGGATCCGTAGACATATAGTTTGACGACTTTAGAGACCGTTGACTCTGGCACGCTTTTCGGTGCAAAACGGGTCCAACGACGGACATCGTTTTTGTCCAAAATTACCGTTTTGCCCCTGTGTCCATAATTGGACTTAAGGACAGGCAATCCTAGCTAATTTGACTATTCTGAGAACGTTGGTACTGTTTATTTCAGCATTCGAAGACTTCTACATGTGTTGATTGATTGTGGCTCATTGAGTGGTATGGTATTTTGGTTTCTCCAGCTATGGACCTCAGGCAAGTGCACTTTCTGATTGCTTTCCGATTCATAGTAGTCTTTTCATTTCATGTCTATACATATATCTTGCTGCTTGTTGACACGCTCGTCACACGGAGTAGTCGGGAGGGGAAATATCTTAGTAGACATGTGGACTACCCAGAAAATATCCCAAGATGTCTATTCGTGAACAATAGCATCTGCACACGGCACGTGTAGATGCCAGATTTACCCCCTAGCCGTTCACATGTTGAAATAGATATTTTACACCACCTAGATAGATAGATGTCTTTTATTAGTTTTTCCTTGTTTACTTCTCTATCGTGCTATGTCATCAGTTTTCTTACAGCTTTCATATCTCATATGCTATTTTCATGTCTTGTTAATTCTATTGTGTTTTGCATTGCCGTCGGTTTGTGTACTTGTTCCAATCCTGACTGGATAACCAATATTTTTCAGGTTTAGCCGCGATCATTCTTAGCACTGGGAGAATTGGGTATGCTGAAGACGACCTAGAAATAGAAAAACAGTTGTATCATTTTCATTAATTATAAAGTCTTATATTTTCTTTAATTTTAAATGTTATAAATGTTGTAATAAATTAGAAATGTGAATGAGCATCAAATGTTTTATTTTGAGCATTTATTTCTTGCGGGCTTGACAGCGTTCTACCGCCGACTCTGCGGCGTAGGCTGGCTTGGACACGTCTCGTATCCGAAAAGCGGGTGCGGGTCGTGACAAGTTTTTTGTGGTGGCCCATGCAGGTCGTTTTCGTAAAATATTACGAACTCGTGATGGTACGTTAGTCGTACTATTGCGAGCCTGCGACCAAGAATTGCTCATTCACAAACTAGGATTAAAATGATTTAAGAGAATGACTAGGACTAGGAGTCCCTTGTTTAAATTGACTGTTGGATAGATAAGGTTACTAGATAGGCCATGCAATTTAGATAACTTGCTAGGTCCCTACAGGTACACTATATATTTTGATATGACAATATGACCCCATGCAGATATGCTATTCACTTGGTAAGTTAGGCTTATCAATAATTAAGGCTTTGATCTTGTTGAACTGTTTAACTTTTTTTTGCTGTACAGATATAAATCTTATACCATAAATTAGAATTGCCTGTTTTTAAAATTCTATTTTGCTGTAAGGAATTGATTTATAGTTACTAATTCTTTATTTGTATAAAATCTCGAGGTAGACTGATTCGAGAATTCCCTAACCACTGAAATGCATATGAAATAGATACTAGGATGTTTATATCTCTTTTGTCTTTAATTAATTCTTCCATGGTTAAATCTTTATTTTAAATGTTGTGATTGATAGGACAAATACCTACGCTCCATTTTAGTCAACTTGTTTGAACCTCTAGAAGCTCATAGATTTTTACGGTTATAGTTAGAGCAATATTAGCTAACCCATAAAGTTTAGACAGCAGTGCACTGTCATCAATTATTTGAGAGTGGAGAATGTGGGTTCACTGCAGCCAGCGGCGCACTGGCGAGGCACAACCCATAGAAATGAAACCATTTTGAGGACCATAGGTTATAGAACATTGCTAAAACTATGTTGTAGTTGACCAAGACTTTAGGATAGTAAGATTGTAGGAAGACTGTATAAGAAAGAACACCATGTAAGATTTCGACTCTCTCAAAACTCGAACTACTTGTGCCTCATTTTCAAAAATCTCGCGTACTCATATTTTGACTATCTTCACCAACGCTGCAATTACAGCCTAGTTTTGCAAGCTTACTCTTTTATCGAGCTTGATTCGAGATATGTTTATTGGGGACGCCCGCTAACATATTGTCTAATCAGAATCAGTGTATTACGGTCTGATCAACCATGATGCATTTGGTTCGTTTTTTCATTTAATTATCCTACGTGGATTGAGATATAAAATGTCTCTAGGATCTCATCCGCGATTGCTTGACAATTCCTCTTGAATTATATATTCGCCTTTGAATCACGTAATTGTATTCAACGACATCTCTTGAACTCTTTATTGTTTTTGTCTTTCGCTGATTGGAAAGACGAAACTCGTAATTGATAGATAGATACAGAATATTCCCATGGCTATGATAGTTGTATATGCAAGTGTAGCTACCCTCGGCCAGCCCTGTGACAGGAACTTTGCCACCATATCCTAGCCTCTAAGGTGGGTAGAAGTCCTCGGAGTTTCGGAGTTACAAAATGACAAGAAAGAGGATACAACTATTTTGGAAAATTAAATTTGAGGAGATTAAGGGAATACTAGACCTTGAATTTTAAGAAATAGTTATGAATTTGAATTTCGAGGACGAAATTATTTTTAAGGTGGGTAGATTTGTAGCCTCCCTTCCCAGAAATTTTTAAAATATTTTTATTATTTATTTAATTTAAAATGGTGATTTTTAGATTTTTTTTAAATAATTATTTAGTTAATTGTTACGGTAGATGATTTTAGCCATGGTGGAGTTTTGGAGTACAAAACGACAAGGAATTATGGCACGGGAGAGGTAGCAGTGTGCCTTGACTAGTGTACTAGCCATGCCCGGGGAGACCTAGCCATAGGGACGTCCTAACTAGGAAAACCGGACCAAGTTGCGACTTAACCCTACCGACGATTTTATTTATTATTTAATTATATTATTGGGTTTTAGGAATCCGGTTGTACCAAACCTGTCCAGATTAGACCCAAGTCAAATCCAAGCCCATGTAGGCGTGTAGAAAGATCAAAGACGGCCATGTAGATATTTTAGGTGTGTGCAAATATTTCTTATCTATTTTTAGGACTTGACAATATTTTCTAAATAGTTAATAGTTTTTTATTAATATTTAAATGGTGTTTTCGAATAACTGTACAAAATTCTAGGGCCAGATGGGGTATGATATGTTCACCAAGGACTATTAGTGGACAATTTAGTTGGTTATTATTATTATTATTCATATTATCATTATCATTTTGTTATTATTATTATTATTATTATTATTATTATCATTATCATTTTGTTATTATTATTATTATTTTTATTCTTATTATCATTATTGTTATTATTATTATTATTATTATTGTATTGGTTATATTATTTATTGTCTAAAATATAATGTATGTGTGTCTATATATGTATGCATATATATAGACGAATATATATATATATATATATATATATATATATATATATATATATATATATATATATATATATATATCTATATATATATATATATATATAGAGAGAGAGAGAGAGAGAGAGAGAGAATATATATATATATATATATATATATATATATAGAGAGAGAGAGAGAGAGAGAGAGAGAGAGAGAGAATATATATATAGAGAATATATATATATATATATATATATATATATATATATATATATATATATATATATAGAATATATCTATATATATATATATATATATAGAATATATATATAGAGAGAATATATATATATTATACGAGTGTATGTGTGTATATATATATATATATATATATATATATATATATATATATATATATATATATATATATATATATATTATATGTATGTGTATATATATATATATTTATATATATATATATATTTGTATGTACATACGTATATATACATATTTGTATATAAAAAAAAATATACATATTTGTATATATACGGATATAAATGTGTGTATATATATTCATGTATAATGGTATATAGATATTTATATATAGGGATATTAAAAAATAAGAATGAACAGTAGCAGCCCGACCCTATCAAACCGAAGCCCAGCAGCAATTGCTTAATACCCAGCCCGAACTCCCTTGCAGCCCACCCCAAGGTTTTTCCTCCCCCTTAAACCCGAGAGATCCGAGCGGTTCTCGGATTAACAGTTTTAGGTATATATGTTCGTACACGAGAGCGAGAGAGGATCGAAGAAACCCTAACCCAGAGCCGCGTCAGACCCCCTGGCGACTTCCCCCATGACGACGCGCGCCGCCCCGACGCGGCCAGGCGACCGTCGGCCGGCCACAGGCCGAGAACAGGCCGCGCGCACATCGACTGAACGGAAGGCGACAGCAGCAACCCGCCCCGAAGGGTCAACTTCATTGTAAGATTTCTCCCTCGATTCTCCGTATTTTTCCAAACCAAAATAGGCGTTAGAAACACAACCAATAGGGCTTTGACATCAATGGATCGTTTCGAACTAAATCGAAACGAAATCGATACGAAATTGATGCCAAAAATTCCGAGAAAACTGTCGGATTAGAGACAGAGAACCAGTCCATGAACCTACTTTTGAGGATCGTTTCCGATCAATCCAGTCCCAATATAGGAAAACCATTTGAAGAAACTTTTTGACAACATGTAGGGCTTCGAACCCCTTTTTGCGGATTTGGAAATCATCGACAACTCGCCAAGAAATCGAATCCCAAAGTTTCCCAAAAACCTGTTTTAAAAACATTGAAATTGTTCCACACGACGTGCGTCACGCCAATCCGGACAACGTGGTCGCGAACTGAAAGCATTGAAAGCTGTGTAACGGTTTCGTGGTCGTGTGGGCTTTGACGGAATTCGAATTGGTCGCGTTGTGCGCGACGAATTTGATGCGTATCCGTCGAAATTCCCCGTATCGTACACGTTGCAAATTCTCTAATTACTTTGTGCACATTCTTCAGATCGAGACAAAACTTACGCTAACAGGACCGTATCATTTTTTTGGTCTTGTATGCCAAGTTTGGTCCAATTCTGAGACAGTTGACAAAATCACCGTTTTGCGGGCCCCGCGGTTCCACTCAACGGATGATTTTGTGCACGGCCCGCCGGAATCCAACTTTGGACATACGGTTGGGTTCGTATCGAAAAACTGGATCCGTAGACATGTAGTTTGATGACTTTAGAGACCGTTGACTCTGGCACGCTTTTCGGTGCAAAACAGGTCCAACGGCGGATATCATTTTTGCCCAAAATTACCGTTTTGCCCCTGTGTCCAGAATTGGACTTAAGGACAGGCAATCCTAGCTAATTTGACTATTCTAAGAACGTTGGTACTGTTTATTTCAGCATTTGGAGACTTCTACATGTGTTGATTGATTGTGGCTCATTGAGTGGTATGGTATTTTGGTTTCTCCAGCTAAGGACCTCAGGCAAGTGCACTTTCTGATTGCTTTTCGATTCATAGTAGTCTTTTCATTTCATGTCTATACATATATCTTGCTGCTTGTTGACACGCTCGTCACACGGAGTAGTCGGGAGGGGAAATATCTTAGTAGACATGTGGACTACCCAGAAAATATCCCAAGATGTCTATTCGTGAACAATAGCATCTGCACACGGCACGTGTAGATGCCGGATTTACCCCCTAGCCGTTCACATGTTGAAACAGATATTTCACACCACCTAGATAGATAGATGTCTTTTATTAGTTTTTCCTTGTTTACTTCTCTATCGTGCTATGTCATCAGTTTTCTTACAGCTTTCATATCTCATATGCTATTTTCATGTCTTGTTAATTCTATTGTGTTTTGCATTGCCGTTGGTTTGTGTACTTGTTCCAATCCTGACTGGATAACCAATATTTTTCAGGTTTAGCCGCGATCATTCTTAGCACTGGAAGAATTGGGTATGCTGAAGACGACCTAGAAATAGAAAAATAGTTGTATCATTTTCATTAATTGTAAAGTCTTATATTTTCTTTAATTTTAAATGTTGTAATAAATTAGAAATGTGAATGAGCATCAAATGTTTTGTTTTGAGCATTTATTTCTTGCGGGCTTGACAGCGTTCTACCGCCGACTCTGCGGCGTAGGCTGGCTTGGATACGTTCGTATCCGAAAAGCGGGTGCGGGTCGTGACACCGACTCTGCGGCGTAGGCTGGCTTGGACACGTCTCGTATCCGAAAAAAGAAGGCTACGGGTCGTGACAGTATCTATGGCGGAAAAGACAGGGATGGAAGGACTAAAGAAGATGAGTACGGAAGTTACATTGCGACTCTACCACAGGAGGTTGGGACACTCTTTATTTGGTATTTTAAGCAAATTGTACCCTGCAATTTATGAAGAAGTTAATAAAGAGAAACTAGTTTGTGATGCTTGTGAGTTAGGCAAATTTACTAGGAGTTCATATGCGAGTAGCGGTCATAGGAGCTCGTCTGTTCTTGATGTGGTACACTCTGATGTCTGGGGGCCTTGTACTACTCCTATGAATGGTTACAAATATTTTGTTACATTCATAGATTATTTTTCTCATACTTCTTGGCTGTATTTGATAAAAAATAAGAGTGAGATCCCCTCCTATTTTTGGAACTTTCACAAATATGTCCAGACTCAGAACAAGGAAGTAGTGAAGGTACTGAGGTCTGACAATGGAACAGAGTACACCAACAAGACACTTGCGGAATACTTGTCCGCCCAAGGGATACGGCATCAGACCACCTGTGCATATACACCAGCACAGGACGAAGTAGCAGAAAGGAAGAACAGACACCTCCTGGAAGTGGCGAGAAGTATGATGATAGACGTGAATGTCCCGAAGAGTCTATGGGGATATGCAGTATTGACAGCCGCTCAATTGATCAACAGGATGCCTTCGAAGTGTTGGGATGGAGGTCTTCATGCGAGATGCTGCAGGAAAATAATAGTGGGATGCTCCCACTAAAGGTGTTTGGCTGCATATGCTTCGTGAAGGACAACAGACCGTCGGTAGGGAAGCTTGATCCTCGAGCAATCAAGTGTATCTTTGTGGGCTACTCGGGAACTCAGAAGGGCTACGTATGCTGGAGTCCAGTAGAAAAAAAGAAAATTTGTAAGTATAGATGTTCACTTCAGGGTATATGAGCCATACTACAGTCAGGAGAAAAAAATCCAAATATCTCACTTAATACTGCAAGTATAAGGCGAGAGAGGGAGTTGTTGGAAAGCATTTCGACTGATCTCGGAGTATGGCTTGGAGGAACAAATAGGGTACAGGAAGGTAAAAAGGGACAGAAGGAGGAAATAAGAGGTGTTAGGCCCACAGCTCAAGGGAGATACTTACCTACAGCAGACGAGAGAAGCAACTTGCAGGACTAGTTCCTACAGTGCCAGTGCTAAGTTCCTTGCCTGTACCCATCTTGACTCCTGAGACACCTACACCACCACCTTCCCCTTCAGGTGATATCCTTACTTCTTCTCCTTCCCAACCATCATCAGTATGGAGGTTCACTCGCAGCAATGCGGAAAAACCTCCTAATAGATATGGTTGGAACCTTGCTAAATTTGTCTCATATAATCATATCTCTTCTTCTCATGGAGCTTTTATTGCATCATTGGATAGTGTTACTGTCCCTAACAATTCACAGGTAGCCAAGAACGATCCAAAGTGGAAAGCAGCGATACACGAGGAGTTGGAAGCTCTAGAGAAGAACCGAACTTGGAAGCTGGTGAGACTGTCGGAAGGAAAGAGAGCAGTCGGATGCAAGTAGGTTTTTACTGTAAAGTAGAACCCAGATAGACAGGTTGAGCACTAGAAAGTTTGACTGGTGGCAAAAGGTTACAGTCAGAGGTACGGCATCGACTATGACGAGACCTTTGCACTAGTTGCAAAGATGAGTACTGTCAGGACCTTGATCTCTCTAGCAGCCAATGAATGATGGAAGCTACACCAATTAGATGTGAAGAATGCATTTCTTCATAGGGATCTAGTGGAGGACGTGTATATGGAGATACCACCTAGATTCGACACCAATCAGACAGAAGGCAAGGTCTGCAGGCTGAAGAAATCCCTCTATGGACTGAAGCAGTCTTCTCGAGCGTGGTTTGACAGGTTCAGGAGAGCAATAATAGGGATGGGATATCAGCAGATCAATGATGATCATACTGTGTTCTTTAGATGAAGTGGAGGCCACATCACCATGCTTGCGGTGTATGTGGATGATATAATTATCACAGGTGATGATGAGCAGGAGATCGCCCAACTCAAGGGAAAGCTTGGCAAGGAGTTCGAGGTGAAGGATCTTGGCCCTCTTCGATACTTTTTTAGGATTGAGATTGCTCGAGATACAGAGGGAATTGTTCTTTCTCAAAGGAAGTACGTACTGGACCTGCTTACAGAAACAAGAATAATGGAATGCAAACCAGCTACGACACCGATAGACCAGAAGTTCAAGCTGGATGCTGAAGCCGGAGAACCAGTTGGTCGGGATAGATATCAGAGATTGGTTGGCAAGTTGATCTACTTGAGCCACACCCGACCTGATATCAGCTTTGTAGTCAGCGTAGTGACCCGCTACATACATGACCTCCGGAAGGATCATATGGACGCAGTGTACCAGATTCTGAGGTACTTGAAGGGAGGTCCCGGAAAGGGACTGATTTTCAGAAGGAATAATCATGTGAGCATCGAGGGCTATTATGATTCTGACTGGGCTAGTTGTACTGACGATAAGAGATCCACCTCAGGATACTGCATATTTGTAGGAGGCAACTTGGTCTCTTGTAGGAGTAAGAAGCATTCAGTGGTGGTCAGATCAACAGCTGAAGCAGAGTATAGAGCTATGGCCTTGGGAGTCATATAGCTATTATGGTTGAAGAATATGCTGATGGAGATGAAGCTGGATCAGGAAGCCAAGATAAAGCTATGGTGTGACAACCAGTCAGCTATTAGTATTACCAACAATCCAGTACAGCATGACAGAACCAAGCATATCGAGATTGACAGATTCTTTATCAAAGAAAAGCTGGATAGTGGACTACTAGAGCTGGGCTATGTTCCAACCAAAGATCAGGTAGCACACGGACTGACCAAGGGGCTTAGCTCTGTCAGCATGATGAGAGGATGTGACAATATGGGCTTAGTGAATATCTTTCGTCCATCTTGAGGGGGTGTGTTGGAATATCCTATTGGTATTTTTGGTATATTGGAGTATGTGTTGGAATATCCTATTAGTATATTTGGTATGTTGGAATATGCCATAGGATATTCTATAAAGAGTTAATGTAATGAGGAGGTTGTAGAGCTATAAATAGCTAAGAGATTATCAATAAAATATGACAACTATTTCAACAGGATAAAGTTTCAAGCTGCATTATGAAACTCAATGGAAGCTATATAAGAAGTTCAACAAGTACATATTGCACACTTGAGTTTTTTTTATATAATTTTTTTCACTCAATAAATGATAGATGATGCTTTAAATAGAAAAATTAAACTTAAAATAAAGATTGCCTCAAGGTATTGAAGTTTTAAGTATAGTTTAACATGAGATACAATATATTGTTTTATGAGAGGGTTAAGATGAAGTTGGGTCATAGTCATACCAATGAGCACATAGATATCTGTCTTTCAAATCTTCTTAAGTTACATAGTCTCACATCTGTGTCTTGTGATATTTGTGTCCTCCTGTTGCGTCCACCGTCTACCAATCACAATCTAAGTTCCTCTCATGGTGAACATTTGGTTCTCGGAAGAGAACTCAATTTCCTTGTCTTTTCCAAAGGGATGGAAAATTAGAATTCATGTAAGGTTTTCTTTTTTTGGTGTTTGGTAAAACAAGGAAACATTAGGAAATTATTTTTATCAATGTTCCAATAATATCCTTATATTTTACAATAAAAATAACATTATGGAAATCTAAACGTAATAGGTAAAATAGACAATAATACATTTGAGTAGGGTTATTGTTGTTCTAAATTTTCGTAATAAGTGCTGGAAAATGAGAAGGAAAACCAATCCTATGGGTTCTAAGAGGAAACATATTTATCCCTATTTTTTTCCTCTTGAAAATAGTTTCCAAGTTTGTGGCCACCAAATAAAGATAAAGAACCACTTTCCTTTCCTGAATCCTTAAATCCGTGAACCAAACATTCCCTGAAGGAACTTTGAGATCATTTCGGTATGTGTCTCTATATGTTTGAAATTTAAAGATCTTTAACTTCAAAACCTCTTTTATGTATTTACAGCATGATTATGTTTGTTTGCACAAGAAGTGAGCATACACATCTTGGTTGTATATGATACATATGTAAAAATATTCCTACAAGTTTGTGGTATAACTATATTTGAATGCACATGAAGTTCAGTGCACACATATTTCAATTTTCAGAGATCAAGAACTAAGTTCAAGTATGTCAGTCAGATATTTGAACCCATCTCTACTTTTGCACTGAGTATCTCATTAAGCTAAATCTGGAGATTTTCAGATAAGTACATTATAGTTACCTATACTGCACGAATATAGACAGAGATACAGCTACAGATATGATATAGACTTATATGGACAACATTTTTTCCGTGTTCGCGCAAGATAACTTACTTGCATGCGCTTGCAGATTTCTATGACTTCGGCAATAGGAGCCCCATCCCTAAAATTCCTTTCTATGAACTGGTACATGATACCTCTTCTTCCCCTACCGACTACAAACTGTTATGCTATGTCAACACAGCAGAGCAACAAAAGCTCAAATCTCTAAATCTTTAGTCCCATATCGGCTAGGTGGGATGTCTCCACTATTCATATATTGCTTTGCTTTCCATTGTTTCATTAAAGTCTTATGTGGGTGCCCTATGGGCCACACACGCGTATCGTCTCCATTGCCCGGTCCGGCTCAGCTCGGCGCTCATAACGGGTGCGGGTACGTGCCCACATCTGCGGGCGCTGAATGCCGATTCGATTTTGGTCAGGTTGGACAAATAAAACTGGTCCAGATTCAATGTACCATATTTTTTGCATTCTGTTATTTCTTTGTAACATTCCAATTTATTATTCATAATATTCGTCCGTTACAGAAGATGAAATCTGAAGCCTATATATTGAACCCTTTTTCATTCTCAGAGGACATAGAAAATTCCTTCCCGAAACTCTCTCAAATTCTACTCTCCTTCAAATTCTGTTCGTCGTTTCTTGCTCTGGGCAGAGCTATGTCGGTGGTCACTCTCTCTAAGTCGTGTGCGGGAAGGAGATTTCGATGGAGTAGGGATTTTACCACTAGGAGCGTTCGGATACAGTTTGCACATAGATCCGGGCTAACTCTTAGGGTAGTGCTACGTGCGCGACTTCCCCGGAGGTAGGTAACAAATTATTTGTTTATTTTGTTGCAAATTTTAAATCCAACATTCTAAGAGTTATCCAATTGTCTAGTTCGGTTAATTTTGTCTATTAAGTTTACTCAAAATTTAGTCATTTCACAACTTTATCAAAAGTTGCTTTTACTAGAATTTACTTACAGTAACAATCCAAAAGATCTCCTCCATCTACAAGGATCTATTACATACCCTCAAGCTCTAAAAAGACTTAGAACAGAAGAAGAATATAGGTTAAAGTCCAAAGCTAGGTCTAATGCCACAACTAGGATAAATCTTGTAGAAAGACATGGCAAACCCAAGGCTAACCACCATCTCAAACCCAAGAAAAACTCCTTCAAAAAGAAGCAGAGTTTTCAACCAAATCATCAAAACCCTCAACATCATCAACCTCAGAAACCTAGAAACTTTGGTCAGACTCAGATCAAAGAAGATTTTATTTTGTGTGTGGTAGAACAAACCATACGGCCATCAACTACTTCCAAAGGAAGAAAGAACCAATCAAGACCTCCTTCAAAGGAAAAGGCAAGCCAGAGGCTAACATGATTTTGAATGGGTCTTCCAGCTCCTTCAGGTCTGTAAGCTATCAACCTATAGTAAACCTTTCTTTTCATTCTGATAATTGGTGGTTAGATTCTGGTGCTAATGTTCACGTTTCATTTGATCGCTCATGTTTTTCAACCAATCAGGAATCAGGTGGAGGAGGCGTTACTCTAGAAGATGGCTCAACGGCACAAATCGTAGGAAGAGGAAGAATAGATCTGAAGATGATATCAGGAAAAATTCTACCTCTCTATGATGTGCTTCATGTACCGTCGGTTAGGAGGAACCTAGTTAGTGGATCTCTTCTTGTAGCCTTAGGATACAAAATTGTAATGGAGGCCAATAAAGTAATTTTTTCTAAGAATGAACTTTTTGTAGGGAAATGATTTGTAAAAGATTGACTCTTCATTTTGAGCACTATGAATAAATTTTCAAATCCTTCTTTGGTTGCTGCTAATGTTGAATCCTCAATGTTTGGCATGGTAGACTAGGTCATGTTATTAAAAGGATGATGAGCTTAGATCTTATCCCTAAGACTCCTATAGATGATGAACACAAATGTGAGATTTGTGTTCAAGCTAAACACACAAGATTGCCTTTCAAATCTGTCCATAAGGATTCTGCGCTCCTAGAACTTATCCATAGTAACGTTTGTGATTCCAATAGGGTTTTGACCCAAAGCGGTAGAAAATACTTTGTTACTTTTATAGATGATCATTCAAAGTATTGTTACACCTACCTTCTTAAGACCAAAGATGAAGTTCTCGACAGATTCAAGGTCTATAAGTCTGAAGCTGAAAACCAGTTAGATAGAAAGATTAAAATCCCTAGATCGGATCATGGTGGAGAGTATACCTCAAATGAAATGACTAACTTCTGTAAAGAACATGGAATTATTCATGAGTTAACTGCTCCTTATTCACCACAGTCCAACGGAGTTGCTGAGAGAAAGAATCGCACTCTGTTAGACATGGTAAATGCAATACTTCTCAGCTTAGGTGCCCCTGGTAATCTTTAGGGAAGAACCCTTTTGTCTGCCTGTTATATCCTTAATAGGATACCCAGTAAGACTAATGATAAGATACCATATGAATTATGGAAAGGACGAACCTCTAGGATTAATTACCTCAAAGTTTGGGGATGTCTAGCTAAGGTAGGGATTCTTGAATTCGAAAAGAGAAAGATATGACCTAAGACTGTAGATATTGTGTTCATAGGATATGCCCTATATAGTAATGCCAATAGATTTCTTGTAACTCATTCCGAAGTAAATGAAGTCTTTAATAACACAATTATAGAAGTTAGAGATGCAGTTTACTTTGAGAATATTTTTCCTTTCAAAGATAAAACTTCTTCATCTTCCTCCAACCATTCTCTTACTCCATCTACTAGTTTTCATGATCAAATATCTATTTCTCAACCTGAACAAGTCATAGAACCTAGAAGGAATAAAAGAGAAAGGATTGAAAATAATTTAGGAGAAGGATTCTTTATATTTTTGATAGAGGGTGATCCCTCAACCTATGAAGAAGCCATATCTTCTTCTGATACCCATTTCTAGAAAGAAGCCATTAACAATGAGTACAACTCCATTATGGAGAATAGTACTTGGTTTCTAGCAGACCTACCTTTAGGTAGTAAATCCATATGTTGTAAGTGGATTTTTAAAAATAAACTTAGAGCCAATGGTACCATAGAGAAATACAAGGCTAGACTAGTAGCCAAAGGTTTTACCAAAAAAAAGGATTAGATTATTTTGATACCTACTCTCCTGTATCTAGGATCACTTCTATTAGAACCATTCTAGCCTTAGCTTCCATTCTTGATATGCTGATCCATCAAATGGATGTTAAGACAACATTTTTAAATAGAGATTTAGAAGAAGAAATATATATGGAGCAACATGAAGGTTTTATTGCTAAAGGCCAAGAAAACAAGGTTTGTAAATTAGTAAAATTTCTTTATGGCCTAAAGCAAGCTCCCAAACAATGACACAACAAATTTGACAAAGTCATTATAGAATTTGGTTTTGTGCCAAATGAATATGATAAATGTTTGTATTCTAAAAATACAAATTGAAGTTGTGTTATCTTATGCTTGTATGTTGATGATATCCTTATACTAGGATCTTCACTGGAACTGATAAATAACACTAAGAATTATTTATCTAACTAGTTTGATATGAAAGACCTAGGTGAAGCAAATATAATCCTAGGAATGCAAGTATGCAAATACAAAGAGGGCTATACTCTATCATTAGCACATTCAATTGAGAAAATGCTAAGAAATTTGAGTATTTTGACAAAAAACCTGTCCTTACTCCGTATGACAGTAATGTTGTTCTCAAGAAGAATAAAGAATCACCTATAGAACAACATAGATATTCACAGATGATTGAGTCCCTTATGTACATAACAAATAGGACCAGATTCGACATTGCATTTGCCATTGGGAGACTAAGTAGATATACTAGTAACCCAAATCAGTCACATTAGACTACATTGGACAGAGTATTTAGATATCTCAAGGGAACTCTAGATTATAAATTTTATTTTACTAGACACCCTGACATCATAGAAGGTTACTTAAATGCAAATTGGGTAACTGATTCACATGATGTAAAATCCACTACTGGATATGTTTTTACTCTAGCAGGAGCTGCGATTGCCTGGGGATCATGTAAACAAACTATCATTGCCCAGAGTACTATGGACTCTGAAATTATAGCCGTGGACACTACCTGTACAAAAGCCGAATGGTTTAGAAATATTATTATGCATATAGATATTTTTGTTCATCCTGTTCTTGGAATTTCTATGAACCGTGATAATAAATCTGTTATAGAACTACTAAAGCATGATTCTGTGAATGCTAAGATGAACAGACACGTGAAGCTGCGTTTCAAGTCAATAAAGAGCCTATTAGGCAAATATGTGGTTCTTGACTATATAAAGTCAGAAAAGAACCTTGCAGACCACTTGATGAAGGGTCTGTCTAGGACATTGATCCTAGAATCATCGAGGGGGATGGGGTTAAGCCCATAGTATAGTCACTAGCAGTGGCAACCCAACCAAGTCTGACTGGAGATCCCAAGAAGTCGGTTCAATGGGTAGGAACTGTAGTGCCCCGACCCGTAAGATGCCTTATGATGGATGGTTGGTTCAATGAAGCCTTGTTGGACTTGGAAATATGCGAAGGATCACTTGGAAGGCTATGCGATCGTGGCGGGAATCGTCTTTTGAATGTGAGTAGTGTTGAACCCTTCGAAGATCCTTTAGCTTCACGCTTAAAATAAGGATGAGTATGTTATGTTTCTTGTTGAGTTGCTCAATAACACCTTGTATGGAATTTGGAAAGATAATGAAAGATAATAATCACCTGAACGTAAACTGTTATTGCTAGATGAATTGTATGCTTGTACGATGTTGCAATGAATTACATAACAGGTGAAGGCAAAGTCCCAAATACTTAGACGGTGAGTATATCGAGCTTTGGCTCGATGTATAGATGGTAACACAGATGCTAAGTCCCAGGAATTGGGCAGTGAGGATATTGAGTTGGTTGGAAAGATGTATGGTATCAAAGATGTGGTAAAAGGGATTGGGTAACAATATTTTATTATCCTGTGCCGATGTAGAATGTTGATTACGCAAAGACCCTAGAAAGATGGCAAGATGGCAATACGAATGAGAATGGTGGCTGAGCATGTAGTTTTCTTTACCATGCATTATATGTTTTCTTCATAGATAAGTTGCATATACTTGCATGGTCATGGACAACTTGTATACAAGGTAGTTCCTAGAACGGTAATCCACGGCCACGGACCCGGTTCATCCTAGGGGAAACAAGGATGGTGTCGACGTACTGACATCGGGATTTCAGGACTTGCAGTGGGGGCTTGCTACCGCCCACTGAAATGATGCTGAAATTCTATAGTGCTGAAGTAGTAGCACGGTGTTTCGGAAACCTTCCATGGATTCGTACCCCATTTCGGAGTTAGCCGTTCGCCTGTAAGCTGGTCCAAGATGGCTTGTCGCCAGTAACCTTCATATAAATAGGTCCAATGCTAATGATGCCTTATGCAGGCATAGTAAGTTATTACTCAAATACAAGGAAGGATGTCGGCTATTGGTAAGAATCACCTGAATGGTGATATTCATATTGAATCATGATATTGTTTCTGATAATGTCTTGTGCAGGCTGAGTAAGTATTATAAATATACATGGATGGTACACGACCGTGGGTAAGAATCACCAAAGGGTGATATCTGTATGCTTTCAATTATGTTGGCTATGAGAATTGTATGCTTTACTTCTTGTCAGTTATTACATGAAATTGAACCTAAGGCAACGAGAAAGACCACTGTTAATAATATTCTGTAACATGATTACTTAGTGTTGTCTTCTTAGGTGAGTTGGGCCAGCACCGCTCGCCAGTACATTGATGATGTACTGACCCACGTTGTGGGCAATATTTCAGGTGCTTGCTTGTAGGAAAATCCTTTAAATTAGTGCTTGGCATCGATGAATCGGATGGGTGTGCAGAAGCTCTTCTTTCAAGACGATGTCTTCTGTTATACAGGACATAATGTATGGAACAGTGTAACTCAGTTGTACCAGTGAGATTGTAGCCAAATTGGCAAGTTCAATGTAAAGAAGTCGGTATATTCAGTTGTAGTCTAAAGGGCAAGTGTATACATTCAGTTGGCTATTCAAGAGTCTTGTAATCAGTTGTAAACTCTGTATTCCACTGCAAGTCTTGTAATCTATTATGATTATCAATAAAGAGATACATTTCTTCATATCTTGTGTGACTTTAATTTATCTGCTTGGTTTTGCTGTGTTGTCGATGTTTTCTGAGAAAGATCAGGAACCGTAATAGTTTTGCCTTGTACAAGTACAATCTAGACTTGTACGGTATCATGCCAGTGGCTAGTTTTCGATCCTTCGGGATCGGGGCGTGACATAATAGTATCAGCGCACGGCTTTACGTCCTTAGATTCTTATTCGATTTGTCTTAAATCAATGTTGCTACTAAGATGATTCTAAGCTACTTCCACGATGATTCAAAGATTGCTTTCGTGATTATTCAAAGTTGCTTCTGCGGTGAATCAAAGTTGCTTCCACGAATACTCAAAGTTGCTTCCGCGATAAAATCAAAGTTGCCTCTATAATGACTCATAGTGCTTCTACGATTATTTTGTGTTACTTTCAAACTATTCTAAGTTGTTCCCTTGACTGAAAGACCGTTGATCCTTCTAGCCTCTCACTGGGTGTTCCATACAATAAGTCTAAATATGTGGGCTGTGATATGTGTGCTTTGTTGAATTTCAAAAGAATAACAATGATGCGATGTGATAATAAGTTTGTGATGTATGCTAGATGTCCTTTGTATGGGATTTATTGAAGTCGATTGTTATGCAGTAATCGACCATGGGTGATGGCATGGTATGTTGGAACTGAATATGCATGGATTTCAGTGAATGGAAATCGACAGAATCTTGAGTCGGTAGTTGTGGTCAGCATAACCACTACAGGATGGATAGTCCATATTGGACGTTAGTTTGGTTCGAAGAGGAATATTGTGTCGGGAATGGCTTGAACTCTGAGTGGTATATTACATATACCCTCGTCATGATAAGATGTCCCTTGACCCTTGATGTGTTCATAATTTAGTGATTGATTTACCTATAAGATATTAGGTAATATCGAATCGTAGCTGAGATTACGATTGATACATGTTGGCTAGGCGTGTTCCTTGATTATTAAGTTCGGATGGCCAGTTGTGAGATTTTTGATGTGTTCGGATGAACCATCACTGGACTTTGACGATTAGCATTAAGTTGGGTAATAAGAGATTGAGAACATGAAATGAATGCCTTAGTTGGGAAGGAAACGAATTTTAGATTCAGGCGAGTACTTGAATCAGTTGGGTAAAAGAATTGTAGGCTTAGTAACGATGGTGGGGTGTTGCTATCGAAAGATTTGGAAGAACGAGATGGACCGAATGTATAACGGTGTTGGAATTAAGTAAATAAAATTGCATGCTGGATATCGACAAAATTGATGGTAATGTTAGGCGCTTATCGGGATGTTGCGAATGATTTAGTAGATGCAGAGAGTTGTATCAACGATCGAAAAGTTAGAGAATGGACTTAAGGAATAGATGATCTTAGCACGTTGTGCAGTTGTGCTTGAGAGAATTTGACGTGTCCCAAAT
Source organism: Iris pallida (assembly GCA_029216955.1). NCBI lineage: Eukaryota > Viridiplantae > Streptophyta > Magnoliopsida > Asparagales > Iridaceae > Iris > Iris pallida. The sequence goes on from JANAVB010030420.1 coordinate 13,308,858, forward strand.
TTACAAGTTATGATCCTTGACTATTTTGAGGCATAGAGAATGAGTACTTGTCCCTTGATGCATGAAAGAGTAGATGTTTCTTATGAGAGTTGAATGGCTGGAATACAAATAAGTATCGAGGTGCAACGATATGTAATAGACCCTATCGGTAGATGATGTTGTCGCATGAATAACGAGTTTGGTAGAATATAGAATTATGGGATTATGACTTAGCTAATGAGTTATGTCAAATCCACTAAGATGACCGATACGAATGCTAGATGATTGGTGCCATAGAGATTGAATCGGTACATGAATAGTAAATCTTCTTATGGAATCACAAGGAGATGATGCAAAACGAATATTGATGGTTAACATGAATTGCTAAGAAACGACCGTGTTGGGTGCTAGGAAATTCATAAAGGATGCTCTCAGAAGAAATACGATTATGTAGTTGCCTTATTTTGTTGGTTAAGAGAGTACAGACCGTATCGATGATATAAAAATATGAGAAATGAATATGTCGTAAAGAGACCGTAGGTCAGAGATCATAAGTGATAAACGATTGAGATAGTAATATTGGAATAGGACTCAGAATAGTTGACCCGATTGAATAGACAATTTGAGTACGATATGAGGATGCAAGTTGGATCAGCAGATGCTATGTCTATGCAAGTGGAAATTGAAAGTTTAGATATTCGATTGAGGAGTTTTATATGATAGCTTCGGGAGTGACCCATAAGAATTGTTGGATAGAATGGTCGGATAGATTTGTCGGTTGCGGGTAAGTCTAGAATGAGACTCGTTGGGTATAGCCCGAGTATGAGTACGGGTAGGAAAACTTGACCCTAGAGCGTCGGTTGGTTGCCTAGATTGTCGGTTGGTTGCCTAGATTGTCGGTTGGATGCCTAGAGTGTCAGTTGGTTGCCTAAGTTTCAGATTGGTTGGCTATGTTCTTTCAGTTGTGCATGTTGGGAATAAGTTCATAAGATTGGGGTGGTGTCCCATGTCCCTAAGTTGATCAGACCATAGAGTTGTCCCCATGATAAGAATTGGTTGCCTCTAAGATAACAGATAAGTATGTCCCTGATAGCTATTCATCTCATATGAGTTAGCTGAATGTCTGCTTTAGCTTAGATTAGCTGACCGTAGAGACTTGACTGAATGCTATGTTGACTGTTGGAAAATCGTATGATGTCCCTATTGATGTTGCGTGGGTATAGTCGGAATGAGTAAGAAGTGTCAGGAAGGTAAACTTCGGAATGGAATCGAGATTTGAAATTCGGTGTTATAATATTGGATGGGATGACAGATCATGTTGGTTTCAAAATTTGGCTGCCTTTGTTGGAATGCTGGAAAATTATTAGAACTAGTTGGAATTGGTTGCTGCGTAAATTGATGGTAGTGCCTTGAGACAGTTGGGATAATTTTATTGATCAGATCAGAATTCAGAATAAGTGTAACGACGGAATTGGATAGTACATGTAGCCGAGATCGACGAGAGCGAATGTGAATAGGAATGACCCCGAAATTAATGTTGTTGGAAATAAAGTTGCTTATGCGAGAGGATAATATGTTGTCTTGATCAATACGAAAAAATATTTGAGTACAGCGAGAAATGTTACTAGAGTGGGATGATGGTACAATTTGATGGATGAATCATGATCGAGAAATTTACGAGTTACAAACAAAGTGTATAGATGCGAACGATGACGAGTACAAGATTTGAATCAATGAGAATCGGGGTATCGAAATGAAATGTGGCTATAGGATTTATCAACTCTGGTGGCATGAATGACAATGAACTTGAAAGGAATACTTGATACATCTAAGTCAGAATACTTTGGAAATTTTTGGATCAGTTGAGAAAAATTTCTCGAGTTGGAATTGGTAACATCTATTGTGTTATTAGTTGGCTGGGATATTGAATAAACAAGTGGGATTATACGAGATGCTTGAAAGAATTACTGATGTTCGGAAGAGAAGTTATACCGTAACTCGTTCGTCTTCTCTATCACTGAACTTGGCTAAAATACATGTATTTCTGGGACGCCTAAAATATGTGTATGATTCCAACTAAGTGGTATGCTGAATTCAAACGAAGCCACGAAAAGGATTATCATGTGCTAAGGATTTGTACGGGTGTCGAGATAAAAGATCAAAGATGGTAAACTATTTGAATCAATTTTGATGCTTTATCGAGATGGTACATTACTTGGAATCAATCGAAAGATTTCGGAAAAATATTAAATGGTGCAAGTTGATTGTTGAGAAGTTTCATAAAATGTTGGTTGAAGTTTTGGGGATGAGTTTTATTTTACGTTTCGAGGACGAAACTTTTTCTGAGTGGTATATATTATAGTGCCCCGACCCGCAAGATACCTTATGATGGATGGTTGGTTCGATAAAGCCTTGTTGGACTTGGGAATATGCGAAGGATCGCTTGGAAGGCTATGCGATCGTGGCGGGAATCGTCTTTTGAATGTGAGTAGTGTTGAACCCTTCGAAGATCCTTTAGCTTCACGCTTAAAATAAGGATGAGTATGCTATGTTTCTTGTTGAGTTGCTCAATAACACCTTGCATGGAATTTGGAAAGATAATGAAAGATAATAATCACCTGAACGTAAACTGTTATTGCTAGATGAATTGTATGCTTGTACGATGTTGTAATGAATTACATAACAGGTGAAGGCAAAGTCCCAAATACTTGGGCGGTGAGTATATCGAGCTTTGGCTCGATGAATAGATGGTAACACAGATTCTAAGTCCCAGAAATTGGGCAGTGAGTACATTGAGTTGGTTGGAAAGATGTATGGTATCAAAGATGTGGTAAAAGGGATTGGGTAACAATATTTTATTATCCTGTGCCGATGTAGAATGTTGATTACGCTAAGACCCTAGAAAGATGGCAAGATGGCAATACAAATGAGAATGGTGGCTGAGCATGTAGTTTTCTTTACCATGTATTATATGTTTTATTCATAGATAAGTTGCATATACTTGCATGGTCATGGACAACTTATATACAAGGTAGTTCCCAGAACGGAAATCCACGGCCACGGACCCGGTTCATCCTAGGGGGAACAAGGATGGTGTCGACGTACTGACATCAGGATTTCAGGACTTGCAGTGGGGGCTTGCTACCGCCCACTGAAAGGACGCTAAAATTCTATGGTGCTGAAGTAGTAGCACGGTGTTTCGGAAACCTCCCATGGATTCGTACCCCTATTTCGGAGTTAGCCGTTCTCCTGTAAGATGGTCCAAGATGACGTGTCGCTAGTGACCTTCATATAAATAGGTCCAATGCTAATGATGTCTTATACAGGCAAAGTAAGTTATTACTCAAATACAGGGAAGGATGTCAGCTATTGGTAAGAATCACCTGAACGGTAATATTCATATTGAATCATGATATTGTTTCTAATAATGTCTTGTGCAGGCTGAGTAAGTATTACAAATGTACATGGATGGCTACACGACCGTGGGTAAGAATCACCAAAGGGTGATATCTGTATGCTTTCAATTATGTTGGCTATGATAATTGTATGCTTTACTTCTTGTCGGCTATAACATGAAATTGACCCTAAGGCAACGAGAAAGACCATTGTTAATAATATTCTATAACATGATTACTTAGTGTTATCTTCTTAGGTGAGTTGGGCCAAGATCGCTCGCCAGTACATTGATGATGTACTGATCCACGTTGTGGGCAATATTTCAGGTGCTTGCTTATGGAGAAATCCTTTAAATTAGTGCTTGGCATCGATGAATCGGATGGGTGTGCAGAAGCTCTTCTTTCAAGACTATGTCTTCTGTTATATGGGGCATAATGTATGGAACAGTGTAACTCAGTTGTACCAGTGAGATTGTAGCCAAATTGGCAAGTTCAATGTAAAGAAGTCGGTATATTCAATTGTAGCCTAAATGGCAAGTGTATACATTCAGTTGGCTATTCAAGAGTCTTTTAATCAGTTGTAAACTCTATATTCCGCTGCAAGTCTTGTAATCCATTATGATTATCAATAAAGAGATACATTTTTTTATATCTTGTGTGACTTCAATTTATCTGCTTGGTTTTGCTGCGTTGTCGATGTTTTCTGAGAAAGATCAGGGAACTGTAATAGTTTTGCCTTGTACAAGTGCAATCTAGACTTGTACGGCATCACGTCCAGTGGCTAATTTTCGATCCTTCGGAATCGGGGCATGACAAGAACAAGCTGGACTATGTGACTATTATGGAATACTGACCCTGAGATTAAATTCTTTTTAAAATAAGGCCCAAGAAGCTGTACATGTGTACATTAATATCCCATCCCTATGGTGACCGTGTTCCTTGTGTGATATGGATAGAGTGAGTTTAAACTTTTAATAAGTCCAAGCATGATATGCAGGGTTGATTTCTATCACCAACCCTTGAGGGCTTACCTATATGAGAGGTCGTGAAGGCCGCTACTATAGGACAGGACGATCCTAAACAACTCTTATGAATATATAAAAGTGCGCATGGACAACCAAGCATGCCACCCAATAGACCCAAATATCTCTAGCTTACTATGTGTGCTATTGTCTGAATCTAGTTCAAGAAGACTGATTCAAGGCGTAATCCATCAAGCTCTTCTTTAGACAAAGACAATAGTCACTAAATGAGATTTAATGCTATAGTCCATCTCATTTATGCATAGAATATAACTGCCCAGAAATTCTCGTATTCTTCCTTTTCTTTCCTTCCTGCTATTACTTTGGAATTTGACCTTTAGGGGGGATTGTTGTATATGTTGTGTCAACACAGCATAGCAGCAAAAGCTCAAATCTCTAAATCTTTAGTCCCACATTGGCTAGGTGGGATGTCTCCATCTGCGGGTACGTGTAACGGGTGCACGTACGTGTCCACATCTGCGGGCGTCGAATGCCAATTCGATTTCCTCTTCGGGTTCGGGCTGAGACCCTAAAAATCTTTTTGCTCCTCCATGATTTCCTGATAGTTATAATTTATTTAAATTCGTAATGGTTGGACAAATAAAACTTGTCCAGATTCAATGTACCACATTTTTTGCATTATGTTATTGCTTTATAATGTTCTAATTTATTATTCATAATATTCGTCCATTACAGAAGATAAAATCTGAAGCCTAAATATTGAGCCCTTTTTCATTCTCAGAGGACACAGAAAATTCCTTCCCGAAACTATCTCAAATTCTACTATCCTTCAAATTCTATTCGTCTTTTCTTGCTCTGGGCAGAGCTAAGTCGGTGATCACTCTCTCTAAGTCGTGTGCGGCAAAGAGATTCTGGTAGAGCGAGGATTTTACCACTAGGAGCGTTCGGATACAGTCTGTACATAGACCCGGGCTAACTCTTAGGGCAATGCTACGTGCGCGACTTCCCGGAGGCCGGTAATAATTCATTTGTTTATTTTGTTGCCGATTTTAAAATGAAGAAAATTGAAGAAATTCTAATACAAATATCCTCTTTTGATCTAGCCTTCCCCTCGAAAGTTCTGCTCCATCCCGGTCGCCTTGGTACGCTTGTAATTGGCGATCGCATGGGGGTTGAGAAGAAATCCAGTCAAGAACCTATCCTTGAGCAAGACCCCGTCCCCGAGAGCTCTGAAGAATTCGAGTCCTCGGTCGAGAATCACAGTCTAAAACCAATACCTAGGCCAAAACTCTTTAACATGTTGTTATCAAAGCTTAACCTGTTATAATAGCTCACAGCCGATACATACAAGTGTAGAACAAGAGGGAGGAGCCAGAAAATATATCGATAACCTCAGACTCTATTTGTTCATAAAGAACAGCAAAAAGCTGAAACCCTAGCGCATCGAGTACAGGTTTTCTTGAATAGACCTGATGAGCCTCAGCTCTGCACATTACGTACCTACATGCACAAAAGAAGGAAGAATTAGAGAGCACAATGTTAGGTACATTAGGCATTGAGCATTACCCAGGTATGATAGCCAGCCTATCGCTCCACAGGTCGGAAGCCATCATAGGCGGAGATTTCGCAGTCAACAAGCTCTCCATGCCTTCTCGGTACTCTGGTGCAAGCTTCTGGACTGGGATGTTCTCTATAGCGGAGTAGGGAGCTACACTGTCCGCCACTGGAGGGGGATGGATGAAGCCCCAGAACCTAGGCTCAGATGGCTTGGACGCAATGATTCCCTTGAAAACATAACCCTCTTCGATCTTGGGCTCCGTTACGAATCGGTCAGTGGGTGTCGACGCCTCATGAACTGAGGTGGAGTTGGACTCGTTCTTTACCAACTTTTCGATATTGCAGGTGCTTGGAAGCTTGGAAGAAGGTGGTAACAAAACCCTACAAGCGCTTGCTCTGTCGACAAAACGAGCAACATGGCCTCTCTTTATGCCAAACGACGAAGAAAGTATGAAGTTGCTCGTGTTCAGTAGCTCGATCAGAGACTTCCCGGAGTTTTCTAGCCGATCGGCATATTCCATCAGGGATTTGTCGTGCGGGTATGATCTGATCTCCAATGCATCCTGAGTGTTGATCATGATAAGTTCATGCAGGAAAAATATTGCAAGTATAGGCAGAAGAATGTAACTGAGCTAAGTTAGGATGTGACAACAATTTAGTTTGCTTTCCTGACCTTTTTTATATGACCAAGATCAAAGAGGACTTTAATGAGAACAATTAATCTGCAAGTGCGAAGACTGGGTAAATTTTGTTTTGACAATATTATTATTTTTGAATCTTCTCCTTTGAAGAATTTATTGAGTGAATGAGTTCATTGGGATGTCAAAATGATTGATTGATGAAGCATAAAAAACCATCATATATATGATTGATCATTGCTATTGATTGACCACTCCCTAGGCGCTAAGATGAGTTACTGATACGAAGCCTCGCCGACTGAGGGCTATAAAGAATTAGGTTTAAAAGCTGTCTTTGTTATGAGTCAGTGGCATAGCTAGAATTTTAATCCAAGGAACGCAATATTTACTATTATAATAATAATAAATTATAATAACATATTTATAATCCAAAAAATATTATATATTAATTTCAAATGTCATAAACTATTACAATTATTAAATAATATTTTTTACAATAAAATCTTTCGAGACTTCATATTATAAAAATATTGAATGATATCTTCATCGTCAACGGTATCCAATGCGTCTCTTTAATATATGCCACCAAACAATCTTACCTCCTCTTATCTCCTAATTGATTATGTATAATAAAGTTTTGATGATTTTATTGCAGAAAATACTCTCTTTATAGTTCCTGTTACAGCGAATAATAACGATACCAACTTTAAGAACAAATACACCAACGGATATGCACGATTAACTTAACCATCATTAGCTTTCTGTTCATTAGGCATTTATTTTCCTAATCAAGTGTACGTTGGAATAGCCCAACCACGTCTAAAAGCAATGGTTTATATCATAACAAATGAATCAAAAAAGAAACAGAAGTGAAGGAAATCATATGATCCATAGCATGAGTCAACGTGGCAGTGGCTATCAGTTCTTTTGTTGTGGCAGTATCGACCCAGATTGTTGATCGCAACCCGCATCACCCAGATTGTTATCATGTATGTTACAGCGTACAAGGAGACTGGGCGTGTGAAGCTGGTGATGCTGCATCCAGTGCCAATGGCTGCCAGCACCGCAATATGGGGATCTTTATCATCCTTATTAGTTGTACAAATGTACTGCTGCACCCCCCCCCCCCCCCCCCCCCCCCCCCCCCGGGAACCAGCAGCTCATCAGTATAAAAGAAAAATCAAAATTCCAGGGGCGCAGCTGCACCCCCTGGGGACTACGTGGCTACGCCACTGGTTATGAGGCTTCGCTGATTGAGAATTAGGGTATGTGGTGTGAGGCCTTGCCGATTGAGAGCTTTAAGAGGGAGTGACGTCAGGAAGGTGCCCTTACCTGTATCCAAAATGTGATGTGTAATATATAATCGAATTACATTGATATGTAACATTAATAAGATCAGCTATCTCCTAATGTTTGATTATAATTGTTTCTGAGTCTTCTCTTCGTAACCGTCCATAATATTTGAGATTTTCTTTGCCTAGGGTGAAAGCATTAATGATTTATTTCTTACTTGATATTTTTCGTCTTTATTTCTCCTATTCTTCTTCATTTTATATAAAGGGTCTATGGAAATCACAACAATGGTATCAGAGCAATAATAGAAATCAAGAAAATTCATAGAACTGTCTAACATAAAACTATGTTTTGTTGAAAGAACAATGTTGTGACACATTATGCGAGTGGCAACTAACTTCGACTAGCCAGTAGATCATTCCAAATTTGTAGGGAGTTTGAATGTTGTAACCTTTATTTGTTTTTTTATTATCAATAATGGTATTCTTGTGCTTTAGTCTTTGTTTCCTTAATTGACATTAAAGATGGAATGGGAAGGGGGATTTTACCTCTATAAGAAATAACAACTTAGTGCATACTCAAACAGATGACAGTTTTTCAGCAAATACCCCAAAGATGGATGTCTATATCAGCATCAGTATTAGTATCAGTATCAGTATCAGTATCAATTTCAGTATCAGTATCAATTACAAGAAACAAAAGTTTGTGTGGAAGTATGAGTAACAAATTATCTAATTAAACCAGTGCAAAATTATGCTTCGAAGAGAGAAGATCAATTAAGGTATATATACAGCAGTTCAACCAAAACCCGAGAAAGAGAATGGAAACATCAATGACTGAATTGTGAAGTCTTATAGCCATCTCAAAAAGCTGGAATATATAGATAAAGAAATCAAAATAAACCAACATTTAAGCGAAGGTAGAAAGAATCGATCGATGTCAATATATGTATAAGCGTATGCATCTCTCTTCAGAATGTGAAATTTATACCTTCTGCTGCATTGTCAAGTTCAACAAATCCTTATTGTCTGTATTCATCAACTTCATTGTAGGGACATCACCCCATCCTGCTTCAAGAAGCTTAAGTATGAGAGCCCTCTCAGAGCGCCATCTCCCAGGAACTCCTCCATAGAGAGAGTTGCCATTCTTTGAAGGGCTGTGATCATCTACCACTAGGCAGAACCTCACTAATTTATAGTTTGCAAATAAAGTCGTGGTGACCGACAAAGGAACTTTGTCGTACATATCAACTTGTGTATTAAAGTTGGTGAAGGTTTGAACCCTTCAAAGAAAGGTATGTTAGGTATTCAATTTTTTTTCCAAGTATGGAACAAATAAAAATTATATCTGTCAAAGCCTTGCGGGTTTCAGTCACATAAGAGTTGAAAATCTTTTATATATGATGACAAACATATATTGAAGACATCCACATCAAATTGGAAACAACCAGGCTTGAGTTATATTAACTTTCTGGGTACTTCATAAATTAGTAATAGGAGTTGTAACTTGGATTTGACTCCGAAAAAAAGGAAAAATACTATTAAGCTTTGGTAGATTCTGAAACCCCTAAAGGTTCCTTTTTCTATTGAAGAATCCGGCATTAAGATCGTGATCAGCAATGGACAAAAATTTCTTCTTTTCCCTATCTGTTCTTGACGAAGATCAAGATAAATGGGGATGGTGACTGAACAACAATGTTTAAGCAGTAGACTGAAAAAACTATGTTCGAGCACGACAAAAACCAAGATCTGAAATTTGTCGCAAAGAGCAAAGGTTTTTTTTTCCTTTCTTTTTGTTGCTTTTGGCGGATTTCTTACTCTATAGGTATAGGTTGGATCGGATTTCAACCTGTGGAGGCACCCTTCGCGACTATTGGACAAAAATTTTCCTATCGTTTTCTTCTTGTTCTCTGCCTTAATGCCCATTCCGGAACAAGTTGGAACAGTCTTGTTAACCGTACTTCCAGAAAGATTCGTTTGGTGCTTCTTCTATCATGCTCAATTTCTTTCCTCGATCGTCCGACTCTTTCGTATTTTATCTCCAGCTACGGCACGGAGGAGAACAGGAAAGGTAGTGCACGAGCAAACAAACAAAAATCATGATAAGCAATAGGAACAGGGACGTAAGAAGAAAACCAGGTATCGTGTCGAGCCTAATCTAAGAGCAGGAGTAAGGATAGTATCATAGAGAGTCTCACTTTGTAGAGTCTCACTTTGTGATAGACGTATATTTTGCTTTTGATCATCAAATAATTCTCTCTGAACATCAATTTTCTAGCAAGTCTCCTATGGAACCACATTATAAATTAGCTTAGTTCTAGCGATCTTACAATATCGATACTATTGTGCCCGCAACTATGACGTCCCTTCTTCATTAATTAGACAGGGAGTCTATGATCAATTAAAAAGTTTAATTTTCTTTTTGTGCTTCTTCTACATGTATACTCTACTGAAGATTTCATAATCTTCTTCTTGTTGTTCTTGTTCTATATATATTTCAGTTATTGATAGTTAATACGAGTAGACCGATCAATTGGACTCGACACGACAAATGATCGAGGTTTGATGAATGCTGATCAGCCACATCAAAGATTGATGCGACAAGTGAGGCCCAGGTTTGATGAAATGGGATAGGCCACATTAAGCTTGAAGTGGGGATTGGAAGATGGACAGAAAGGGGCAACATCAAACGTTGAAGTGCTAACTATAGCTCGGTTTGATGCAATGGACTCTTTGAGCACCGTTATCTAGTGACCTCAAGGTCACCTATAGTTTGCGGAATTAGGACATTGGTAAAGAAAATTCATTTAATCATGTGTTTGGATGTCAAAGGAAAAAAAAGCATAAAAGAAAAATGTTGTTAGTCCCGGGACATGATTTTTCGATAGAAAACTGATTTTGGCAACACTTCGAAGAAGGTACACGACAGAGATCCCGGAGGATTCTGAGAGACAAACTCAAATGTAGCACTTCGAAGAAGGTACAAATAAATTCGTAGCAACAACAATAAAAATTTCACTAACAGTTTCTGATTAGATAATAACTGTACTCGTTCAGAAAGAGTTGCAAGTGGATAAACAGAAGATAAAAAAGGACGAGATGAGGAAACAAGCTGCTCGAGTGAATGATCACTGGTGCTCAAAGCTAGATTCGTCCCACACGATCAGCTTCCAGGAACCAGCAAGTACGATAAAGAACTTCGAAACACTCTCCTCTACTGACTCCTCGGATTGCACGGACTCGCCCTGTTTCTTTCTTCTCTGTTCTTAACCCTAGAGAAATTTCGTAAGAAAATTATGAACTGTATATATTGAGAGAGAGGAAAGAAACATATATAGGAGCGCGCAGTAACCACCCGGTATACGAAAAGTTCGGAACGTGGGAAAAACTGTCCCAGAATGTTACGTAACCATTCAAATCGTGCACAGACATGACTGCACCAATTGACACACAGCGCACGCCATCTGCGCGACCTGCGCTAATTGCGCCAACTGCGCCCGCGTGCACTTGCGCACAACACGTACAATGCGCACCATGCACAAACCGCCATGCCAACTGCAGTGCTAACTGTCGCACCATTGAACAGAGCCATCTGGCCACGCGATCAAGCCGTGCCATCTAGTCACGCCAACTGGCACGCCATCTGGCCGTACGATCGGACAGTGCCAACAGGCACGCCAACGGATGCACAGAAGCTCGCGCAACGAGCGCAACTTAAGCGCACTATGAGCCTAACGATGATGCTGACGTGCTAAGTGCAAAGTGTGCCACCAAAATTTCACATTACGCCTCATAAGCCCATGAGCCCGAGTCCGAGTCGGTAAGGCCCTACGGGACTTAGCTCCAAAGGAATAAATTCCAAGAGTATTACAAAAAGCATTAATGCTTAATTGTTGATTTAGCCTTATTCCCACTAGAAAAATACCCCCACATGGCACCCATGTGCCTCTCCACAACTACATGTGCATCTCTCAACAAGCAAAGCTTATATAAAGAGATACCAACCATTTGGCCTTGGCAATGTGGGACTATGTTTCTAGTGTTAAAGGCTGAAACAACAACAACCCTCCATATATCTCTTTATATGGATTTGAGTGTTCCCCACAGTGACTGTCCATCATGCATTAGGATAGATGTCACTGACGACTTGAATCTTCTCGCATGGGTCAAATAACAGACTATAATACAAGAATTGACTAAGCCTTAAATTCTGTATCATAGCTGCAATTCTTTCCACTCACAAAATGTAGTCACATCTGCTTCTGGATGCACATTAAAGGTCCTGTGCCAGCCTAGTTTCAGTGTATTATTTTGGGCATTTATAAGTTTACCCTCAAAAGATGGCCTGCTATCTCTTTCCAAATACTATAGGTGAGTTCTTTATTAAAGAGACATGGCACAAAGCCTTGCACTTCCTTGCGGTGCTACGCCAATATAACATGGCTTAAAGTCGAGGCATTACCCCTACCCGGGAACCTCATCGTAGTGTCATACTACTGTAGCATGAGGTCACAAACCTCTCCGTAGTGCCAAACTACCCAGCATGAAGTATTGCGCTTCCTTGCGGTGTTATGCTGCAACGATATGGCTTGCGAGGCTGAGGCTTTATCCCTATCTGGGTACCTCATTGTGGTGTCATGCTACTGTAACATGAGGACATCGTCCCCTTTGTAGTGTTGTCTACAATTATTTAATTTTGTCATACAGTATTAGGCTTCCTGTCTATTTACGGTGCTATGCCATTGTGACTTGGCTCGCAAAGCCGAGACATTACCCTTACCTGGGAACCTCATAGTGGAGTCATCCCACTGTAGCATGGAGTTACACTCCTTGTAGTGCTGTGCTACCGTATTTCCTATAAAGCACACCAGGCATTCACTCTGCCTGAGAACTCATTAAGACGTTTAAGCCATCCTCACCATAGGATATGTTCTTTGCATAAAATATGTAGTAGACAACAGTGGTTATAGGTCCGTATCCTTTTCATGACACAAAGGACATGTTTCTACTATTCCTGATATTTTTCCAGTTATTGGTCCTCCCTTGAAACAAAAGCAAGATGCCTAATAGATTTCTCTTTGAACTAATAGCATAAAATTTTATAGTAAGATTACAATAACACAATATCAGAATGCCTTCAAGCCCAATTTAGAAGATGTATCATCGACCAGCTGGCGCTTGAGGTCCTTTGTGAATAAATCCACCAAGTTTTCCTGACTCCGAAAATCAATCACTTCAATGACACCTCTCTTGATAAGATCGTGCACTTCAATTTAGAAGATGTTTCAAGTTTATTTATTTCAATTGATATCAAGTTTATATATTTCAATATCTCAATTGGTATCTTTTTTCTTTGATATCTATTATTTGCAATTATCTAATCCCTATAGATTTTGACTGAAATCCTTTACTTATGTAGTTTCTATACTTGTCTTTACACACCTCTTTCATTGTTCCTCATTTAGTATATCTTGATCATGATTGTCTATACCTTCCTCCTTTACTTATGCTGGAGTTCGTTTTATCTCTGATTACGGGAAAGCTTTTTTTTATCATGTCAAAGGAGGAGAAATAAGTTTAAGTTAGCTCACAATAAGTGTTTATTAGTGATACATGTATCTATTGTATCTGTCTTAAACTTAACCGATTTGCCATAATCAAAAAGGGAGAGATTGTTAGCCCAATGATTACATCGTGTTTTTGAAAATGGCTAATCAATTAAGTTTAACATAATGATGTCACTAATATTCATATACTCACTATCATGTTGCTACTTAAACTTAGCATTGTCCTAATTGTCCTATATCATATTGTCATGCTTATATCGTACTGCAATATATTTAGCTCGCCTAACATGTATTTGTAGACATGCAGTAAGCATGATCAAACATGTTCAAACTAGGACATAGGCAATGAAGAATTAATGATGGACCAAAGACGGTGTCATACAAAAAGATTTCTCTGAACAGCCTAGCGACCTATCCGAAAGCTATTCAGATTTTTAGATCTGCTTATCTTTGGACGACTGCTACCAAAGAAAAAGACGTCTTCAAGTCTGCTCATATATCAGAAGAAAGGTGTCATCAAAGGGCTCTTGATTTTTCTATTTGTTCCAAGTCTGTAATCTTCAATTTATTGAGTCTAGGAGAATGTGTACGTTGAGTCGCACTATGTCATCTCAACCCCTAGACATATCTCTCCAAGATCTACCATACAAACAAACCAATTCCTGAACCAAGCCCAAGCTCCACCAAGCCCAAAGGCCATTCTGCCACCTAGGAGGCAGAGTTCGGGCCGAATCCTGCCCCCACACAGAGTTTGGGCCGAACTCTGTCCCCTAAATTCCAAGAACTATTTTTTTGGGTTACCAATTGCTAGCTGGTACAACGACCATATTTTTGAATTTTGAGGACAGAATTCTGGTCGAAATCTGCCTTCCAGACTAGTATATATAGGGCATGATTCCAACCATTTTCATTAATCTTTTCATCTCATCTTCTCTTCTCCTATAGCCTCATACAAGCCAAAACCTTTCCATCTACTAGCCAAGCTTCCTAAGCCTAAAAGTACTCAGTGCTATTCAGTTAGAAGTTTGTGCAAGAGTCAGATAAAGTTGCTTGGAAAATTTTAAGTGTCGTCCCAGCAATCTTTGGAAGAATTTGGCGTGCTCTTCTGAGTAAAGGCACGTGGTTGTACGCTATTTCACAAATAGTGGATTTCAATCCTGAGCTAGAATCTCAGGCCTGGACTAGTCCTCCATGAGAGAAACTAGGTTAAAATTGTTGTGTTTGTGTATGCTCTCCTGATCTCTATTTATTTTCGTATTTATCTCTGATTAGTTAATCTCTTGATAGTTATTCTGTGGAGTTGATATAGAGTTAATTTTTATTTTGTGATTATCGACACAAACTCTATTTACCCCCCCTCTAGAGTTGCCTACACGTTATTTCAATTGGTATCAGAGCAAGGACTCTATTGTTAGGCTTAACATCCTTAGAGTAGATCCTTGTTAATTTTTCTATGGCATCGTATTCCTTATTCTTCGATAAATAGGGTTTTACTTCTAATTGTATAGACAATCATGTTTTTTCTAAATACAAGAAATGCTCTAAGTGGAAAGCCATGGCTAACCAATCCTTAAAGATTGTTAAGGCTTTTCATTCTACAAATGAAGAACTTTCAGAAAAGGTTATTCATTTAGAAGAATCTAATGAGGCTTTGAGAAATGAAAACAATAATTTATTATCTAGACTTGATTCTCAAAACTCATCTTATATTTCATTAAGGAGTTTGAATGAGACTTTAATTTTGAAAATCAAATCTCTTTCCTCATCAATAGAAGATCTTAAGAAGCAAGCACATGAGCTAAATCATTTGCATGATTCTTCTATTGACTCTTTAAAGAAACAAAATGATGATTTTATTTCTAGAATTGCTTTATTTGAAAACGATAATTATATTTTAAATGCTAAATTTGATTCTCTTACTTGTTTGCATAATGATTTGCTATTAGAATATGATATTCTTAAGACCAAATCCATGCATGCTCACTCTAGAGATATTCATCATTCTAGTATGTCACATGTTTATAATCATGCTCATTTCGATACATGTGCACACACTAGTATTAGGTGCTTCTATTGCTCTCACATTGGACATATGAGTGTAACTTGTCCTATTCGTAGGAGTTCTTCTACTAATGCAAGAGTAAATAGTATATGGGTCCCTAAATCTAACAAATGTGGATCCACAAGTTTATTTGGATATCAAAGTCTTCGCCTAATGTTGTAGGTGGAGCTTCTTGTATCAGGACACAGCACCGAGGAAGCATGTTGGTGGTTGCAAAGCTCAAAGGTCATTTCCAAGCAATTGCACCAACACATGTGTGGCCACTAGAGCTACTTTGGTAACATGCTAAACGATTCTCTTTAAATAGTTTATATTTGTAGAATCTAGCATGTTTCTCTTGATGTCTTGCTACTAGCTCACATTGACATCCTTTAGTTGCTTATTATATAAATCAATGTGAGATATAATACTGGCATGCTCAATTAATTTTTTATTATTTCTTTTATCTAGCATGACTAGTTACTTAGCTTAAATGATTAGTTCACACTATGTAGCTTATCATTTATTTTCTATTAGCGTGACACATTTATATATGCATACTTGTTATTCCTAATCTTTATTTATAAAGCATGCATATCACTCTAGTCCATAGGACCTTGATTTTGATTTGAGTTAATATGATTTTAACTTTCCGTCTTTAAAAGTTTTAAGATAATTACTTCTTACCGGTTTCTCTTTAATATGTCATATTTTACTTTAAATTGGTTTTTATAAATATATGCACAAGCTTTTTATCACTTGATAAGTATATACTTATACTTTTTTTAATCTTGTGTTTGCATAATATATTCATTATCGATTCTCATGTTTTATTTTGATTAAACCTCTTATGAATCAATTATGTACTTGCCTAATAAAGTCTATTTATACGTGTTTTTAAATTTGTGATAGTTTTTCAAACATTCATTAAGGATACATGATTATATTCATTAAATCTCCATTTACATATAGATCATGTATTTCTTATATTGATATATATTTTTGTATAAATAACTTTTTGTGGGCATATGAGTTAAGCTCAAGTTTCATATTATTTTGAAGAGTATCTATTCATACTTGTGCTTACCTCATACTTTAGCTATTGATTCTTTTGACCAAATTTGTGTTATCTCTTCTTGAATCAATTAGCTTCTTCCTTATAGTCTTCTTTTGATGATATCTTATTGGCTTTTATTTGTTGACTTTATGGATACATGCCTTTTAATTGATTTTTGATCTTTTCATGTATGCCTATTTATGATATATATATATATATATATATATAATAATATATATATATATATATATATATATATATATGATTCATAACTTCCGATATTTATTTGTTTTACTTCTTCAAGTTAGAATGTTAAGAGAAAATGTTTATTAGTGTCTTGTTCATGACTTTTATGGAAGTTCTTTTAAGAATTGCTTGGTTTTGTGTTTTACCTTGTTAAAATCATCGTACTTATTAGTGCACATTTTGAGCATGTATCTTCTATATATTCATCTCCATAAGTGCATTATGAAAATATTTATTTTGAAAATATTCTTAGCGAATTTTGATGATCTTTCTTTCATTATTATTTGGGTATTTACCTTTTTATACTTAGGGATTTTGGATTTTGATGTTTCATGATACTGCATATATTCTTTTAAATCTAAATTCTTAAAAGTAAAGAACATTTTGGGAACAAGCCAAAAGGGTCATTTTGTCATACATGTGTAAATATGCTGAAGCGACACGGTGTACTAGTCTTCGGACTACTGCTAGCTGGAAACCGGCGCCTACAGCTAACCCAAAGTGATCAATACTTTATAGACTTAAGATTTAGGTCTACTTGCAACCACTATCTAATTCTGGATCCACCCCTAAGTTCCAGAATACATTATCATATCTAGCTGTAAATATTTTATTATTATTGTCCAATAATTTTTTTTACACATGAGAACACATGTAATTGATATATCATACTTCTCATGTCTTTAGCTACTATAGCTTGAGCTTATGTGTTAAGATTTTCCATTTCTAGAGAATACACGTATTTCATAATGGCTATAATAATATTTTGCATTCTCTAGATCGATCTATTATTTTATTATCTTCAGTTAACCTCAATACTTGGCAAAGAGATTTGTTTCATTGTGTTTTCATGAATATCCTTTTAGCCTCATTTTGAGAAGAGCATAATTCTTTTATTTAAGTTATCCTCTTGCTCTTATCCTTGCTCAGCAAATAGTGTATAAATCATTTTGATCATTACCCTTATTGTGAACTCTATGCTTAAGCATGTAACTTTAGTGTTAGTGACTTAAGATTTAATGAGCACATTTATCCTGTTAATGACCTACCTCATTAATCTTAATTAGTAATGTAGCTTACTTATTTGCGATGTATTGTTAAGCTACATAATTTTTGTTCACTTTTACTCATCTAGATATATTCTTAAATTTCAATCTATATGTGATATGCTAGTTTACGAAAACAAGATTTATGAATTTTCTTGATGAGATTTGTATTCTATTTTAGATACATATGTTTGGTCTCTAAAATTAGTTTGACAAATTTATTTTTCCATTGAGGTTTGTGATTCATCGCTTTAACTTCCTTTCATACTAGTCATTGGTAAGCATCTCTTAAACATCTCTCATCTTTTGAGTCATATTTTTATCATATTATCTGATTACATCTCTTTAGATTAAATCTGTAATAATTTAAATGAGATTGACTTTTTTTTCCATATTTTTCATCGATTTGTAAGATTTTATTATAAATATGTATTTCAGATTCTTAATGAGATTCGTTGGATCATGTTTGATGTTATTGATAAATGATCCTAATTGTTGAGTAGTCCTATATTATTATGTGGTTATCAAGTTAATTTATTACTCTACTTTGACTACTCATGAATTATCACATATGCTCTTTGCTATTTGAACTTAATTGGTTTCTCATTTAGTATTAGCAAGGTTGGATTATTACCCGTTGATGGGTACATATGTGGTAAAACATACATAGTCCATGCAAAGCAATAAATTGTTTGATCATTTCTTAATTAGATAATCATGGACATGATATTTGAGCTTTTTTATTTTTTTATTTTTGAGCTATATTTTGACTTCCATCATGATTGGTTTAATTGACTTTATTCATGATGATATTTTTCTCAAAAGATAACATGCATTGATCTATCATATTTAAATATGAGATTCTTCTATATAGGTTAGTGTATGTCTCTTTTGATTAAATGTGCTAAATTGAAATATTCTTTTGATTTCTCATTTTTTAGTAACTATTAGTGGATATATCTTCTTGACTAAAGATGATATTATTCGTTCTGTGACATTTTTATAGCCTTATATGCATTGAGCAAGGGGAAGAAATCAATAGTTGATTTACCCCTAGATCTTGAAGTTATCATTTTTTATGCTATAAGTGCGTTGGAACTAGATACACATATTTTAAGGGGGAGCAAATAAATTGGTTCAATTCATTTATACCCTTTAATATGTCGTATACCTAGTTCATCATTGACCCATATTTTTATCATTATTTTAGTGATTGAGGCTATGATACTGTTATTCTGTGAAAAGTTTATGAGAGTATATGCAATTATTTTCATCATATTATCTCTCTATTTTATATGAGTCATCTCGTTAATATTAACTTTGTATCTTATTTTGATGACTATTGTACTTTTTTTGATTTGGCTTTCCATGTATTCTTAATTAATTTGGCTTTCCTTATTGAGGAGTACTTACCCAAAATTCATGATTTTATCTATATTGAAGGGGAGCATTCAAGTCGACTGAATTTCTCTTTCTCAAACATTTTTCTTCTTTACCTTCATGTTTATCTAAAGGGTATTCATATAGCATGATAAGGTAATTGAGTTCAAATGCATGAATTTTGGATAAGCAAATAGATTTACAAATAATGAGATCATTTTATATCAATTGCTTTATTTTATATTGATCATTCGTTTATTTTCTTCCACTATTTATCTGTGAACAATTATGACTATCATAGTTTCATTGATCAATGTTTCAAGTATATTTGTTTCAATTGATATCAAGTTTATATATTTCAATATCTCAATTGGTATCTTTCTTCTTTGATATCTATTATTTGCAATTATCTAATCCCTATGGATTTTGACTGAACTCCTTTACTTATGTAGTTTCCATACTTGTCTTTACACACCTCTTCCATTGTTCCTCATTTAGTATATCTTGATCATGATTGTTTATGCCTTCCTCCTTTACTTATGCTTGAGTTCGTTTTATCTCTGATTATGGGAAAGCTTTTTTTATCAGGTCAAAAGGGGAGAAATAAGTTTAAGTTAGCACACAATATGTGTTTATTAGTGATACATGCATCTATTGTATATGTCTTAAACTTAATCGATTTGCCACAATTGTAACACCCAGTTTTCCAGATGAGGATAATTTTGAAATTTTGTATTTAATTTATTTAATTATGGTATTTAAAATTTTAATATAATTTTTGGTGATTTTTTTTAATAATTTTTAAAAACTATTTAAATCATGACTTATGATTGGTGTTGTGCTAGTGAACAGTAGAGACTGCCTACCCTAGAGCCTAGCCATGTGATTAGGGTATTTAGACATTTTTTGGGGTTATTTGATTTTATTATAATTTATTTGAATTTATAGGAATTTTTAGAATTTATTTTTTAAATTGTTTGGATGAGGGTTGACTAGTGTTGACTAGGAGACTAACCTAGTGACTGACCTTGGTTAAGACCACTTGGATAGGTTAAGTAAACTTGGTTTGACCTAATTTAGTGAGGGTTAAGCCATTGGAACTTGTTTGGAGAGATTTGGAGTTGATTTGACTAATATGGCTTATGACTTCATATGTCATGATTAATGACTTGAGACTTAAAGCCCATAGGCCCACCCAAGTAGCTAACCCTAATTCTAATCAGCCCATGGCTGGTCATTATGATCATCCCCATCCTATTTAACCCCCCCAAAGTTAGGGCTAGCCTCTATTAGGTTTTCTTTCCAAGTTTTAGAAAGAGGTATTTCCCATCTTAAATAAATCCTAGTAAATCCATTTTAATTCCTTTTTAACCCAAACAAATTGCATTGGGTTCTAATTTTCATCTACTTTCTATTGGAAATTATTGTTCTCAGATTTGGAGAGCTTTTGAGGAGTTTGGCCATCAAGAGGAGCACCTCTTTGTGAAGCCTTGTGAAGCTTGTGGAACTCTTAGGTAAATCCAATTTTTCACCATAGAATCCTGTTATTTTTGCATCATTAGGGAGCCCTATACCTAGCCTAACTATAGGAATAGGAATCCCCAAATTTTTGTGTCCTTTTGTGTCCATTCTGGACACGTATCAGTGTATTATACTAGGTGTTTGATGAAATGCCCCAATGGACATTTCGTGTGATTTTTGGGGTTTTGTTTGAATAGGAAATTAGATTTGGGTCTCGCTTACACATTTCTGTAGTTTTCGTGGTGTCATAGTGTCGTGTCTAGGCTGCACGGACACGTGTACACACGGTCGTGCACGCGCGCGTGCGGGGGCTGTGAATGCCCTGCTGCTCGGGCCTATTTCTGACACGGACACGCGTCCCCGATACGTGGGACTTGACACACACCAAGGGGAAATATATGCCACCCTGTGTGTCAAGTTGCATGGGCCCACGTGGCGTGTCGGACATGCACAAGCACGTGCACTGGTTCTACACTGTTTCAGTGGCTGCTGAATTTGGCCACTGATACGCACGTCTCTTGTCGTGCACACGCGACTTGGACACGATTCAGGGTGTCCAATCGATAGCCCTAGTCTAGGTTGACACTGGGACACAACCTCATGGGTTGTGTCGTGTCGTGTCGTGCACACGATCGATGTGAACGCGTGCACGACGACTGTACTGTCTGTGCACTGTGTTAAACTGTTTTGGGTTTCAAGGTGATTGGACACATTTGTGTCCACTTTTGTGGACACAAACATATCACATAGCATAATTGCAATGTATTATCACCTTACCAACCTCTGTATTTGTATTTTAAGTTGATTGTTGGTTAAATTCCAAATTTCCCATTTTCCTAAAACCTGTGTATTAATTCCCTGTTTACTGATTTCTGTCCAGTTTTCATAATTCAAATTTTGTCATCATTTTAACCCATTTTACACTGTTAGTTACATGTTATTAAAAGCCTAACATGTACTCCTATGTATTATCTAAGTGTATGAGGAAATTTGGGTTGTAGTGATATGGTTTTGAGTTCTAAAACTGAGAATGTGTTGAGGCATAAAACTGAGATGTTGAGTTCATTGTTTAACTAATTTTTGTGTGTTCTTGTAAACTGTAATATGAGTTCTTTTAATGTATTTAACCTGGACAGTTGTAAACTGTTTTCTTAAACCAATTTCGGGTTTGTTTGATGTGTTATGGGCTCAAAAACTGGAATGCAAGTAGGGGCTGGAAAATGGGGTTTTAGTTAATAGTTTAACTGAGATTTGGGTATGTTTAAACTGTTTTGCGGTTACACTTAAAACTGGAATATATGTTCTATATGTGGTATTAACTTAGACATATTATTAGGACTGAAACTGGGTATATTGTGAACTGTTAACTGAGTTCCAATGAGAGGGGTTAAACTATTTTTTTTTAGTTTCTTTGAACTGAATCTCTTATGTTCCCTTCTATATGTGATAACTGAGATAGGGATAGGTGATGTCTGAGATTGTTTGGACTGTGTAATGGTCTTCCATGTTATTAAAACTAAATTTGTGGACTGATTTTCAATATTGGACTGTTAAGGTTCCTATGTTAATCTGAGTTTGTTTACACAGTTTTCTCACTGTTTATGTAGCCCTTCACACACATTTGATCACTTGTGACACTCACTTGGCACCACACTCCTTGACACTAGTACACTCACGTGCCTATGCATCACATACACCCATGTATGATGCCACACTCTCACTTCACTCTTCACACACCCTAGTGTCTAGCCACACACACTAGTATATATGTATTTGTATTGATATATATATATATATATAGGTACCCTATATATATAGATGTGTGTGTCCTGTATAGCCTATATGGTTGTTCATATTCAGTCCAACATTAGCAAATGGCAGCCCCACAAATCAGCCCTTGTGTGCTCCATTTAGTCCCTCAAACATAGCCCCATAGCAGTCCATATTTCAGCCTAGTTAGCCACCCCATTGGCAACCATTTGAACCTCAATCACAGCCCATAACAGCCTCCAAAACCCTGCCTAATAGATGCCCATATCAGTCCTAAACCAGTCATTATCACTCCACAAGCCTGTCCTCTCATGTGTATCACACACACATGCCACATTTTGTAATACACTCTCACATGTTCCCCTCTGCACATAGCCATGTTAGCTGTGTACACAGATTGTAGGGGAGCAGGTTCAATAGATAGGATTAGTACTATATGGGTATCTTAGTTATTTGAGGGTTGTTAGTTCATTTAGGTTTGGGGTTAGATGTATGAATGTGAGTTTCAGATGTTTGATTAGACTTCATAATCTTGTTCTTAGGATTTATTAGGTAATGTAGGCACACATGTTAGTATTTCCCACAATCAAATGCCTACCCTCATGTATACATACACTTTGCACCATATCATGCCCACACCCATACACATTGCCACCACCACATCCCTTTCTAACTCTCCATGTATACTTATTATGTAATGTATATATATATATAGACAATATATGTATAAATGGGTACCCTATATATTATAATATGTGTGTATTATATTAATTAGATATATGTGTTATGTAGAATGTGTTGGTATATAGGCATGATAATGCCTAGGGGTGTATGCCTATGGCTCATTGCTTGTGTGTGGGTTGAGACCAGTATAGGTGTACAGTTGGCTTGTATAGCCTCGATTTGATGTGTACTTGCTAGAATAGTCTTGGTTAGGATTAGTAAGACTTGTCTGGGTTAGGTTGACCTAGTTTGACTAGTGTAGTTGACTGGAGTTGACCAAGTGTTGACTTTAGTCTAGTTTGACCTAGACAGCATGTAGATGCATTGTAGATTACTATTATCATCCCCTGTATACATCTTGACTTGTGTTGCTCTAACTAGGAGTCAGGTATCTCATCTCGGACAGTATATTTACTTCAGACATTCAGATACGAGGCGAGTACATACTCTGATCATTTCATATCATGCTTAGAATTATTTCCTGCATTAAATTACTTTACTTGATACTGTCACGTTGGTCACACGGATTAGTACTATAAGGATCCCTTCTTGAGATGTTATTCCTTCAGGGAGCATCGGGTACTCTATGTTCTGTGCGTTTTACTTACATAGCGTATCATATGCTTCTTTGGTTCTTTGATCACTTGTGACATATACTCATATGATCACAGAGTCTTCCTTGAATCCTTATCCCATTTATTGGGTCTATCAGAATCCCCATTTTTGGGACTACTATGTATCACCTTCGGGGTCTATTACCTTCGGGGTCTATTACCTTCGGGGTCTATCACCTTCGGGGTCTACTACCCTTCGGGGGCTGTTACATAGAATCATAACATAACCTGTTTGGATCCTTGTGTATTAGTTGGGGGTACGGGGGAGTATAAATAGCCATGTGAACAATTTCCAAAGTAGAATAGCCATGTACGCCTCTTTAGTATAGCCATGTACAATCAAGCCGTTCACATGTCGATTTTGTGCTCTAAATCACTAGTCACTGGTAGCTTTTTACTTATAGTAGATATTTCTATTACAGTTCTCTCTCCCTGTTTACATACTATATTTCTTCAGTATCTATATCTTACTTTACTGCATGATTATATTTTCTAACCTGCTATGAACTGTTGAGATGTATTGTGCTCGCTCCCGTCCTGACTGGACCTGTTGAAAATTTTACAGAGGATGATGAGGAACCCTGCACCCCTTACTTGGAGCTTGCCTAGATGACACTCGCGACCTGGACCCCTGGGGAGGTTCAGGCAGCAGCTGAGGACGATACCCTTGCTTAGTGTAGATAGCTTAGACTATTTCTTTCCATGTTTTAGCTGTTGTCTTATTTTCTGAGTTGTATATTTTATATGTTGAGACTTGTAGTTTATTTCTGTTGTACCTCAGTTGAGGATTCTCTTATCTATTTTATCGTGCCATATTCTATCTCTAGATTGTGATTGAGTTGTACCTCTGTGTTGGCCTCCTTTTGGAGAGTATTTTCATGTTAGTTAGTTATAGTTCATGACCTAGAACATCGTTCTACCGCCGACACTGCGGCGTAGGCTGGGTGCTATTACGTACTCATACCCTCACGGTGGGTGCGGGTCGTGACACGTTTTTAGTGGTGGCCCATGCAGGTCGAGTTTGTGTAGTGGTATTCGAATTAGAGTACCACTACAGCCTGCAGTAGGATTAGGATTATTTTTGAGGTACTCAATCACATTAGGAAAAACTCTTAACTGGATTCCTGCCATCTAAATTCCTATTGAAAATTTGCTTCCTTGGATAACTGTCCTTCCTTGAATTATCGATTCTATCTCAGTATTGATTCCTTGTTTGATCTGTCTCCAGGATGGTGATCGAGACACGATCGCATCGCTCTGGCTCAGCAGATGCTGGTGAGAGGCCTACCATCCCTTACCCGATTGTGGATGCTGGGACCACAGCACCCCCTATTTCTGCTCATATAGGAGCTTCTGCAGCCTTTGGGAGTGCACCTCCACCTGTCCGGAGGTCTTTCCCCGTCATTCCAGATATGACTCAGCAGCAGTTACCTTCAGGGACAGTAGATGCGGCTCAGATGTTTACCCTCTTCCAGCGATTCATGAAGTTTCAGCAACAGATACAGCAGAGCCAGTCTGCTGATATCCGACAGAGCATATAAGATACTCACCAGTTGGTTAGGACGACAGTAGAGCTGGTGGCTGCTCAGCCACAGGGAGGCCAGATGCAGCCGTATCAGCCGAGGACTCCAGATATCCATTCCTTCAAGAAGATGGGACCCCGAGACATCAAGGGTACAGAGGGCATCATATACGCTGACGATTGGATAGAGCATATTAAGAAGATATTCCGATTAGCACAGATACCAGCAGGATTACAGATCGAGGCAGCCGCCAGTCAGATACAGGACTTGGCCCGTACCTGGTACCAGACGGACCCGAGGATTGGTACAGCCGGTCAGACTTGGGCAGCGTTCAAGAAACTATTCAAGGAGAAATTCTTTCCCGATACCGCACTCCATGCTTTGGAGGCGCAGTTCGAGAGTTTGGTACAGGGGAAACAAACCGTTGAGGAGTACGCTGGAGAATTTAGCCGTTTGAGTAGATTCATCGAGGACCTTACCGAGGTCGAGAAGGCGAGGAGGTTCCGCAGGGGTTTGATCAAGGAGATCAAGTCATATACCAAGAGCGGCCGCGACGCCACTTTCGAGCAGATTCTGGTAGGAGCCATGACAGCGGAGGACGATCTTGGGCTGAAGGAGAAGAGGACGCGAGACACTCAGGGAGCTAGTGGGAGTGCAGGCCCGGCCAAGAGGCCCCACCTACAGACTCAGCAGCAGTATCCACATCAGATGCCCCGCTTGCAGATTCAGCAGCAGTATCCGCAGCAGATGCTACCCCTACAGTTTCAGCAGTAGTATCCGCAGCAGATGCTACCCCTACAATTTTAGCAGCAGTATCCGCAGCAGATGCTACCTCTACAGTTCCAGCAGTAGATGCTACTTCTACAGTTTCAGTAGCAGTACCAGCAGCCGAGGGTCTACCTTCAGCAGCGTCAGTTTCAGGACTGTGTACCCTTTCAGCAGACGCAGCAGCCACAGAGGTAGCAGCAGGCCCTGGAACAGCAGCTAGTTATTATTTGCCCCTTCTGTAAGAGACCAGGGCATAGTTGGGGCGAGTGCCGGAAGAGGTTGGGCAGATGTTTGCTTTGCGGGGGATCCGATCATCGTCTGAGAGAGTGTCCCGAGTCATCAGGACAGACAGTTCAGAGAGCAGGAGCTAAGGCCCCGGTAGGCCACCAGAGGGGATTACCTTTACCGACTCAGCAGCAGAGGTACATGCAGCATCAGCAGCAGGCCAGGAAAGGCCAGCAAGGGCGAGCTTTCGCCAGGACAGTCGAGCATGCTCAGGCCGTTGGAGATCTAGTTGCAGGTTCCGTTCTTTTGACTCAAATTCTGCAATTGCCTCTTATAACTGCCTTGAAATTTTGGTTCCCTCTGTTCCTTGTTGATTTATCAATTTTATCCTGTTGTTCTTGTGTTATGTTTGATTTTCTTCTGAGATGAATCATATGGGCTAGGTCACCCAGTTATGGAATCTAGAATCTTCTATAGTCGTGTTAGCTGGCATAGTGAGGACATATAGTCAGATTTAGGACGTATTTCTCGGGTGTGGGAATTTAAGGTTTTCGCTGCCAAGCATGCGGCAATGCAAAATTTTTAAATACCATGATTCTAGAGGTATGTGCCTTAGTCGAGGACTCTGTGATTATCGTAGCCTTGCTCACTAGCATGACGAAGATTCTGAGTATCATGATTTTGGACAGACGCATATGATTATCTGACGGTATGTTTGAGACTTTGTTTGTGGGGTGTTTGACCTAGAAGGCCTGTTACCATCTTAATTTCGAGGACAAAATTTTTATAAGGTGGGTAGGATTGTAACACCCAGTTTTCCAGATAAGGGTAATTTTGAAATTTTGTATTTAATTTATTTAATTATGGTATTTAAAATTTTAATATAATTTTTGGTAATTTTTTTTAATAATTTTTAAAAACTATTTAAATCATGACTTATGATTGGTGTTGTGCTAGTAAACAGTAGAGACTGCCTACCCTAGAGCCTAGCCATGTGATTAGGGTATTTAGACATTTTTTGGGGTTATTTGATTTTATTATAATTTATTTGAATTTATAGGAATTTTTAGAATTTATTTTTTAAATTGTTTGGATGAGGGTTGACTAGTGTTGACTAGGAGACTAACCTAGTGACTGACCTAGGTTAAGACCACTTGGATAGGTTAAGTAAACTTGGTTTGACCTAATTTAGTGAGGGTTAAGCCATTAGAACTTGTTTGGAGAGATTTGGAGTTGATTTGACAAATATGGCTTATGACTTCATAAGTCATGATTAATGACTTGAGACTTAAAGCCCATAGGCCCACCCAAGTAGCTAACCCTAATTCTAATCAGCCCATGGCTGGTCATTATGATCATCCCCATCCTATTTAACCCCCCCAAAGTTAGGGCTAGCCTCCATTAGGTTTTCTTGCCAAGTTTTAGAAAGAGGTATTTCCCATCTTCAATAAATCCTAGTAAATCCATTTTAATTCCTTTTTAACCCAAACAAATTGCATTGGGTTCTAATTTCCATCTACTTTTTGTTGGAAATTATTGTTCTCAGATTTGGAGAGCTTTTGAGGAGTTTGGCCATCAAGAGGAGGACCTCTTTGAGAAGCCTTGTGAAGCTTGTGGAACTCTTAGGTAAATCCATTTTCTCACCATAGAATCCTGTTATTTTTTCATCATTAGGGAGCCCTATACCTAGCCTAACTATAGGAATAGGAATCCCCAAATTTTTGTGTCCTTTCGTGTCCATTCTGGAAACGTATCAGTGTATTATACTAGGTGTTTGATGAAATGCCCCAATGGGCATTTCGTGTGATTTTTGGGGTTTTGTTTGAATAGAAAATTAGATTTGGGTCTCGCTTACACATTTCTGTAGTTTTCGTGGTGTCATAGTGTCGTGTCTAGGCTGCACGGACACGTGTACACACGGTCGTGCACGCGCGCACGCGGGGGCTGTGAATGCCCTGCTGTTCGGGCCTATTTCTGACACGGACACGCGTTCCCGACACGTGGGACTTGACACACACCAAGGGGCAATGTATGCCACCCTGTGTGTCAAGTTGCACGGGCCCATATGGCGTGTCGGATATGCACGAGCACGTGCACTGGTTCTACACTGTTTCAGTGGCTGCTGAATTTGGCCACTGATACGCACGTCTCTTGTCGTGCACACGCGACTTGGACACAATTCAGGGTGTCCAATCGATAGCCCTAGTCTAGGTTGACACTGGGACACAACCTCATGGGTTGTGTCGTGTCGTGTCGTGCACACGATCGATGTGAACGCGTGCACGACGACTGTACTGTCTGTGCACTGTGTTAAACTGTTTTGGGTTTCAAGGTGATTGGACACGTTTGTGTCCACTTTTGTGGACACAAACACATCACATAGCACAATTGCAATGTATTATCACCTTACCAACCTCTGTATTTGTATTTTAAGTTGATTGTTGGTTAAATTCCAAATTTTCCATTTTCCTAAAACATGCGTATTAATTCCCTGTTTACTGATTTCTGTCCAGTTTTCATAATTCGAATTTTGTCATCATTTTAACCCATTTTTCACTGTTAGTTACATGTTATTAAAAGCCTAACATGTACTCCTATGTATTATCTAAGTTTATGAGGAAATTTGGGTTGTAGTGATATGGTTTTGAGTTCTAAAACTGAGAATGTGTTGAGGCATAAAACTGAGATATTGAGTTAATTGTTTAACTGATTTTTGTGTGTTCTTGTAAACTGTAATATGAGTTCTTTTAATGTATTTAACCTGGACAGTTGTAAACTGTTTCCTTAAACCAATTTCGGGTTTGTTTGATGTGTTATGGGCTCAAAAACTGGAATGCAAGTAGGGGCTGGAAAATGGGGTTTTAGTTAATAGTTTAACTAAGATTTGGGTATGTTTAAACTGTTTTGAGGTTACACTTAAAACTGGAATATATGTTCTATATGTGGTAGTAACTTAGACATATTATTAGGACTGAAACTGGGTATATTGTGAACTGTTAACTGAGTTCGAATGAGAGGGGTTAAACTGTTTTTTTTGAGTTTCTTTGAACTGAATCTCTTATGTTCCCTTCTATATGTGATAACTGAGATAGGGATAGGTGATGTCTGAGATTGTTTGGACTGTGTAATGGTCTTCCATGTTATTAAAACTAAATTTGTGGACTGATTTTCAATATTGGACTGTTAAGGTTCCTATGTTAATCTGAGTTTGTTTACACAATTTTCTCACTGTTCATGTAGCCCTTCACACACATTTGATCACTTGTGACACTCACTTGGCACCACACTCCTTGACACTAGTACACTCACATGCCTATGCATCACATACACCCATGTATGATGCCACACTCTCACTTCACTCTTCACACACCCTAGTGTCTAGCCACACACACTAGTATATATGTATTTGTATTGATATATATATATATATATATATATATAGGTACCCTATATATATAGATGTGTGTTTCCTGTATAGCCTATATGGCTGTTCATATTCAGTCCAACATTAGCCCATGGCAGCCCCATAAATTAGCCCTTGTGTGCTCCATTTAGTCCCTCAAACATAGCCCCATAGCAGTCCATATTTCAGCCTAGTTAGCCACCCCATTGGCAACCATTTGAACCTCAATCACAGCCCATAACAGCCTCCAAAACCCTGCTTAATAGATGCCCATATCAGTCCTAAACCAGTCCTTATCACTCCACAAGCCTGTCCTCTCATGTGTATCACACACACATGCCACATTTTGTAATACACTCTCACATGTTCCCCTCTGCACATAGCTATGTTAGCTGTGTACACAGATTGTAGGGGAGCAGGTTCAATAGATAGGATTAGTACTATATGGGTATCTTAGTTATTTGAGGGTTGTTAGTTCATTTAGGTTTGGGGTTAGATGTATGAATGTGAGTTTCAGATGTTTGATTAGACTTCATAATCTTGTTCTTAGGATTTATTAGGTAATGTAGGCACACATGTTAGTATTTCCCATAATCAAATGCCTACCCTCATGTACACATACACTTTGTACCATATCATGCCCACACCCATACACATTGCCACCACCACATCCCTTCCTAACTCTCTCTGTATACTTATTGTGTAATGTATATATATATATAGACAATATATGTATAAATGGGTACCCTATATATTATAATATGTGTGTATTATATTAATTAGATATATGTGTTATGTAGAATGTGTTGGTATATAGGCATGATAATGCCTAGGGGTGTATGCCTATGGCTCATTGCTTGTGTGTGGGTTGAGACCAGTATAGGTGTGCAGTTGGCTTGTATAGCCTAGATTTGATGTGTACTTGCTAGAATAGTCTTGGTTAGGATTAGTAAGACTTGTCTGGGTTAGGTTGACCTAGTTTGACTAGTGTAGTTGACTGGAGTTGACCAAGTGTTGACTTTAGTCTAGTTTGACCTAGACAGCATGTAGATGTATTGTAGATTACTATTATCCTCCCCTGTATACATCTTGACTTGTGTTGCTCTAACTAGGAGTCAGGTATCTCATCTCGGACAGTATATTTACTTCAGACATTCAGATACGAGACGAGTACATTCTCTGATCATTTCATATCCTGCTTAGAATTATTTCCTGCATTAAATTACTTTACTTGATACTGTCACGTTGGTCACACGGATTAGTACTATAAGGATCCCTTCTTGAGATGTTATCCCTTCAGGGAGCATCGGGTACTCTATGTTCTGTGCGTTTCACTTACATAGCGTATCATATGCTTCTTTGGTTCTTTGATCACTTGTGACATATACTCATATGATCACAGAGTCTTCCTTGAATCCTTATCCTATTTATTGGGTCTATCAGAATCCCCATTTTTGGGAGTACTATGTATCACCTTCGGGGTCTATTACCTTCGGGGTCTATTACCTTCGGGGTCTACTACCCTTCGGGGGCTGATACATAGAATCATAACATAACCTGTTTGGATCCTTGTGTATTAGTTGGGGGTACGGGGGAGTATAAATAGCCATGTGAACAATTTCTAAAGTAGAATAGCCATGTACGCCTCTTTAGTATAGCCATGTACAATCAAGCCGTTCACATGTCGACTTTGTGCTCTAAATCACAAGTCACTGGTAGCTTTTTACTTATAGTAGATATTTCTATTACAGTTCTCTCTCCCTATTTACATACTACATTTCTTCAGTATCTATATCTTACTTTACTGCATGATTATATTTTCTAACCTGCTATGAACTGTTGAGATGTATTGTGCTCGCTCCCGTCCTGACTGGACCTGTTGATAATTTTACAGAGGATGATGAGGAACCCTGCACCCCTTACTTGGAGCTTGTCTAGATGACACTCGGGACCTGGACCCCTGGGGAGGTTCAGGCAGCTGCTGAGGACGATACCCTTGCTTAGTGTAGATAGCTTAGACTATTTCTTTCCATGTTTTAGCTGTTGTCTTATTTTCTGAGTTGTATATTTTAGATGTTGAGACTTGTAGTTTATTTCTGTTGTACCTCAGTTGAGGATTCTCTTATCTATTTTATCGTGCCATATTCTATCTCTAGATTGTGATTGAGTTGTACCTCTGTGTTGGCCTCCTTTTGGAGCGTATTTTCATGTTAGTTAGTTATAGTTCATGACCTAGAACAGCGTTCTACCGCCGACACTGCGGCGTAGGCTGGGCGCTGTTACGTACTCGTACCCTCACGGTAGGTGCGGGTCGTGACAACAATCAAAAAGGGGGAGATTGTTAGCCCAATGATTACATCATATTTTTGAATATGGCTAATCAATTAAGTTTAACATAATGATGTCACTAATATTCATATACTCATTATCATGTTGCTACTTAAACTTAGCATTGTCCTAATTGTCCTATATCGTATTGCCATGCTTGTATCGTACTGTAACATATTTTGCTCGCCTAATATGTATTTGTAGACATGCAGTAAGCATGATCAAACATGATCAAACCAGGACATAGGCAATGAAGAATTAATGATGGACCAAAGACGGCGTCATACAAAAAGATTTCTCTGAACTGCCTAGCGACTTATTCGAAAGCTATTCAGATTTCCAGATCTGCTTATCTTTGGACGACTGCTATCAAGAAAAAAGATATCTTCAAGTCTGCTCACATATCAGAAGAAATGCGTCATCAAAGGGCTCTTGGTTTCCCTATTTGTTCCAAGTTTGTAATCTTTAATTTACTGAGTCTAGAAGAATGTGTACGTTGATTCGCACTGTGTCATCTCTACCCCTAGACATATCTCTCCAAGATCTACCATACAAATAGACCAATTCCTAAACCAAGCCTAAGCTCTACCAAGCCCAAAGGCCCAAAGGTCATTCTGCCACATATGAGACAGAGTTCGGGCCAAACTCTGTCCCCACACAGAGTTCAGGCCGAACTCTGTCCCATAAATTCCAGGAACTGATTTTTTGGGTTACCAATTGCTAGCTTGTACAACGGCCATATTTTTGAATTTTGAGGACAGAATTCTGGCTGAATTCTGCCTTCCAGACTAGTATATATAGGGCATGATTTCAACCATTTTCATTAATCTCTTCATCTCATCTTCTCTTCTCCTATAGCCTCATACAAGCCAAAACCTTCCCATCTACTAGCCAAGCTTCCTAAGCCTAAAAGTGCTCAGTGCTATTCCAAGTGACGCCCCAGCGTTCTTTGTAAGAAATTGGCGTGCTCTTCTGAGTAAAGGCACGTGGTTGTACGCTATTTCACAAATAGTGAATTTCAATCCTGAGCTAGAGTTCTTAGGCCTGGACTAGTCCTCCACGTGGGAAACCAGGTTAAAATTGCTGTATTTGTGTATGCTCTACAGATCTCTATTTATTTCCGCATTTATCTCTGATTACTTAATCTCTTGATAGTTGTTCTGTCGAGTTGATATATAGTTAATTTTTATTTTTTGATTATCAACACAAGCTCTATTCACCCCCCTCTAGAGTTGCCTACACATTATTTCAGTCATGGCCCATAAACCCCACTAATTAAGTTAGCAAGTTTAGACTAATCCCACTTGTTAGATTTGTTAAGTTAGAGGCTTAAACTTAACCATTTTGATCCCAAACTTGAACCTAACTTAAAATTAACCAAGGGGGATTAGTAGGGGCCTTATTGTGCTTTCCCCCAAGGCCCAAATAGGGCAATGATGGCAGCCACTATAGGTAGGTTAGCTTCCTTTCTTTTATTTTATTCCATCTTGCATCTTTTCTTTCACAAAGTATTTTTCCCCAAATTAGAGAGCTTCCTCTTTGATTTGATCTCCAAATCCTTACATACCTTCATCAAAACTTCCATCCAACCTTCTCATACTACCAAGGAAGGGTGCTAGCAAAGATTTGGAGCAAAGTGCAAGGAGGAGTGTCCATTTTGGAAGGATCTTCGTATCGGAGCCGTGTCCTTGGGAATATCGTTGGGATTCCACTCCCAATAGGTAAAACCAACCCTCTAAATTGTTTTTCTATGCATATTAGTTAGTTTTGAATCCATAGGATCCACCCCCATGCATGTACCCCTTTAGATTCAAGTTTGAGGCCATTTGGAGCTCTCTAAAGCAAGTTAGAATTGTGTCTTGTGGCCTACTTATTAGATCTCAAATTAGGACACCTCATGTGTTTGGTTTAATATCTAATAGGTTTAATTGTGTTTTAATTTCAGTTTTAGATATGTTAGATGATGGATTGATGTTAGTTAGGATGGTTAGAATGAGTTTCATTTGGATACTCATGGTTAGATCTAAGTAGTTTAGTCTACATGTCATATTTTTAGCCTAAACTTGTCATTTTTGTGTCTCTTTATGTAATGGATTGTTTTGTATATATATAATAGGTATGTTAGATATATTTCATATATGTAGATGTGTAACGCCCCAGTCCCAAAAATAGAAGGACTAGAACGTAATCATGTCCGCTGTATACATACGAAGTATATGGACCGTCGTATGTATACATAAGCTGTAAAATGCAGTAACCAAGGCACTAAATCTCATCCACAAAGATAAATAGTGATATTAAAGCAACTTTGAATTTATCTTGTATACAATCGTTGGGCGGAGACAAATTCACTACCAACTATGAAAAGAAATACATAATAAAAGAAAGAGTTTGGCGAGCGAAGCGAAGACGATCAAAGTGCAATCATCCTCGAAGAAATAGAGATGATCATGGTCACGGCTAGAACACCTGCGAAAGACAAGAGCATACACCTGGCGAGATAACCAGGTCCTCAGAGGGACATAACAAGATATAGGAAGAACATGCCATATAAATACTGAATATAAAGTATGCCACAATCAAAGAAAGTGACAAGACATAAATAAGGTAACCTAACCGTACTAAAGTGATCATGCAGTTGAGAAACAATCCTTTCGACGCATGAGGCCTGGCTGTAAATGGGATCGACATAGTCCCCATATAGGGCACCAGGGGCCCACCTCCGTAACGTCCGAAGATCGTCAGAGTGCATCATGTGCAAGGGGGTACGTCCATAATGCTCTGGGAAACGTCAGAGGGGACCTGGAGCCTGCGTCTCCGGAGGAGCGCACAGGTAAGCAGGAAAGTGCAAAGAAGCCTATACGTCAGGTATTATTCTCCCCACCCGATGCTCTTATTTAAGTCGCATCCACGACCATATACCTCTACTAACTGCTAAGTCTCCTAACATGCCTCTATTAGCAGTTAGCCCTATCGCATACGCACTGGAGATCAGCCAACACGCAAGGACCTCTACATGCCACTCATCTCACACATCCTCGTGGAACAACTGTGTCAAGGTATATGCGATACACTACAAACGGTAGTCTCTTAACTCTAAGTCCATATGCAACCAAAGGATAATAACAAGGTACAGCTAATATCACTGAGCAGACAGTAAATCAAGAACTGTAAGAACTGAAAAATGAACAGTGATATGTAATAAAATACAAACTAAAAATAAACAGTATAATGGCAAGGTATCTTGCCTGGTGTGTCGCCTGGGTGGTGCAAAGTTCCGATAAGTCCCGAGGTGTCCAATAGTTGTGATCGATGGACAGTGGTCTGAAGTTACGAGAAATTTGGATTTAGTCATGGTCAAGATTGATAATCGAGGAATTTAGGAGTAACTGAATATTTATACTATTTTTAGAAATTATTCTCTTATTCTTTTGAAGGTAAATTTTATTAGAAAAATATTTTACACAAATACGTGAAACTCAAGAATACGTTTTTAGGAAAAATCTAAGTTCATTAAAATAGATTTTTCTAGTTTAAAAGCTATATTTTTATTAATAAAAATAATTTAGATAAATATTGGAAAATACCAGAAGTCATTGATAACTTCGAAAAGTACCTTTTCTATTAGTTAAAAATATTTTAGGAGACATCCTAGAAAAGCAATAAAATGGCATGTGGACTAAAATTCCACGTTTATTAAAATAAAGCTTTTTAGGTAAAAAAAAACTATCCTTGAAATTTACAAAAATATATATTTCTAGAATTCCTAAAATAATGCAATTATTAATACAATACTAATAATATTAATAATAATACCCATACCATCAGAAACAAAATAACATTTCTAATAATAAAACTAAAAATAATAATAATAAATAAAATAATAACACTAATAATAATAATAATAATAATAATAATTATTATTATTATTATCATAATAATAGTAATAAAACATAGCAGCAGTGGTGATCTGCTGTTAACACCAAATGCCCATTCAATATTTTATAATAACAACTCATAATAAAACCAAAAAACAAAAGTGAGAGAGAGAAAGAGGATGGAGAAATTAGAGAGAGGGGAATTGAGAAGCGGGGAGAGAACGCGGCGCTCACCAGCGGGCGGCGCTCTGGGCGCCGGTGGTCCTGCGCGCGGTGGCGCGTACGGCGGGGCGTCGGGCTGGAACGGAGAGACGTGGCACTGGAAGTCGAAGACGGAGGCGTCGTGCGGTCGTCGGGCGCGCCTGGTGCAGAGGCACCGGCCGTAAGGGCTCCCGGTGGCACGGCGGCCAGGATTTCGTGGCAGTGTAGCGATCGGTACGGGCGGAGCTCGCCGGCAGGCGGGCAGATGAGGTGTGGAGGAAGAGTGGAGGGGGTTATCGGAGGGCTGCGGTGGCCGCGACCAAGGGAGGCGGCGAAGCACGAGGAGGGTTTGGAGGAGGCGGTGCACGCAAGCACGACCGCGAGAGTTCAGCCGCGGTGGAGTGTGCTCACCGGCGCGATCGCGGCACTGGGCTGGTGGGGCCAGGCGGTGGCTGGGCTTCTCGGCACGGCGGCGCACGGTCGGTCAGGTTAGGGTTTTAAATTGTTCGGGTATTTTTTTTGGCTGTTGACTGAGGTGGTAGTGGGTTGGAAAGTTGGTCGACGAGTGGGCACCGGAAGGAGAAGAAGGTTTGGCGGTGGTCGGTCGTACCGGTTGTGGTGGCCGGAGGTGGTGGGTTTAGTGGAGTCGATTATGATGTTGGTGATGGTGTGGAGCCAGGGTCGGAGTAGGTGGCAATGGCCGGGGGAGTCTAACGGTCAAATCTCACGACCTGGGTGTGGCGACGGTGGTCGTTCTTGATGGTGGTGGTGGAAGTTGGCCTTGGCTGTCGGCCGACTTGGCCAGGGTCGATGACAGGGTTGGTGGTGTTGACATGGGGTCGGGCAGAGGAAAGATAATCTGGTGGTGGCAGTGATGACGATGGGGCGAGAACGGGCTGCTGTTGTCGATGGGTTTGGTCGTGGCTGATAATGAGTCTCCTGTGGTGGGGTGAACGTGATGGTAATGGATTTTTTGGCATGGTAGTATTGGTTGTTGCCTCGGCCGGGGTGAGATTGTAGGTTTAGGATTCTGCTTTTGTATTACCGGGGTGGGTTGCGTCGTATCAAGTGTATCCGACACGACGGGGACGGAGGTTCGGATCTGTCGGACCCGGGGTAGAGAAAAAATGTATTTGTACAATATAGAATATAATGGATGAAAAAGGAGGACATCGACACGATACACGATTCAGTTGTGGATGGAAAATTTATGGATGAGTACCTCTTCTTGTATAGGAGGTAGGAATTCCCAGTTGGATAAGGACTTGCAATGGTTTAAACCCCGATGGATAATTCCATCTTTTTATTTAAATCGATTTAGAATTTAAGCAATCAAATCAAATCAATCTAGATAACTTCCTTTAATTTAATGTCTCTTTAAAATAAAAATTTGTTCCAAATTTAAATTATCAAAATAATTCAAATATTAAATAAAACAAAATTTTAAATATCTTTTTTATAAATATTAAAATATAACATTAATTAATTTCAAAAATCAAGATAATTACTTAAATATTAAATCATAAAATAGCTTTTATAACAAATTCCAAATTTTGTAAAATATTTGGAATACATTTCATATAAACCACAATTTTCAAATCACTACTTATTTTTAAATGACGAAAAAAATAACTCTTTTATACAAAATAAAATATTTATCACATTTATTTGAACATGTACTTTCCTATATAAAATAAAATTTATAATAAAAATGTTTTTCTAAAATATGTACCACGGCACATATTTGCACTCGTCGAGCAAATACGAAACGCAAATCTCGCACGCTACGCAAATACAACAATGTGAACTCGTATGCGACGTGCAGATACGAAGTACAAAATAAATACAAAAATAAAAAAAATCGTAGTAGAAATTTAGGGGGTTTACATTCCTACCCAACTTAAACGAATTTTGTCCTCGAAATTTATGACTAATTAGGGTAGGTAGGGCGAATGGGATGGAAAGAGTTTATTCGAATAGATTTACGAGATCTTCTTGGGACGAGAATGCAAACAAAATATTCGATGAGGAGGCGAGCGATATTTCAATAGCAATATGTCATTTGATCGACTAGAACAGAAGAAATTTATTTTGATGGTTTCAGTTTAGATTACGATCATGTATATGACAACCAATCAATGACTAAACTCGATCAACTCTAACATTAACCTTAAAAAGGGCAACCTCATAAGTAGGTAATAACTCCTTAACCCTTTGAAATCATCAATATTCATGTAATCTCCCTTATCATAAATCATTTTTTTTCTTCCAAAAATTACTTCCGTTCCACGTCCTCTTAAAAATTTAACGAAACAAATATGATTATAAATGTACTCTAACTTCCTCTATCTCTTCATAGAATTTCAAATCGTCTCAAATTTTGAATCCCATAATCTCCATTATACTAGCTCACTTTTATATATTTTTCCAAGTTATAATTTCCTCTAAAATTAAAACTCCAAAACCTTCAACCAATTTGGCCCAAGTAAAAGTTAAAATCTTCTTTCTACAAATTCGTATTTATTGGTCAATGTACAATGTATCCATAGGTACCAAAATAAAAGTCCGTCTTCAACGTTCGATAAATCTCGAAAACTAACAGTATACCTTCATAACTCAATCTTTTATCATCATAATTAAAAATTTCCTAAAATATTTATTAGTCTCTCTCTCGAAAATTTGAATTCAACAACCTCCTCTTTTTTATGGTATAAATGAAACTCATCTTAACTTCATAGTCATAATCATCTTAGAACTTAATTCTCCATGCATCAAAAATGTAAAGGTTTCTCTCTTCAACAATTAGTTATCCTTGAAAAATATTATCATAACACTATATGTTATCGAAGGCAACGTCAACATTGTCTTTATCAAAAATTTGCATCCATAAATTTAATATATAAATTTGGTTCTTAAACCACCAACACTTTGTAGAAGCATGGAATTTTAGGAACAGAAATCCTATGCGCCTAAACATTACATGCGCCAGGAGTACTTGGCACAGCAAACAGCAAAAGCATAGACATCAAAGGAAGATTTCTATTTTCATATAAAAGTCTATTACATGTCTAAAAAAGGCTGTACAAAGGAGAACTTCTACAAAAAGAAAAGATCCTAAGTCTACAGCCAGGCGCAGCAACCACCATGCGCTCTCAAACAGGCGCATCTCGCCATGTGCTCTCAGTCAGGCGCATCTCAGTCAGGCGCATCTCTTCAGCAGCTCAGTTATGTGCATCCCTTCAGCGGCTCAGTTATGTGCATCCCTTCAGCAGCTCAGTTATGTGCCGTCTTTCAGCGTCTTAGTCAGGCGCATCATGAAGTCTTAGCATATGCGCCATCAAATGCTTCGACTAATGAAGTATTTATTGAGCAGAACGAGGGTGGGCAATCAACCCTCTAGCTGGAGGAAGAGCTCTCCAAAGCCCAAGGAAGAGGAGATCACCGCAATCAACCCGCGGCTAAAGGAGCAGCTTTCAACACAACCAGAATGGGCAACACCCACTCTAGCAGGAGGAGGAGCTCTCCCAAACCCCAAGGAAGATGATCGGAGCACCGCAATTTCGATCAGCGGTTCTTCCAGCATAACGGAGACGAGGCTCGAGCATCCCGATCTTTGGATGCAACAGGCACCTTTCGCCTGCCTCAGAAGCCCTCGACTCTGACTTTTGGATGTAACAGTCACCTTCAAGTGCATCAATGAAGACAATGCATCGCATCTTCACCCTCGGGAGCATCTCGTCAACAGAATGTGCTCGAACAAACAAGTTCATTTCAGGAGGACGTGAGAGAACGAGAAGCAAACTCTCTCCTTGCCACTATTTATAGGCCGGGCAAATCAAACCCATGCGCCAAGTGGCTGGCTCTCCGAATCCCGTGCAATGAATTTGCATTAAATGGTGATGAACCTGACGCTTCGAATTCAGTCAAGTCAAAAAATGGCTATTTAAAGCACTCGAAGAACGTAATAGTCGGACCAATAAAGATGTGTCATGCAAAACGGATGCACCGGTCAGACCGTACATCATACAGACGCGTCCATCAGCACCAAGCGCCTTATGAGGATGCGCCCATGCGTCCCCATGCGCCTAGTACAAACACAGATCGATGTTCCCACTCAAAGGCCCATCACTTGTCAAGAACATTAAATGCTGAAGTCTGACAGAGTTGGCAGCACGTCCCTCGAGGACTGACCAGTTGACAGCTTTTTCAGAAGACGAAGTGTCGCCGACGTCAGCATCATCATTACTTTCCTCCGATGGTTATAAGCCACGTGGCCGCCCAACCATTCGCATGCGCCTCCGCAGCCATGCGCCCAAATCTCTGCATGCGCTCAAAAGCCATACGCCCCAGACTTTTCTCTGATCCCTCAAGACAGAAGTCAAGTCACTACTGAAGCCTCGCATGTGCCTCAAAAGCCGTGCGCCCAGAATGGTTCGTGACTACTAAAGGTTACAAGCCAAAGTCTTCTCATGCGCCCAATCCCAGGCGCATCCTATCAGATCACTCTCCACCAAATCCGAGATCTTTGAGCCATGGACCTATGACATGTGTCCTTTGACTCGATTCAGCCTATGAAGGGGTGCTAATCATCCAAGATCTCAGCAACTGAAAGATCCTCTCATTTGCTACGTGTCAGCTCGGCCGCAGCCCACAAAGGCAACAAGAAGGGTTCAACTCCTCAATCAGAGCGCATCGCCCATGCACCTCTATCAGCAATCACCACGTGGCATCCCCACAAACAGGTGCATCCTATATATGCGCGCATAAGCAGCCAGCCTGCAAGCTATAAATAGAAGGATCATTTCCTTCTTCCAGAGGCACGAACACACATAGAGACAGACCCACACAGAGAGGCCGATATAGATACTCAACGTCTTCTTCCTCTCCGCAAGCTCCAGCACCCAGAGCAACTCAGACCTTCAGAGAACCGAGAACCGTCGTCAGATCGTCAACGGAGTCAACGTATTACCACTCGCTCCATCGGCACAAGGGACCCAGATAAATAAAAGTGTACTCCTAGGACTACATCTAAGTCCTACATTGTAACACTATTCTGTTTGTAATTGAAATTTGCAATCAAAAGATTTTAGTTGCAAACAAGCTGGCGACTCTGCTGGGGACCTCTTTCTCCTCCACCGAGAAAGCTATGTCGCAATCCGACGACGTGAAGGTGGGCTCCTTCCACAAGACGCTGGTCGTACGCCTCAATCAACAGGCGTATGAGGAGTTCATCTCTGAAGGCAGTACGAGTCCTTCGAAGCGGCTGTCGAAGTCGAAGAAGTCTCGCCAGTCTGGGTGCGCAAGGTCGACGCCTCTGGCACCACCACCAAAGGAGATGCGCCAATGCAGCCTACCCTTCCTGCCGACGTCCTCAACAGCCAAGATGTGCCCACCAGTATAGCGCATCTCTCGGGGAAACGTGTGACTGACCACATTCCCCAGCCATCTCCCTCTCAGGCGAGGAAGATGCGTCGACGGAGCAGGGGCACAGCTAATGCCCTG
Organism: Iris pallida; assembly: GCA_029216955.1. Lineage (NCBI taxonomy): Eukaryota > Viridiplantae > Streptophyta > Magnoliopsida > Asparagales > Iridaceae > Iris > Iris pallida. The sequence continues at coordinate 13,350,495 of JANAVB010030420.1, forward strand.
CATATTACCTCTGATGCGCCACAGAAGGTCTCTGTCTTTGACAGACTCACTCGCTGTAGTGGCGAGGATAATTTGGACTCTGAGTACTATGCACCCCAGCGGACTGGTACGAAAAAGTCCAAGGCAGCACGGGCCATGTGCCTCAAACGTGCTATGTCGGCAGTAAACCAGAAGCATGCGCTCACAATCATGCGCGCTGCTGATGGTAAGCTGTATAAGGTCGACTCGGGTGCTTCTGCGCCAGAAACGAGCCGACCTTCAAAGTCCTTGTCTTACTTGGGCGCACCTGCAGCGTTCGCAACCAAGTCAAGCAAGGCAAACCCTGTGGTCTTAAACTCCCGCGCCTCCACTGGTTGTGCGTCCGAGGTTCGTTCAAGTCACTTTAAGTGTTGTACCCCCACTACTGATCTGAGCGCCTGCTTGGTGTTGGATCAGGGGGCGCAGCATTCACTTGACCACCCCGGCGCTTGGCCTTGCCATGCGCCTGATGGGGGTACGAAGGTGGCACTCTCCTCCAACGATCTGCGTAACATGATCACTCACAAACCCTGATCAGGAGAGTCGATTGACAAGCACAATGCGCCCCTCACAGGGCACACATGTACGGTAGTCACCATCGACTACTGTTGTAAAGCAGCAGTACCACCAAAACAGTCAGTGTTCCAGCGGCTGCAATCATCAACACCCCTCCGACGTTGCCTCGGGAAGAAGGTGCCAATGGAAGAGGAGCCGGAACTAAAGGTTGCTTCATGCAACGTAATCTCTAACTCCTTGTCAATCCGAAAGGTGACCGGTAATTCCTCGTCCTCGTCCTCGTCCAAGAGCCAGCCGAGGAAAACCAAGACAACTGTCCCGTCCTCTGGAGTGTTCGAAGGCACTCGGGGGAGAAAGAAGATCTTGGAGGAAGCTGGGGGTAGTCAAGCCCTTGTTGATCCTCCTTCTGAAGACGAAGATGTCCTCCAGAGCACAGCTGGGGTGGATCTTCATCCTGGAGATGAAGTCAACCTCCCGGACGTAGCTGGGGGTAGTCTAGCCCCTGTGGACCTGTGTCTCGAAGACGAAGAAGTCCTCCAAGACAAAACTGGGGGTGATCAGGCCCTTGCGGATACTCCTAAAGACGAGGGTGTCCTCCAGAATGTAGTTGGGGGTAGCCAAGACGAGGCTCCGGGGGAAGTTTCTCTTCTACAAGAGAGCGAGGCCGAAAGCGAAGCCTCAACTGATCCATCCGACTCCAGCCGTGTCATGACAGTATATATGACTGGGGGTGATACCGAGCCAGATGCGCCGCCAGCAGACCTCGTCCAGCGCATAGATACCCTGGAGGGAGGACTCAAAACCCTCTCTGCCTCCATGCAAATACTGACTCAAACAGTGTTTGAAATACGGTCCGCTATGGCCAAGGCGCCTTCTACCGGTCCTGACCCAGGGGCCAATAGAGAATCAAGTGTACCCCTTCAACGGGTATCCTTGGACACAGATCGCCGTGAAGCACCACGGACGTCGGAGCCATCAAATGCTCAACTCCAGGCGGTACCACCTTCCCCGACTCCTAGCTCCACGGAAGATGTGGTCGAGATGATCAGGGACTTGCGCGAGCGCTTTGAGTCCAAGAACAGACAAGAGGAGCGCCAGAAGATGGGGATCCCACAACCATACCCCCTCGAATGGAACAAAGTGGTTTATCTTCCTAAATATAAACCACAAACATTGACGCCATACGACAGGAAGGACTCTCCGCGTCGCTATCTAACATACTTCCAGTCTCAAACGGGACATCTCCCGAAGGAGGACGCACTACTCACCAGCATATTTGTCGGGGCACTGAAAGGAGTGGCGTACGACTGGTACTGCAGTCTTTCCGACAACTCCATATCTTCCTTCGACGACTTGACGCGTCTCTTCCTCGATCGTTTCTACGACGGAGGGAAGGACATGACAAAGGCATCCCTCATAGAGATACGTCAGAAGGAGAAGGAAACAGTTCAAGTATTCATCGAACGCTTCCGACAGGCCTATTTCAGACTGCCCTCGGGCATGCCAGAACATGCACTCCTCTCCTCCTGCAGCATGAACATGCTGTCTGCGATCAAACTCTGGCTCAACTCTACTCCTCCTTCCGACTGGAGTTCCTTGATCATCGAGGCCGAAGCAGCAGAAAAGAAGGCGTCCAATGCTCGTCTTCTGGGAGTTAGTTTTCCTGTCTTTGAGGACAAAGAAAAATGGCCTGCAGCCAACAACCCTGGACGAGAGACGAAGGGGAAGCAGGCGTTGACTATCAATGCCTCCAAAGGTGCATCAGCACCTACTCAGAAGCCTCCACTCGCACCAAGGCCAAAGGAGGTTTATTCTTTCAACGATGAAGACACCCTGCAACTCTTCGAGATATTGAAGCAGGGTGACAAGATCAAGTTGCCGGACCCGAAACGTCCTGACGAGGTTGAGAAAGTGGACAATCCGAGGTACTGTCACTACCATCAGTTTGTCGGACATCCAACTAAGGACTGCTACGTCCTTAAAAACTACATCCAGCGCATGATCAATACGGATGTTATCTCCGTCGACTACGAAGAGAAAACGGTCTCGGCCAACCTGGTGTCACTCCAATTTGGCACCTTGCCGCCAACCACAACACAAGATGACGTCGTCCCCATCCTAAAGGCGACAATAGAGGTGGTCAATCTACCACCTACTTGTGACAACATGAGTGGACTCATCCCACTCACCACATCTCGGAGAGAGGTCTTATGGGTTCACCCTGATCTCGTCTCCGAGGTTACTCAACCGGAGGTATGCTCTGCCTCCAAGAATAAGGACAGGAAGATCAAGTCTTGCCGCATGGTCTCTTCCTCTGCGGAAGAGGCACTTCCTGTACAGACGCGTTCACATCAGAACACCCAACCTAACGAAGCTGCCGTCGAGGTGGTACCTCCTTGCACCGTCCCTGCTACCCAGGAAGAGGGCCCATCTAGGCCTCCAGCAGCCAATAAATAGAAGCATGTAGAGTCCCGTTTCGACAAGCCTCTGCGAAAAGAGAATGCTTCGGGGCTAGCCAAGCCCCACAACTTCGATATACTGGCACAACTTGCCATTACTCCTGCCCGCCTATCTTTGTTTGTGCTCCTTCGTCTTTCCAAGGACACTCACGAAGCTCTCTGTGAAGCTCTGAGGGATGCTGAATCCTTCATCAGTCAAGTCAAGCAACCTGAGGATACCCCAACCACATGTGCGCACTGCCATTGTGCGGATGAAGTTATCCCCAACATAACCTTTACCCAACAAGACATGCTGCTCAAGCACAACCGACACAACAGGCCACTGTAATATACAGGGTATGTCGGCTCCGTCAAGGTGAAGCGAATTCAGATCGATCCAGGGTCTTCCCTCAGCATCATCCCAAAGACGATGCTCTCAACACTGGGATCCCAATGTACCGACTGGCACCCTCCAACACGACAATCAGCGACTTTAATGCTAGCAAAAGCGAGCCTCTGGGCAAAATACGGCTGAAGTGTCATATTGTTAACCTCAGAACCGAGGTGACTTGCTATGTCGTGGACGCTGACGTCAACTACAATCTCCTACTGGGTCGTCCGTGGCAGCATGAGTACATGGTGGTTCCATCTACACTCCACCAATGTATGAAGTACGTGTCCACCAACGACATCATCCAGACAGAGTTCACGGACATTGACCCTTTCAAGGGGGTCGAAGCCTACTTCACCGATGCTACCCTATACAAGTCACTCGACGAGGGGGTAAGCCAACGACGCTGATGATGAAGCAGAAACAGTGGCAGAGCCGGACATGGAGCTGGAGATGATTCTCGATGCCCCTTTGAAGATCCGACTCAAGGGAAAACCGCCTCAGACGCTGCCTCCTATGACCATCAAGCTACCTGGAAAAGCACCAACTGCTCTAGGTAGAACACCTACTAAAGCTCCCTTGAAGATACGGCTCAAGGGAAAGCCGCCTCAAACATCGGCTCTACTTATGGCAAAACTACAGGGGAAGGCACCAACCACTGAAGGCACAGTTGAGGCACCTCTGAAGGTGCGTCTTAAAGGCAAGCCTCCGTAATCATCCGTCTCATCCAAGCTGCCAGATCTAGGAGGCCCACATAGCCCTCTCGGACCCCAAGATCAAAGCAGCGGTGGATTCTTCCGATCCAACCCCAGTACTCACAGATGAAGAGCTAGGGGAATATATATCTGCTGATGTAGATGCACCCTCTCTGGACAATATAATCCCGCAGGACAAAATCTCGTATTTCATCAATAATAGAGTATCTTTTAATTATTCTAGTCTTTCACATTGGAATACCGTGTATACATTAGATAACGCTATACGGTCGTTGCAAACACAAATAACGACCATCCATCATGTAAATCGAGTAGTCCCGTCCCAAGGGGTCTGTTTTGTAGTCCTGTCGCAAAATCGAGACGAAGAATCCATCATCTTCGGCAAAGTCGAGCGTCATCGAGACCTCCCGCTACTCGATCCAGAACCAGATACCGGTAGAATACAAGTCTATCGATACATAGACAAGGCAAATTACCTCATCCAAAAGATGGGTTACGATCTAAAAAGCAACAAAGGCCTGAACTACGGCAAGGGTCGACGTCTTCCTCTCCGGCTCCCAACACCTAAAGAAAAGCCGCAGGACTACTATCATCGAACTCGACGGGGGGTGGGTTATGTCACACCGCCGTTAACTCTAGAGAGTTCGGAGGCAGAAGAGGTAGAACATTCTCATTCGTCTGAAGCATCAACTTAGGATTCCGATACCAGTATCGGATCAGTCTTCAAGAAAGTGCTATCAGCCAACATGACATCTGCACAATCTCAAGAAGATGAAGGCGAAGACCAAATGCCCGAATTCTTCGAGGAAGAACCCTGGGCTCAACACCTAGGAGAACAGTGGGAGTCTCGTTTTAAATTACGCGAACCCCCTACCGAAGATGAAGTCAAGCAGATCGACCTTGGGGATGGATCTTCTTCCAAACCTATCTTCATCAGAAAGAATCTAAAGGGACCAGACCGAGAGTCTTTAGTCCAATTAGCCAAAGAATATATCGACGTCTTCGCATGGAGCTACGAAGATATGCCGGGACTTGATCCTCAGATCATGATGCATAGGCTCAACATCTTACCTGAAGCCAAGCCTATAAAACAACAACAGCGACGTTTTTGTCCTGACGTCATGAACGTTATCGATCAAGAGGTAGATAAACTCTTGACCAGCGAGTTTATCCGTGAAGAACAACACCCGGATTGGGTGGCCGACGTCATCCCTGTCACCAAAAAGAATGGGAAGATACGGGTCTGCATCGACTTCAGGGATCTCAATACTGCTTTCCCGAAGGACGAATTCTCGCTTCCAATCCTCGACGTAATGATCGACAATACATGTAGCTTCGAACGCATGTCTTTCATGGACGGGTATTCGGGCTACAACCAGATCAAGATGTTCCCCGATGACGCAAATCACACGTTATTTAGGACTCCGAAGGGGGTTTTCTGCTACACAGTGATGCCCTTCAGCTTGAAGAACGCTGGTGCTACATACCAACGGGCTATGAGTACCATCTTCCGTCAGCATCTCCGCAAGACAGTCGAATGCTATGTTGATGACATCGCAGTCCAGAGCCGTCTCAAAGGAGATCACCTACAAAACCTTAAGACAGTCTTCGATCTCATGCGAGCGCATCAACTAAAGATGAACCCTGCTAAATCCTTCCTTAGGGTTTCTAGCGGAAAGTTCTTGGGCTTCATTATCACGGCGAAAGGCATTCATGTCGATCCCGAGAAGACCAAAGCCATCCTTGACATGGACCCTCCGAAGAACCTCCGAGAACTTCGAGGCCTGCAGGGGCATCTGGCATACATCCGGAGGTTTATAGCAAACCTTTCCGAAAAATGTCAACCCATCACCCAGCTCATGAAGAAGGGAGTCTCTTACGCCTGGACAGAGGAATGCCAAAAAGCTTTCGACAATATCAAGGCTTACTTGACGAGCCCGCCGGTCCTGGTGGCACCCGTCGCTGGAAAACTATTTCTCCTCTACGTCCGTGCCATGGATCATTCCCTCGGCGCTCTGCTAGCTCAGAATAGCGATACAGGCTATGAGCAAGCTATCTACTACCTCAAGAGAACACTGATCGGGGACGAACATCGGTACAACACCGTTGAAAAGGAGTATTTGGCTTTGGTATTCGCCATCCAGAAGACTCGCCATTATGTCTCGGGCCAGACAATTCACGTTATCTCCCGAGTCAATCCGCTCAGGGTTCTCATGACGAAGCCAGGATCATTAAACTCCCAGCTAGCTACATGGGGGATCCTGTTAACGCCATACAACATGGTGTTCGTTCCACAAAAAGCCGTAAAGGGTCAAGCTCTGGCCGACTTTTTAGCTGCACACCCCATCCCAGAGTCCTCCAGACTCTATGAAGATATCCCGGATGAGGTCCAAGAATCAAACGTCATCGAAGAAAGCTCCGTCTGGCGGATGTTATTCGATAGTGCTTCAAAAACAGGCCTCAAAGGCCAAATCATCGCAGGAGTGGGGGTAGTCTTAGTCTCCCCTGATCAGCTAGTCATCCAGCGTGCCTACTCCCTTTCGAAGCCGTGCTCCAACAATGTTGCCGAGTACAACACGCTCATCATGGGACTCCAACTGGCGCAACAGCTGGGGGTGAATCATCTGGAAGCCTACGGTGACTCAAAACTCGTCGTTAACCAGATCAGAGGGCAATACGAAGTTGGCCATGAAGATCTGGTTCCTTACCATGAAGTTGTATTAAACATCATTTCAACATTCACCAAATTCTTCATTGAACATGTACCTCGGTTACAAAACCTGGAGACTGACGCTATGGCTGGCCTCACAGCCTCATTGGCAGCACCCCTCGGGATTCAATACTACGTTACGGTAGTTGGTCGAGACTTGGTTTGTCCTAAAAATAACCTATGCTCACAAATGGCCCATGCCATGTCAACAAATGCTGGTATCAATGTTCGAGACTGGAGATTCCCGTTCATCGACTTTGCTGTCTACGGAATTATCCCAGAAGACCCGAAAGAAGCCGTCTCAGTCAGGAGGTGTTCCCTTCGATTCTATTACGATACAGCTACTAAAATGTTGTACCGACGCTCCTACGATGGACTTCTCCTTCGATGTTTATCCAACGAAGAAGCAGCCGAAGCCCTTCAAGATGCTCACGACGGAACTTGCGGGGCTCATCAACCTGGGCCTAAGTTGCAGGATCGACTGCGACACATGGGTTACTACTGGCCAACCATGGCAGCCGACGCTGTCGACTATGCTAAGAAGTGTCATGCTTGTCAGCTTCATGCCGACTTCATCCATACACCGTCGAAACCACTACATCCTACGGTCGTCTCTTGGCCCTTCGAAGCTTGGGGCATGGACATTGTAGGACCGATCACCCCTCCTTCATCGAGGGGACACCGCTTCATCCTAGCCATCACCGACTACTTCTCCAAGTGGGCAGAAGCAGTTCCACTGGTGGAAGTGAAAAGCTCCAGGGTGGTCAGCTTCATCAAGCACTATGTCATCTACCGTTTCGGGGTACCTCGGAAGATTATCCACCATAATGGTCCTCAATTCATCAGCCATGTTTTCAGCAGATTTTGTGACAAGAATCGCATTCAAAACGTAGCATCAGCCGCCTACAATCTGGCAGTAAACGGATTGGCCGAGGCATTCAACAAGACTATCGTCAGGCTACTCAAAAAGATCGTATCATCCAACAAACACGACTGGGACGAAAAGCTCGACGAATGCCTTTGGGCCTACCGTACAATGGTACGGACCCCGACAGGCAACACCCCATTCTCCTTAGTATACGGGAGCGAAGCGGTACTGCCTCTTGAGATCCAGATACCTTCACTCTGCATAGTGATCATAAATCAACTCACAGAGGAAGACAATTGACATCGCCGTCTACGAGAATTGGAGGCACTTGACGAAAAATGTCTCCTAGTTCAGCAGTGCATCGAACTCTATCAAGGCCGTATATCACAGGCTTTCAATAAGAAGGTCAAGCAGAGAACTTTCTAAGTAGGCGACCTAGTTCTGGCAGTCAGGAGACCGATGGTGTTGACTCACAAAATACCAGAAAAGTTTAAGCCCAAATGGGAGGGGCCTTTCATCATAGAGACGATATACTCAAACGGTGCTTACCGCCTCGCCCGATCAAACGGGGACTTGTTCATGATGCCCATCAACGGTAAGTTCCTAAAGAAGTACTACTCTTGACATCTTTCAGAAATGTACTTCCACCTCTACCTAGCAAGGGAGTCAGTGGACCTGATCATCAGAGCTCACATACACCTCCCTTCCACAAAAATCCTATACTTTCAGAACCCAGTTGTTCTGTTACATCCCATCTTCAGTAGAAGGACAACCACATCCACATTTACCTCTGAGTTGCTCCTCTACGCCCTGCAAAGCAAAATCTTACGCTCCGTAAGACCACGCCACCCATCATGTTTACTACGTCCATATTACCTCTGAGTAAACATCCCATACAGACAACCCCTGCGTTGTCGTACGTCGATCGCAGAACTTCCATGTCCATGTTACCTCAGAGTAGTTCCGTGTATCCCCCCAGAGTCATTCCTACCACGTCCATAACACCTCTGAGTAGGAAGATTCCATCATTTGAACCCCATATTTGCTACGTCCACATCACCTCTAAGCAAACATGTCAGGTTCTCTCAAACTTATTATCTGTACCTAACGACCAAGGTACGCAAAAGATAATAGGTCCACACAAATCATCAAGTTCATGACAGCAAAAATGAACACACCACAAAACTTTTCATTCTTTATTTAAAAGTAAAGAATTACATCCCCAGCGGGAGTTGCAAATTATACAAAATAACAAAAAAAAGGAGAGGCTACAATCCCTAAGCATCACCGGGATTGGCTGAAAGCCCTTCAATCCGACGCTTCAAGTCTGTCACCCGAGTCTCTGCGGTCGCCAGGACTCGACGTTCGGCTTCTTGACGCATCATTTCTATGGCCTCAGGAGAAGTGTCGTCCTCATACTTCTCTTCCAACTATTGCCGCTACTGAGCCAGGGAAAGAGTCTGGCGGGTGAAAGCCGCTTCCGCCTCCTTTGATGCCACATGTTCAGCCTGGACTCGCTCAGCATCTAACAAGAGTTGGGCCCGCTGGTCTTCAAAGAGGCGAATCTTGGCATTAACCTCTGCTATACTAGCATCCAACGTAACTCGCAACTCTACTTTCTTCTACACGGACTGAGATAGCCTCTCCACCGCAGCCTCAGTTTCGGCCACCTCGCGTTCCCAGATAGCTACGGTGGCCTGATAAGATGACTCAGCTTCAGCGATCAACTTCTCCTTTTCTGCGTCTATCAGGACGGAGAGATCATTTTGCTGGATACACTGAAACTCGGAAAGCAGCTAGTCTTGCTCGACCACCGATGCCTCCAGAATCTCGGCCATATGATCATGGCCCTGGTGGAAACGTATCAGACTGATGTGAGGAAGTGCCAAGGTTTTTGCCGTCGCAAAACTCCCATTGGCATCCATCACTGCCGATACGCCCCTCTGTAGTATCTTATACACCGCCTCAATGATAAACTTCACATACTCATCTGCATCCGCCAGCACTTGCGGCGTTATAGCAGGAGTTGGAAGAGCTGCTCTAGACGGCGGACCGGAAGAAGACCCGCCGGCTTCAATCTGCGAGGCTGAAACCTCGGCATCAACGGACTCTCCCTCAACAGGGGCTTGAATTTTGCTACTAGCCCGAAGAGCCAAAAGAACAGAAGGAGCCGAGAGAGGCGTTGATATCGTACCCCAAGTAGAAGGAGCAACAGAGGGTTCCAGCAAACCCTTACCCTTCTCAAGCTCGGAGGGACCACCGACGTCAGGGGCTACCTCATCCGCCCCCAACACACTATCAGCAGGCCGTACGGGACATTCTCCCTCTGGCAAAGCAGCGAGATCAGCACTTATTTCCTGACTCGGCTCCCCTGGAGTTAGGCTCGGCGGACGAGTCTCATTTTCATCATCAAATCCCTCCGCGGGGATAGAATCGGTCGCTACCTCCCGGTCGACAGCCACCTTAGCCTCCGCTGCTGAGTCTGGGGTAGGGCTCGACAACGCTGCAGCCGACCTCCCCTCATCATGACAAGGAGGGGAATCAACCCTCTCCTATGTTTCAAACATGTCTGTTGCTCCCACAACTGGCTCACTCATCTCTGGAGGAATGTCATTTGAAGACGACAAACTCCACTCCACTTCATCATCTAGAAGCCCCGTATCGGCTGGGACCTCAATGTTAGAGGCCCCCACGGCGGCTTTAACCCTTCCGGGAATTGCTTCAACCTCAGCTTCCCTTCCAACATAATCTGGAGATACTAAAGTCTCCGCAGGAACGACATCGTCCGGAATCTCCTCCATGGGAGACATTACGATTGGAGGAATGCGCTCTTCAGATGAGTGTGTCACCTCCTTTGGTCTGCTGGCACCCGATTTTGGAGTTTGGGATCTCCTTTTCAGCGGCTCCTACAAAAAGAAAGCATATGTCACAAAAATGGTGGAACTAACCAGACTATGCTGGACATCCTTACCTCTACAGGAGCTGAGTCTGTTGACACTGCCGGTGATAATGCCTTCTTCTGCCTCTTTGGCGCAGAAGAGCCAGCCTTTGTATCAGCACGTCTTTTCGGTTGATCGACCGAGGGCTCTGCCTGACCCCCCGTGGATACGGCAGGGGTACCTCGATAACCCACCTCTGGCGGACGGTACGATCGAGCCTTCGCCAATATGTTCCCGGTCGCCGCTAACTGGGTGCCGGCATTGAGACTGGTCTCCCTATCATATCCAGGGTGCACGACGTTCATGACACAGTAAAATTTGGCGGCCGAAAAAAGAATCGGCGGCCGCAAATTCTGAACAGGCAGCGTAAAATGAGCTCTGGTACATCCGGCATTGTAGTAATGCCAAGCTCGTGCACCGTCCAGCAAACTTCCAGTATACCCCAGGTTAATACTGGGTTCTCCAACATCAACTGAGCATAGCCGAATTGTCGTGCAAAACGGCTCAGCAAATATGGTTCCAGATAACACTGGTTTTTATTCTGATACACCAGATGGGACGGCCGGATGCTTTGCAACTAGCGGAATCCCCATGGAGGCAGAGTGGTGGCATCTTCACCCGAATCCGTTAAGTCTTCGTTGGCCTCAAAATCCAAAAAGACAGGACCAACTTTGGTGATCTCCCACCCCTGAAGGTGGGATAAAACTTTCCTGCAAACAGGAACACCAGTGTGTAACTAGCTCCTCTGATTGAAACGACGGAGGAATACGCCTCCGGCCCTGTGGTCTTCTTCCGAGCCCGGGCTCATCACGTTGGGATGGTGCAAGATTAACCACCCCATCAAGTAATGAAACGGCAGTTCGGCAAGGGAAAAGTTGTCATTCCTGTCTCGTTCATGAACCATATTTCCCGTAAATTCTCGTAAACCTCGTAGCAGGTTACACACCATTACGGGGAGTAAAGTCAAACGACAGCCAAAAACCAACTTCACAGCTGGCAGGATTAGGTTCCGGGTCACCCTCTCCACAGAGCCTGACCCGCCTGAAAAGACAAAATCCCGGAGCCAAATCATCAGATACGCAGCTAACACTGCTTTGGACGACATCCAATGAGTAAGGTGCTAGAAACAGCTATGGGAGCGTTCGTCCGACTGCCGGTCCTCATTTTCTCGGGGACTATTCTCACTTAACCTGCTCATTTCGGAGAGCACCACGCTACTGGAAAGCGCTGGCGGAGTTGTAAACTGAGAGGGATCCTCCTTGTCTTGCTTAAAGACCTAATCTCTCCAAGCGGTCACATGAGGCTGTGACCCGCCCTTATCCTTCTTCTGTATATAATAATGATGACTCGTCACTTCCTTGAAGACGGCCATCATCTTCTCGGCTTTGTCCCCCAGGACTTGGAACTCCTCGTTGGTCGGGAAGTATTCGTCATAAGGTTCTGATCCCTAAGGGAGCCTTAACACCTCGTACATTTCATGAAGTGCGAGTCCCAGCTCCCCCACCGGAGTGAAGAAAGTCCCGGTCTAGGTGTTAAACATCTCCAGAAGTGCGAGGAACATATTCCTGTTGATGTCGACGCCTGCCTGGGTAGCACAGATTACGGCAGTCAGTCCAATCTCTCGGAGTTTGGTTCGAAACTGCGTCAGAATCCAGAGTGTCAGCTTGTCCTACTTGGAAACATAGTGACACCAACCCTCTACCCGAAATTTACCTTTCGGGTACGATCGCTCCAACAACAGCATACGATTTGCAAAAGTCGAAGCGCCAAAAGCAAATGTGTTGATGGGAACGTCACTGTAATTGCTCCCAGGACGTAGAGTCCGCCAGGTAAAAGAAGGCCCAGCCCGTACGGCGGCCAAAGTATCCCTCTGATCGGAGGTAGCATCGATCTTGATGGTGCCTGCCATCGCTCCCTCCTGGGATGGAGTTAGCTCCCAAGACATCCTTCTCTTGGAAGCAAGACGACAGAAAGCCGTCAAAGGCCATTGACGCTCAAGTTGCTTAACAGTCATATGCACCCCCTTGCTGTAAAGAACCAATCTTCCTTGACCTTTAACACTTTGGCTTCAATAGAAGTAAGGCGGTCCCCAAACAGGAACTCAGGCTTCACGAAAGTCACATTATCAGAAGTGGCAGATTTCAAAATGCCACGCTCCATCATTCGTTGGAGGAACCCATGCTGTTGTTCCCGGATTTGAGTCATCCTTTCGGGTGGCTGATCCAGCATAATGGCAGCTTGGGTAGGGTTTATCACCTCTTCATTATAATCCACTCCCATTTGATAGAGGGCAGCATCCAGAAGCACTTCATTCAAGAGCGGGACAGTCATCGACACTGGTGGTAGCAAAAGAAGGCAAAGATTCAGATATGTTAGAAACAACAAAAGAAAAGAATCTGAGCCACATTCTCATCAGAAGCGCATACCCTGAACCATGGTTCAGGCGCATCTGAAAAGAAGCTTCGGCGCATCATCAGGGTTTAAACCCATGCACGTCGGCAAAAAAAGCTTCAGCACATCATTAGGGTTTAAACCCATGTGCGTCAGCAGTGAAGCTTCGGTACATCATCAGGGTTTAAACCCATACGCGTCGGCAGAAAAAGCTTCAGCACATTATCAGGGTCTAAACCCATGCGCGTCGGCAGAAAAAAGCTTCAGCACATCATCAGGGTCTAAACCCATGCGCGTCAGCAGTGAAGCTTCGGCGCATCATCCGAGTTTAAACCCATGTGCGTCGGCGAAAAAGCCTCAGCACATCATCAGGACTCAAGGTCCATGTGCGTCGGCGTATGTGAGTTCTAAAAAATGGCCTACTCAAGTACAGGAACCCACCAATCACCGTCGACCGAACGTCGACGGGCGCCCGGGGGACATCATCCGTAGCAGCCTCCACGGGCTCTTTCCCTTTGCCTCGTCCTCGGCCAGCACCGTCGCGAGGAGTCTTGGGGGCCATTTCATGAAAGAAGAAAGTTAGGGTTTTTTAAAAGAAGAACTCTAAAAGAAAAAAGCAAAGAAAGGAAGAACTCTCTCTCTCTCTCCATCAGACGCCTATTTATAGGCTTAGTCACACGCGTGAACCGATGAGGAGTGACATCAATCGTCGCCTCGGGTTCTGTGAGGAGATAACTGCAAATAAATCCAAAAAGATCATCATTAATCTTCTTGGTTATCGAAGCGTTATCATTTGCATTAACTGAGAGGAGCATGCGCCCCATCACTGATGCGCGGAGTATCCATGCACTCGAACAGTCATGCGCCCTATTGAAGACACCACCATGCTTCTTATTCAAAGTATTCCAAAACTTGACAAAAAGTTTTGAAAACTTTGAAGGGGGTCTTGTAGAAGCATGGAATTTCAGGAACAGAAATCCTATGCGCCTAAACATTACATGCGCCAGGAGTACTTGGTACAGCAAACAGCAAAAGCATAGACATCAAAGGAAGATTTTTATTTTCATATAAAAGTCTACTACATGTCTAAAAAAGGCTGTACAAAGGAGAACTTCTACAAAAAGAAAAGATTCTAAGTCTACAGTCAGGCACAGCAACCACCATGCGCTCTCAAACAGGTGCATCTCGTCATGCGCTCTCAGTTAGGCGCATCTCAGTCAGGCACATCTCTTCAGTGGCTCAGTTATGTGCATCCCTTCAGCGGCTCAGTTATGTGAATCCCTTCAGCAGCTCAGTTATGTGCCGTCCTTCAGCATCTCAGTCAGGCGCATCATGAAGTCTCAGCATATGCGCCATCAAATGCTTTGACTAATGAAGCATTTATTGAGCAGAACGAGGGTGGGCAATCAACCCTCTAGCTGGAGGAAGAGCTCTCCAAAGCCCAAGGAAGAGGAGAGCACCGCAATCAACCCACGGCTAAAGGAGCAGCTTTTAACACAACCAGAATGGGTAACACCCACTCTAGAAGGAGGAGGAGCTCTCCCAAACCCCAAGGAAGATGATCGGAGCACCGTAATTCTGATCTGCGGCTCTTCCAGCATAAAGGAGACGAGGCTCGAGCATTCCGATCTTTGGATGCAACAGGCACCTTTCGCCTGCCTCAGAAGCCCTTGACTCCGACTTTTGGATGTAACAGTCACCTTCAAGTACATCAATGAAGGTAATGCGTCGCATTTTCACCCTCGGAAGCATCTCGTCAACAGAATGTGCTCGAGCAAACAAGTTCATTTCGGGAGGACGTGAGAGAACGAGAAGCAAACTCTCTCCTTGCCACTATTTATAGGCCGGGCAATCAAACCCATGTGCCAAGTGGCTGGCTCTCCGAATCCCGTGTAATGAATTTGCATTAAATGGTGATGAACGTGACGCTTCGAATTTAGCTAAGTCAAAAATGGCTATTTAAAGCACTCGAAGAACGTAACAGTCGGACCAATAAAGACGTGTCATGCAAAACAGATGTGCCGATCAGACCACGCATCATACAGACGCGCCCATCAGCACCAAGCGCCTTATGAGGATGCACCCATGCGTCCCCATGTGCCTAGTACAAACACAGATCGACGTGCCCACTCAAAGGCCCATCACCTGTCAAGATAATTAAATGCTGAAGTTTGACAGAGTTGGCAGCACGTCCCTCGAGGACTGAACAGTTGACAGCTTTTTCAGAAGACAAAGCGTCACCGACATCAGCATCATCATTACTTTCCTCCGGCGGTTACAAGCCACGTGGTCGCCCAACCATTCGCATGGGCCTCCGCAGCTATGTGCCCAAATCTCTGCATGCGCTCAAAAGCCATACGCCCCAGACTTTTCTCTGATCCTGAAAGACAGAAGTCAAGTCACTACTGAAGCCTCGCATGCGCCTCAAAAGCCGTGCGCCTAGACTGGTTCGTGACTCCTAAAGGTTACAAGCCAAAGTCTCCTCATTCGCCCAATCCCAGGCGCATCCTATCAGATCACTCTCCACCAAATCTGAGATCTTTGAGCCATGGATCTACGACACGTGTCCTTTGACTCGATTCAGCCTATGAAGGGGTACTAATCACCTAAGATCTCAGTAACTGAAAGATCCTCTATTTTACTACGTGTCATCTCGGCCGCAGCCTACAAAGGCAACAGGAAGGGTTCAACTCCTCAATCAGAGTGCATCGCCTATGCGCCTCCATCAGTAATCACCATGTGGCATCCCTATAAACAGGCGCATCCTACATATACGCGCATGAGCAGCCAGCCTGGAAGCTATAAATAGAAGGATTATTTCCTTCTTCCAGAGGTACGAACACATACAGAGACAGACCCACACAGAGAGACCGATATAGACACTCAACGTCTTCTTCTTCTCCACAAGCTCCAGCACCCAGAGCAACTCAGACCTTCAGAGAACCGAGAACCGTCGTCAGATCGTCAACGGAGTTAACGCATTACCACTCGCTTCATCGGCACAAGAGACCCAAATAAACAAAAGTGTGCTCCTAGGACTACATCTAAGTCCTAGATTGTAACATTGTTCTGTTTGTAATTGAAATTTGCAATCAAAAGATTTTAATGGCAAACACACTTTAGAAATTTTTTTATGCGATATTTAGTTACCTCGAAACAAATTTGAAATTCGAGAAGTCTATTTACCCTTGAGTGCTTTATCAAAGCACAATATAACATTCCTTACTTCATCTATTTCACTACAACAAAAAGGCCTATTAATAACGCTCGATAAGACGTATTGATGACGCCTAATACCTAAGCGTTATCAAAGTTCGAAATACCTTTTTTCTATGACAGTTTGGACTAATTCTGGACTTTTTATAACGTTTATAAAGCAAAGCATTATTAACATTTTAAAGCGGTGGCAAACTTGTAATTAATAAACTTCCAACAAAGCCCTTCACATCCGATCTTTTTCAGAGCTTCCCTCCTTCCCCTCTTTCCTCCTCTCCCTGAACCCTAGAATTTTCCTAAACTCTAATCTTCTCCTTCTCTTCCTTCTTTCAACCTCCTACAAACCCTAACCTTAGTCCCAACGCCCCTCCCACAAACCCTAACCCTAGCCCCGACTTCATTTTCGGAGAGACGGGTCGGGATGTGCTTCCTCAGTACGGAGAGCTCGTCGGGGCCGAAGAAGAAGGACCGGTGGACCGGCCCCAGAGACCCGGACCTACTCACGGTGAAGGCCGCCAGAGCCATCGAGACCGCCGACCTCGTCCTCTACGACCGTCTCGTCTCCGACGAGGTCCTCTCGCTCGTCGGGGGCAGCGCCAGGATGCTCTACGTCGGGAAGACCGCTGGGTACCACAGCAGAACCCAGGACGAGATCCACCACCTCCTCCTCGCCTTCGTCGAGGTAGGTGCCAACGTCGTCAGGCTCAAAGGAGGGGACCCTCTGGTAAATATTCTGTTCCGTTTCGTTCCATTGCTTTACATCTCTGATTTTGGCGGGCGTGTCCTATTGTATGCTGAAGTGTCTGAGACGTATCCAATTTTGACTTGGAAATTTTGATTAAGCGGGCACTCGGGTTGTCCAATTGATCTGTAGATTACATGTTTGATAAAATAACAATTTGTCACTTTTTTTGGAGTCGCGGGCATAATACAACAGTAGTGGCTATAAAATCTCTTCGGGAAGAAAATTTAATTATAGCAATATCTTATAATTGTTGGATAAGCTGTTACATCTGAGCCAAACAACATTTATCCATTGACTGATTTTTTTTCTCATTGTGATAATAGGTCGTTACATTCTGGGAAGCAACGTATGGCTCAATTAATGTTCTCATTTATGTTGCTTGGCAACAATATAAACTGCATAAGCTAGCTGGGCTGTAATCTTTTCTTATATTGTAACAATTCTTGATCTTTGTTCTTTACAGGCCAGAGGATGATATAAGGCATTGGTCCAAGTTCCCATCTTTTGACTCACTTCTTGTAAGAGAACTAATTGTAGTTATTCATATCTATCATTTAGATGAAGAAGCCTTTTTCCCCCCCTTTTTTGCAGTCTCAGGTTGAAGCTGATGGTGGCAAGTCAATGGACCTGAGCAATTATCCTTTCATATTTATGGTACATATGAACTTCCAACCTTTAACCTATCATTGTGTCAGCAAGATAATGATGGCATCTTTTGTGTTGCAGAGGTGGAAGGAGCAGTACTTTGTGAACGTGGGGATTGATTGTGGCTTGACAATTGCTGGTTTTTACTATGTTTGCTTCTCATGTAGCGATGGTTCCATCAATGGCTTCTACTATGACCCCAACAGCAGGTGAACTACCACTCGTATATTGGCTTCGTATCTCTATCTGGAAGAATTTATGTTCCTCGAAAATTTTATATTACATGATTTTGGTAATAAGATTGTTTTTTGGTTGCCATATTGCAGCCCATTTCAGAAACTTGAATTGAAGTCTACCAACGAGGGGCGCTCAGGGTACTGCTTTTTTCCCTGTTAATAAATATTAAATCAGTCCATCGTCTACCTTATCTTTCTTCCTGTTAAGAATTTTAATTTCTGGTGGATCAACCTTATTTATTGGTAGCTTTCCAATCAGTTTCCTTGATAAAGTAGAATCCTGGTTTCTTAAAACCTGCCATCAGTGCAATGCCTTAGCAAACAGATCCATCAATCCTTACCTTAACTGTGGTTCTTGAATTATCTAATACAGATGGCTAAGGAGAGTGCCGATGTCATCATTCTGGATGACAATTTTTCAATAATTGTGACTGTGGCTAAATGGGGACGTTCTGTGTACATCAATATTCAAAAGTTTGTACAGTTTTAGCTCACTGTGAACATTGTTGCTTTAATCGTTAATTTCTCCTCGGCTTGCCTGACTGGTATGTATTTAACCCCTCATTATCTCAGAAATGATCCAGATCACTGAGTTTCTCCATATGATTTTGTTATAACTTTAATTTTATAATTCAGGAAATGCCCCCCTCACAGCTGTTCAGCTGCTCTGGGTCAATATGATTATGGATACTCTTGGAGCTCTTGTATTGGCCACTGAACCACCTCAGGATGAGTTAATGAAGAGAACACCTGTTGGTAGGAAAGGAAATTTCATCAGCAATGTGACGTGGAGAAATATCTTAGGTCAGTCAATTTATCAGTTTATCGTAATATGGTATCTCCAGACGCAAGGGAAAAGAGTATTCCAGCTGGAGAGCCCTAGTGCTGGTCTTACACTGAATACCCTAATTTTCAATTCATTCGTCTTCTGTCAGGTAATACTATAGTCTCAATACTATCACTTGAGAATTTTTACTGTTTTTGGTTTGAGCTTGTATCAATGACAGAGAAGCAAGTGGCAAACACTTTATATGAGCCATATGCTTAATAAACGAACATCACCAATTAACTTTGAACCAAAACCAAGCTCTATTTTCAAATTTCTATATTTTATTTGAATGTCTAGCATACAGAATGGAATGAATTATGGGGAATAAGGAACTCTTTTGCCATGTATAAAAATGTTCATAGAAGCTTTAGAATTCAAGAACTTAGAAGTAGTTCTAGGGCTCAAATTTTGTTATAAGCTTTGGAAATAAAAAGTACAGGTCATGTTTACACAAGAAATATCTTACATACTATACGAACTTTAATTTGGTCTTATTGATGAATTTGCCAGACTCATATAGTATGAGTTTAACATCTATATTGTTCCTATTTGGCAATTCTTTTAGTTGTTTATACTAGAGAAGGAACTGGCTCTAGTCTGGAAGCATAGCTTAGTAACTGAAAGTTTTTGTATTAGGTTTACTGTACTTGGAGAAAACCTCTGTTGAATTAGCATAATGAGGATTGAGATTACTCCAAAAAAAATTATGCTACTTGCTAATTTAAGTAAGAAGATTGAGTTTACTCAGGAAAAAAAAAGAGGTTTCAATTGCTGAACCCAAATTAACTTGAGAAAGGCTTTTATGTTTTGTACCAAATGAGCAAATATATTTGCAGTGTTTTACTTCCTGTGTCATAATCCTAATGACCGTGTGCATGAATTTATGTCACAGTGAAGTAGCTATGACCAAGATGGTAATGATGAATAACATTTTACCTCAATGTTAAGCCATTAATGTAGTAACCAAATGCGGCTTAATAATTCGATAGCATGCTTACTTATTTATAGCTGTTGTTCTAATTTTGAATATAAGTTTGTGTTTAATTAGTTGTGGAAATGCTTCATTTAGTTGTGGAAATGCTTCATTTCGAATATAAGTTTGTGTTTAACCTGTAGATAGGTACAACCTTATTATGCTTCAAAGCCTTGTTTATTTGTCTTTTTTTTCTTTCAATTTTCTTTGCAAAATTGATGGAAAAAGAGACCCCCAATGCCGGTATCGGTCAGTATCGAATATCGGTTGGTAACGGATTGGGACATGCCAAACCGTATCGATGTCAGCCATATTGTATCGATATCGGGCGATACCTTAAACTATGAGTTACAAATTATAATCCTAAAATTATGTTGCCAGCTAGATTTGCTTGATGACCATTATGTGTTTTTGTATTTATGATACAGAATAAAACAAGTTTTGATGGCCTTTATGTGCTTCACTGTTTTTCAGGTTCCCAAATTTAGTGGAAGAGGTTCAAAGTCTATTACATGGCATTGTTTCAGCTAGATAATATATTCTTTGCCATAACACAAGGTTTGATTCTTCTTACCAGTCATAATGATCTATTACATTAATATAAAGTTTTATTTTTCACATTATATTATAAAGTATATTGAACCTTGTTTTTATCTTTTTCAGGGTTTTGCTACATGTTCTGTGGACAGTTTTGATGTGGCCAAGTTTTGATGTGGACAATTTTGGTAGTTGTAAATATATATATGTATTTGGATATTCTATTTTGAGAATGTAATAAAGATGTTGATATGTACTCTATTTTGAGAAATGTAATAAAGATGGTAATATATAATGTTAAGTTTTTGGAAGTAATATAAAATGTGCAGTATAGAGCGTTATAAATATGCTAATTTGAATAGTATAAAGTATTATAAATGTGCTGCATTGAGCCTATATATTATCTATTCATAACGTTTTAAAAATGTCCTGAATTGTGTACTATATGTTAACTATTCATAACGCTTTTATAGAAACTATTCATGATGGTTTTTTATAACGCTTTTAAAAAACATTTATAACACCCGTTTTCATAACGGTTGCTTTGGAAAAAAAAGCGTCATGGTTTGTCATTAATGACGCTTTTTAGCCGTCATTAAAAGGGTTTTTTGTTGTAGTGTTTGGATTTATCGCACATTTTCACTTATGTCCCATCTATACCTCGTAATCTCGTAATTATCTTAACCAACTATATTATTTATCCCTGCTGTGGGGTTCTCTAATCTAACCTCTACTAGCCCAAGATTGTCATGATCAAATTTCATTTTGCATAAGGGAATCATACAAGGGACAAGGTTGCATAAACTATGGAGGAATCATAGTGAAATATAACTAAGCAGTTTAATTGGAAGAGAGAAGGGTAAGGGTTACAATATTGAAGAGCGAAAAGATGTTATGTGTCTAAGTGAATCGAGAGAAAACATGAAAATAAATGACAAGGGTTAAGCAGTCAAGATAAAACGCAAGGTTAAATATTTAAGGGATTCAATAGATCGCAATCATATATTAGGTCGGAAAAAAAATTGAGTCGAGGTTGAGTCCATATCGGTATCATGGTAAGGGTTATAGTTTAGTTTTTATGACCCGAAAATTGTACCATAAAAATAGAGTACAAGGGGACATGTTTTAGTGGGATATGATATACCTACATGAAGGTGAGCTCGTCTAGGTCTTGCATGTGAAATTTGTTGGAAGGAAAAGTCTAGTGTTGTGCTCTAATTATCAAAGTCACGATAGGGAACGTCAAATGATCAAAATAGAAAGTGGGTTTTCATAAGGTACTAGTTAATGCACAAAATAAAAGGTTAAAGCACAAAATAAAGATAATTTAGGAAATCTCGTAGATCAAGTTAAGATAAGTTAGAGACACAGTTTCTAGAGAGAAAATAGTCTCATAGATAAGGGTATGGTCAAGGGAATGATTCTAATCATTTCTAAGTTTCAAACAATTAGATGGTCACGAATAAAGATCTAGATATGAGGGAAAGTCGAGTAAATCAAAGATATGTTCATCGGTTTGGTCGATGACTAACTTTACTTGTGTATATGCAATACCATAATCATAGGTGGTATGACAATCTAATGTGGAATACTTCTATCTCACTAGGGTGACCTTACTTGCTTCTTGGTCCTCTACCAAAATATGATCTAATTTCAAATTTCAAGTTCCTCAAAAATTTCTAAATAAAAATCTCAAGATACTCCACCAAATGTCTAATCATAACTTAAAGTTGAATTTCTTTTAATTAATTCCAAATATCCTTTATCATATCGAATGCAGCACAACTAAACTTTCATAATAAACCATCACTTTAAAATTTCCAATTCTCAAATGTACCTCGAGATAAACTCTTAGCCTATTTCATCAATCGCAAATCATGCGACTCAATTAAATTTTTTTTTACCAAAATTTAAATATCCATAATCAAGGCTTTAAACTCGAAATCTAAATAACTTTATAAATCATAGATCATATGACGCAATTTAATTCAAAACATTTTACCAAAATTTATCAATCATCCTCAAATTTTGGTCAATCGTAAGTTATACTTCCACATTTAAAATTTTATGATCCTTTTCAAATCAAATTTATATCCCTCCAAAAGATGTATAGCTATAACTCAATAAATCATAAATGTTCAAAGATCCTTCAAAATCAAAACGCAAAATCAAATCAATTTTTTTTCTCAATCTAGCTATCCTCTTGTGTATACCACCTTGTAATATCAAAATAAAATTTTAACTATCTTTGAAAGCGGTAATATGCTACTACCCAACTTGGAATTAACTAATCCATATTTCTAGGAAAATAAATGCTTTTATAACTCAAATAAATCTCAATGCATATTAATTGTCAATGTAACCTTCTAGCCATGGATTTGAACTATGAGCATATAATAGTGTAGTCATCTTCCTAACTGTCACTAGGCACGATAAGCAAGAATTTACGGTAGAAAGAGTTCAAGCAGGACGCATATCAAGGATGGTAACGAGGGTTCGAAACTTGAAACAAGGAAGGAGGTCAAGCCTGTGGATGAGATCTTAAACTCTATCCTATATCTAGGTTCACATCGGTACAGTCTCGTAACCGAAGTGATAAACTCGACCTGCTTGGGCCACCACAAAAATATGTAACGTTCCTGTCCCAAAAATATAAGGACTAGAATGTAATCATGCCAGCTGTATACATACGAAGTATATGGACCGTCGTATGTATACATAAGCTATAAAATACAGTAACCATGGCACTAAATCTCATCCACAAAGATAAATAGTGATATAAAAGCAACTTTGAATTTGTCATGTATACAATCGTTGGGCGGAGACAAATCTACTACCAACTATGAAAAGAAATACATAATAAAAGAAAGAGTTTGGCGAGCGAAGCAAAGACGATCAAAGTGCAATCATCCTCGAAGAAATAGAGATGATCATAGCCACGGCTAGAACACCTGCGAAAGACAAGAGCATACACCTGGCGAGATAACCAGGTCCTCAGAGGGACGTAACAAGATATAGGAAGAACATGCCATATAAATACTGAATATAAAGTATGCCACAATTAAAGAAAGTGACAAGACATAAATAAGGTAACCTAACCGTACTAAAGTGATCATGCAGTTGAGAAACAATCCTTTCGACGCATGAGCCTTTTCTGTAAATATGATCGGTATAGTCCCCATATAGGGCACCAGGGGCCCACGTCCGTAATGTCCGAAGATCGTCAGAGGGCATCATGTGCAAGAGGGTACGTCCATAACGCTCTGGGAAACGTCAGAGGGCACCTGGAGCCTGCGTCTCAGGAGGAGCGCACAGATAAGCAGGGAAGTGCAAAGAAGCCCATACGTCAAGTATTATTCTCCCCACCCGATGCTCTTATTTAAGTCGCATCCACAACCATATAACTCTATTAACTGCTAAGTCTCCTAACATGCCTCTATTAGCAGTTAGCCCTAACGCATGCGCACTAGGGATCAGCCAACACGCAAGGGCCTCTACATGCCATTCATCTCACACATCCTCGTGGTCTCGTGGTACAACTGTGTCAAGGTATATGTGATACACTATAAACGGTAGTCTCTTAACTCTAAGTCCATATGCAACCAAAGGATAATAACAAGGTACAGCTAATATCACTGAGTAGACAGTAAATCAAGAACTGTAAGAACTGGAAAATGAACAGTGATATGTAATAAAATGCAAACTAAAAATAAACAGTATAATGGCAAGATATTTTGCCTGGTGTGTCGCCTGGGTGGTGCAAAGTTCGACAAGTCCCGAGGTGTCCAATAGCTGTGATCGATGGACAGTGGTCTGAAGTTGCCAGAAATTTGGATTTAGTCATGGTCAAGATTGATAATCAAAGAATTTAGGAGTAACTGAATATTTATACTATTTTTAGAAATTATTCTCTTATTGTTTTGAGGGTAAATTTTATTAGAAAAATATTTTACACAAATACGTGAAACTCAAGAATACATTTTTAGAAAAATCTAAGTTCATTAAAATAGATTTTTCTAGTTTAAAAGCTATATTTTTATTAGTAAAAATAATTTAGATAAATATTGATAAATACTAGAAATCATTGATAACTTCGAAAAGTACCTTTCCTATTAGTTAAAAATATTTTAGGAGACATCCTCGAAAAGCAATAAAATGGCATGTGGACTAAAATTCCACGTTTATCAAAATAAAGCTGATAAGGAGTCTCCTATGGTGGCGTGAACGTGAAGGTGGCATGGTGGTATTGGTTGCTGCCTCGGTCGGGATGAGGTTATAGGTTTAGAATTCTGTATTTGTATTGTCGGGGTGGGTTGCGTCGTATCGGGTGTGTCCGACACGACGGGGACGGAGGTTCGGATCTGTCGGACCCGGGGTGGAGAAAAATGTATTTGTACAATATAAAATATAATGGATGGAAAAGGAGGACACCGACACGATGCACGATTTAGTTGTGGATGGAAAATTTATGGATGAGTACTTCTCCTTATATAGGAGGTGGAAATTTCAGTTGGATAAGGACTTGCAATAATTTAAATCCCGATGGATAATTCCATCTTTTCATTTAAATCGATTTAGAATTTA
This sequence comes from Iris pallida, assembly GCA_029216955.1. NCBI lineage: Eukaryota > Viridiplantae > Streptophyta > Magnoliopsida > Asparagales > Iridaceae > Iris > Iris pallida. Next base: position 13,375,247 of record JANAVB010030420.1, read on the forward strand.
AGCAATCAAATCAAATCAATCTAGATAACTTCCTTTAATTTAATGTCTATTTAAAATAAAAATCTGTTCCAAATTTAAATTATCAAAATAATTTAAATATTAAATAAAACAAAATTTAAATATCTTTTTCATAAATATTAAAATATAACATTAATTAATTTCAAAAATCAAGATAATTACTTAAATATTAAATCATAAAATAGCTTTTATAACAAATTCCAAATTTTGCAAAATATTTGGAATACATTTCATATAAACCACAATTTCTAAATCACTACTTATTTTTAAATGACAAAAAAAAATAACTCTTTATACAAAATAAAATATTTATCACATTTATTTGAACATGTACTTTCCTATATAAAATAAAATCTATAATAAAAATGTTTTTCTAAAATGTGTACCTCGACACATATTCGCACTCGTCGAGCAAATACGAAACACAAATCTCGCATGCTACGCAAATACAATAATGCGAACTCGTATACGACGTGCAGATACGAAGTACAAAATAAATAAAAAAATAAAAAATCGTAGTAGAAATTTAGGAGATTTATAAGATGTGTGTGGATATGTTGTAGTGGTGTGCTTGTGTTAGAGGAGAGGGGAGTGTGGTTTGATGTGTGTCTTGAGTGGTGTGAGAGTGAGATGTGTTTCTTTGTCCAAACAACCCAAATTCGTCATAATATTCATCCATATTTTTAGTAACCATAGCAACTTAGAATGTCATAACTTTTAGCTTAAAACTCCGATTAATCTTCCATTTTTTAAAAGAACCGTATCGAAGTTAGCTTTCCATATATATATATATAATATATATATATATATATATAATATTAGTAGGTCAAATTCTAGAACTTTTTGTAGAACTGTTTGAGTGTCAGCTGTACGAATACAAATGCGTTTCGGTGTTTTCACGATTTCGGGAGCTTTCGGACACAAAAATATGAACCGTTTGAAGTTTCGAAAAGCTAATATGAAGGGCTACAACATATTTTAATTCTAGAATTTAGTGAATGCCCAATTGTATAGTATTAGTTTTAAGTAGAAGAGTGACTATACGACATAGGCATTTTGTGTAACCTATGAGCCTATATAGTATGGATATTAAGTGAATGTAGGTATTATAGGTTGTCGAGTATATGTATGATATTACATATATAATATATATATATATATATATATTTTATATATATATATATATATATATATATATATATATATATTATTGTTAGGTATATTTGTTAGTATGAGTGTTAGTTAGATCGTAGAGGTTAGTATTTTGTTAGATATTCGATAGTTGTTAGATAGTTTGATGTTAGATATCTAGTATGTTAGATATTGATATGTTAGTAGTTTATGTTAGTTCTAGATATTGGTATGTTAGCAAGTTAGTCTCTATAGGTTATATGTTAGATATTAGTTAAGATGTTATGTTAGTACATTAGATAATTAGTTAATTAGATATTTGAGAAATATCTTGGTATCTCATGATACCAAGTTAGTATCTTAAGGTAAATATGAATTACCTTTACCTTCAAGGTAAATGATTAGTTTACCTTATGACCAAGGTATGGTATCAAGGTACCAAGGTAAGGTATCAAGATATCAAGGTAAGGTATAGGTTTATCCAAGTTAAGGTATTGGATTCCAACCAAGGTATTGGTAATAGGATGCCAATATGACCAAGGTTGATATGGTATCCTAGTATTAGTGGGTTAGTATCTAAGTGTTGAGTTTGAGTAGGTGATGTTAGATTGTGGAAGGGTTATATAGATAGGTATATATTTTTGGGTTATATAGTATCTATATATATTATGAGAGTATATAGATATTGGTTATAGTTCATAGTAAGGATATGTATATACTTGATATATGATATCTATATGTATGTGTTAAGGTGGTACTATATGGGTAAGGATATATGTGGTATGTATATATATATATATCCTAAGTATCATAGATGTTGACCACTAATCTAAGTTTGAGCAAAACCCTATAAGCTTAACCTTGACTCCTAGTGTGACCCAAGGTGGACCAGAGTTGACTTAGAGTTGACTTTGACCTAGATTGACTTAGAAACATGTAGATTATTATAAATTTCTATCATTTCAAATTGAACTCTTTATAACATGTGTTGCTCTAATTAGGACTCTGTGACATCAGTTCGGACATCTATTATATCATCATTCAGGATATCAGGCGAGTACATTATCTGATAGTTCTTTCATTTACTTGGTGATTACTGTATTTCAGTTCTAGTTAGTTCTATTTGATGTCTACTATGATTCTTGGCACGATGGTTCACGGATTGGTATTGTTATTGGATCTTCATCATGAGATGTTATCTTAACTCATCGCGATGGTATCGAATACTATTCTTTTCGGTATTGGATAACATTGAATGTTATTGGTATCGAATACTGTTCTCGTTGGTATTGGATAACATTGGATAAATATTGAATAACATTGGCTAGTAACGTGTCATGATTTTGGATCCATCATATCAGTCGGGGTGGGGGTAATATTAGCTAGATATGTGATCAAGAACTATCGACAAATAGTGTAATTATCGGCTACTAGCAAATCATACATTGCACGTATGGTTGAGCTAGCTTTTTCTTAGTATAAGTATTGAATATCCCAGGCCGATCACATATCCAACTGGTATTCCAAAATACATTGTCTATTACAATTTTATATTTTTAGTTCACCTTTACATTGTTCTATTTTGATATGATAGTTTTCTTCCATTACTTGTTCTCATAGGTTTTTGTCTGTCTTACTATTTCATCAATATAACTGTCTATAACTGCTTTATAGTCCTTGTCATTTACTTGGGATTTCTAGATGAGATGTACTTGTTCCAATCCTGACTGGATACTGTTAAAATATTACAGATGATATAGATGACTGTCCTACATTTTATGAGTCTTATGAGGGTGGTACACAGCAGCCAGAGGAGGACCTAGCCCAGTAGAGTGTGCTTATTATAGCTTAGTACTTTATAGCTTTCAGTTTGTATCGATTATTCCGATTGTTAGTTGAGACTTATTTATATTCAGGACTTGTATTTATTTGTATTGGACATCTATTTTGTGTGGTGTGATAACTCTATTTATATTCAGTTTCTTCCTTTTATCTGATTCCATATGTGCTATCTTTCTTAAACTTGTGATGGAGATTATATAATAGAGATGTTATATTATACCTCCGTACGGAGATGACAGGTTTATATATCTTGTTGTTAGATGTTATAGATGACCTATACAGCGTTCTACCGTCGACATTGTGGTAGGCTGGACGTACCCACGTTCTTGTACCCCTAAATAGGGTGCGAGTCGTGACACATTTTTGTGGTGGTCCATGCAAGTCAGAGTCGTAACTAGTACAATTTTGTAGTGGTGCTCGACTTAGAGTGCTACTATGAGCCTGCTGCTAGGATATAGGAGAGGCAGTATAGAGAGTTACTCAATCATAGTTAGGACTACTTGAGAATATTCCTGGGGTAACCCTTGAGGATCTCATTATGAACTATCTCGAAATTTGATTCCGACAGTTTCTGTCTACCTTTTCTTGTTCATTATTGAATTTGATTCTTGGTGTTCATTGTTGACTTAATTTTCTACCAAGATAAATCTTATGGGATAGGTTGCCTCAGTTATAGAATCTAGAGTCTTCTACAGCCATACTAGCCGGCAAGGCGAAGGTATAGAGTCTGATTTTTGAATATATTTCTCGGTGTGGGAATTTAAAGTTTTGCAGCCAAGCTAGCGGCAATGCAAAAATTTTAAATATCATGATTCAGAGGTATGTACCTTAGTTGCGGACTCTATAGATTATTGCAGCCATACTTACTGGTGTTACGAGGATTCTGGTATCCCGGTTCTGGATAGACGGGTATGATTATCAGATTGTAGAATAGATGCCATATAGATGGTGCCCTAGTATAATGGAGTGGAATATCAGTGGATATTAATTGAGTATCATGAAGTAGATAGAGGGAGCTAGGCCACCTATGGCACAGAACCATGCCTAGCACCAGAGGGGCAGGGCTTTTACGCTGACGGTCGAGGAGACCGACGCTGCAGGTGACGGGTTAGCAGGTCTGTCTTTCCTGTTCTTCTTCCCATCTTGATGTATGATTTTATTAGTACCCGCCAGGATATTTTGTACTATGATAGATAGTATAGTGACCCTGTTCGAGACTGTGAAATCACGACCAGTAGGACCACAATTTGCATGTTATTAGATATTTATCTTGACCATGATTATTGGGGGTTTAACCTAGAAGGAGTATGGCGATCTTAATTTCGAAGACAAAATTTTTCTAAGGAGGTAGATTTGTAACTACCACTTTTCTAAAATGAGGGTAATTTTAAACTTTTGTAAAAATTTATCATTTAATATTAATAATAATGATTTATGGTAAATTTTAATTAATTTAAAACTATTTAAATTAGTGCATTATGATTTTTGATGTTTTTCTAGTAACCTTAGAACTGTTTAGCCTAGAGACTAACTATGACCTTGGAGGCCTAACCCATGTGATTAGAGTAGCTAATTACCACTTTTTAGGCTAAGATATTTTGGTAATTTTGTGACTTTTGAATTATTTAGGATTTTGATTAATTGGTAAATTTTATATTATTTTAATAATATTTAAATTGATGTATTATGATTTTGGTCATTTTTTATATTTTAATATTTTGGGAATTTTATATTTTAATATTGATTTTATGGGAGTTGTTAAGTCGGGTTCGATTTTCATCTCGTTCGACTTGTGTTAGTGACCCGGGTAGCTTAGACTCGAGACGAGACCCCAAGATTAGTTGTCATGGCCCACAAATCCCACTAATTAAGTTAGTAAGTTTAAACTAATCCCACTTGTTAGATTTGTTAAGTTAGAGGCTCAAACTTAACCCTTTTGATCCCAAACTTGAACCTAACTTAAAATTGACCTAGGAGGATTAGTAGGGGCCTTATTGGACTTTCCCCAAGGCTCAAATAGGGCAATGATGGCAGCCAAAATAGGTAGGTTAGCCTCCTTCCTTTTATTTCATTCATCTTGCCTTTTTCCTTCATAAAGTATTCTTCCCAAATTAGAGAGCTTCCCTCTTTGATTTGATCTCCAAATCCTTACATCCCTTCATCAAAACTTTCATCCAACCTTCTCATACTACCAAGGGAGGGTGCTAGCAAAGATTTGGAGCAAAGTGCAAGGAGGAGTGTCCATTTTGGAAGGATCTTCGTATCGGAGCCGTGTCCTTGAGAGTATCGTTGGGATTCTACTCCCAATATGTAAAACCAACCCTCTAAATTTTTCCTATGCATATTAGTTAGTTTTGAATACATAGGATCCACCCCCACGCATGTACCCCTTTAGATTCAAGTTTGAGGCCATTTGAAGCTCTCTAAAGCAAGTTAGAATTGTGTCTTGTGTCCTACTTATTAGATCTCAAATTAGGACACCTCATGTGTTTGGTTTAATGTCTAATAGGTTTAATTGTGTTTTAATTTTAGTTTTAGACATGTTAGAGGATGGATTGATGTTAGTTAGGATGGTTAGAATGACTTTCATTTGGATACCCATGGTTAGATCTAAGTGGTTTAGTCTACATGTCATATTTTTAGCCTCAACTTGTCATTTTAGTGTCTCTTTATATAATGGACTTTTGTATATATATAATAGGTATGTTAGATATATTTCATATATTTAGATGTGTGTGGATATGTTGTTAGTGGTGTGCTTGTGTTAGAGGAGAGGGAGTGTGGTTTGATGTGTGTCTTGAGTGGTGTGGAGAGTGAGATGTGTTCTTTTGTCCAAGCAACCCAAATTCGTCATAATATTCATCCACGTTTTTAGTAGCAATAGCAACTTAGAAATATCTTAACTTTTAGCTTAGAACACCGATTAATCTTCCATTTTTTTTAAATGAACTGTATCGAAGTTAGCTTTCCAAATATAAATATATTAATAGGTCAAATACCTTCCAGAACTTTCTGTAGAACTGTTTGAGTGTCAGTTGTACGAAATACGAACGCATTTCGGTATTTTGCGATTCGGGAGCTTTCGGACACGAAAATACGATTCGTTTGAAGTTTCGGAAAGCTAATACGAAGGGATACAACATACTTTAACCCTAGAATTTAGTGAAGGCCCAATTGGTACAGTATTGATTTTAAGTAGAAGAGTGACTATATGACATAGACATTTTGTGTAACCCATGAGCCTATGTAGTATGGATATTAAGTGAATGTAGGTATCATAGGTTGTCGAGTATATGTATGATATAGTACACATATATATATTGTTAGATAATATTTGTTAGTATGAGTGTTAGTTAGATAGTAGAGGTTAGTATTTTGTTAGATATTTATATGTTGTTAGATAGTTTGATGTTAGATATCTAGATGTTAAATATTGATATGCTAGTAGGTTATATTAGTTCTAGATATTAGTATGTTAGCAAGTTAGTCTCTATAGGTTATATGTTAGATATTAGATAAGATGTTATGTTAGTACATTAGATAGTAAGTTAATTAGATATTTGAGGGCAACTTGGTATCTCATGATACCAAGTTAGTATCTTAAGGTAAATATGAATTACCTTTACCTTCAAGATAAATGATTAGTTTACCTTATGACCAAGGTATGGTATCAAAGTACCAAGGTAAGGTATCAAGATATCAAGGTAAGGTATAGGTTTACCAAGTTAAGGTATTGGATTCCAACCAAGGTATTGGTATTGGGATGCCAATATGACCAAGTTGATATGGTATCCTAGTATTAGTAGGTTAGTGTCTAAGTGTTTGAGTTTGAGTTTGAGTAGGTAATGTTAGATTGTGGAAGGGTTATATAGATAGGTATATATTTTTGGGTTATATAGTATCTATATATTATGAGAGTATATAGATATAGATTATGGTTCATAGTGAGGATATGTATATACTTGATGTTGATATCTATGTATGTATTAGGGTGGTACTATATAGGTAAGGATATATGTGGTATGTATATATATTAAGATATCCTTAGTATCATAGATGTTGACCACTAATCTAAGTTTGACCAAAACCCTAGAAGCTTAACCTTGACTCCTAGTTTGATCCAAGGTGGACCAGAGTTGACTTAGAGTTGACCAAGAGTTGACCAAGAGTTGACTTGACCTAGATTGACTTAGAAACATGTAGATTGCATTTAAATTTCTATCATTTAAATTGAACTCTTTATAACTGTGTTGCTCTAATTAGGTCTCTGTGACATCAGTTCGGACATCTTCATATCAGTCATTCAGATATCATGCGAGTACATTCTCTGATAGTTCTTTCATTTACTTGGTTATTATTGTATTTCTGTTCTAGTTAGTTCTATTTGATGTCTACTATGATTCTTGGATCTTCCTTCTATTTGATGTCTACTAGATTGGTATTGTTATTGGATCTTCAGTCTTGAGATGTTACCTTAACTCATCGTGATGGTATCGGATACTATTCTAGTCGGTATTAGATAACATTGGATATTATTGGTATCGAATACTGTTCTCATTGGTATTGGATAACATTGGATAAACATTGAATAACATTGGCTAGTGACGTGTCATGATTTTGAGTCCATCGCATCAGTCAGGGCAGGGGTAATATTAATTAGATATGTGATAAAAACTATTGACAAATATGTAATTATCGGCTACTAGCTAAGCATAAATTACACGTATGGTTGAGCTAGCTTTTCTTTAGTGTAAGCATTGAATATCCCACGCCGATCACATATCCAACTAGTATTCCAAAACACATTGTCTATTACAATTTTACATTTTTAGATCACCTTTACATTGTTCTATTTTGATATGATAGTTTTCTTCCATTACTTGTTCTCATAGATTTTTGTTTGTCTTACTATTTCATCAATATAACTGTCTATAACTGCTTTATAGTCCTTGTCATTTACTTGGATTTCTAGATAAGATGTGCTCATTTCAATCCTGACTAGATACTGTTGAAAATATTACATATGATATAGATGACTGTCCTACCTTCTATGAGGCTTATGAGGGTGGTACACAGCAGCCAGAGGAGGACCTAGCCTAGTAGAGTGTGCTTAGTTATAGCTTAGTACTTTATAGCTTTCAGTTTATATCGGATTATTCGATTGTTAGTTGAGACTATTTATATTCGGGACTTGTATTTATTTGTGTTGGACATCTATTTTGTGTGGTGTGATAACTCTATTTATATTCAGTTTCTTTTTTATCTGATTTCATATTGTGCTCTATCTTCCTTAGACTTGTGATTGAGATTATATAGTAGAGATGTTATATTATACCTCCGTGCAGAGATGACAGGTTTATATATCTTGTTGTTAGATGTTAGATGTTATAATGACCTATACAGCGTTCTACCGTCGACACTATGGCGTAGGCTGGACGTACCCACGTTCTCGTATCCCTAAACATGGTGCGGGTCATGACACCCTCGAATTAGGCTTCAGCTCAGATCATACTTGTAAGGCGTATCGATTACTGAAAGATCCTGATAGGCATAGTGTGTGATTATCTTCTCAATATAATGAGACCGTGACAGCGCCAGTCTAGTGTCTGTCTGGATGTTCTTGAGCCCCAAGTTCATATCAGCTTTCCCCAAGTCCTTCATATTGAACTTGGTCGAGATGAACTTCTTTGTCTCGCGACACAGTCAATATTCGTACCTAGGATCAGCATGTCGTCCACGTACAGACAAACGATTACACCTCTTCCATCAACGAACTTCGTGTAAACACACTTGTCTGTCTCGTTGATCCTGTAGCCATTTGACCTTATGACCTTGTCAAACTTCTCATGCCACATTTTAGGAGCCTGTTTAAGAATGTACAAGGATTTCACCAACTTGCAAACTTTGTCTTCAAGACCCTTGACAACAAATCCCTCTGGTTGTTGTATGTAAATCTCTTCGGTTAGCTCGCCATTCAGAAAAGCTGTTATTACATCCATCTGATGTATCACCAACTTATGTATTGCTATGAAAGAAATTGACATTCTTATGGTGGTCATTCGAGCTACTGGAGCATACGTATCTAAGCAGTCAATCCCCTGCTTCTGAGAAAACCCCCTGGCTACTAGCCTAGCCTTGAAATTGTCAATATCTTCATCTTCTTTCATTTTTTTCTTGAAGATCCATTTGCATCTGATGGGTTTTGCTCCTTCAGGAAGATCAACATCATCTCTGGTCTTCATTGTTTCATCATAGATAAGCGGATCTGCTTCCACATGATAGGTGACAAAGTCATTTCCAAAGTCCTTCGACCTCCTCCTCCGCTTAGTTGATGGCTCAGCGAGTTCTGGTTCAACAGTTGTTTCAACAACAACTTCTTATTGGACTACATTTTTATTGGAAACTTCAATTTCGTACGCACCCACATTGTTCTCCGGAATATCCGCAAGAACAATATTCTTGTGCCTTGCAAATTTATCTTCAAAATATTCTGCGTCGCGAGATTCAATGATATGATTTGATTCAATAATAAGAAATCTTCGAGCATCACTCTTCTTAGCATAACCCAAGAAGATCGACTTCCTAGTCCTTTTCCTGAGCTTCTGAATCTTCAAATTTGGGAGCTTCACATATGCCAAGACACCCCCATACTCGAATAACATTCAAGTTAGGTCTAACTTTGAACCAGAGTTCATGAGTAGTAACGTCCGAATTTGCATGCGGCACTCTATTCAGAATAAAAGTGGCCGTCAATGCAGCTTCTCTCCAATAGCATTTTGGAAGACCCGCAGTCAATATCATTGAGTTTATCATTTTTGTCAACGTTTTGTTTTTTTTTCTGCTACTCCGTTAGATTGAGGTTAGTATATTATTTTCATCTCCTTTCATCTTTTTTTTGAAGATCCGTTTGCATCTGATGGGTTTTGCTCCTTCAGGAAGATCAACAGCATCTCTGGTCTTTATCGCCTCATCATAGATAAGTGGATCTGCTTCCACAGGATAGGTGACAAGTCATTTCCAAAGTCCTTCGGCCTCCTCCCTTGCTTAGTTGATGGCTCAGCGAGTTCTGGTTCAACAATTGTTTCAACAATAACTTCTTATTGGACTACATTTTTATTGAAAACTTTAATTTCGTACGCACCCTCATTGTTCTCCAGAATATCCGCAAGAACAATATTCTTGTGCCTTGCAAATTTATCTTCAAAATATTCTGCGTCGCGAGATTCAATGATATGTTTGATTCAATATTAAGAAATCTCCAAGCATCACTCTTCTCGGCATAACCCAAGAAGATCGAATTTGTAGTCCTTGTCCTGAGCTTCTGAATCTTCAGATCTGGGAGCTTCACATATGCCAGACACCCCCACTCTTGAATAACATTCAAGTTAGGTCTAACTTTGAACCAGTAGTAACGTCCGAAGTTGCATGCAGCAATCTATTCAGAATAAAAGTGGCCGTTAATGCAGCTTCTTCCCAATAGCATTTTGGAAGATGCGGAGTCAATATCATTAAGTTTATCATTTTTGTCAACGTTTTGTTCTTACTTTCTGCTACTCCATTAGATTGAGGAGAATACGGTGCAGTAGTCTCGTTGATATATAATTTCATGTTCTTTGCAGAATGTTGCAAATTCATGGAACCGATACTCTCTGCCTCGATCACTTCTTATTCTCTTGAGTTGTCCAGTTTGTCATTCAGCCTCGACCCTGAACTCTTTGAACTTCTCGAATGCTTCGTCTTTAGCCTTTAGCAGGTAGACGAATGCGTATTTTGAGAAGTCATCGATGAAGGTTATAAAATACTTCATCCCGACCTTTGTAGAGAATTGTTTGAAGTTATAGATATCGGAGTGTACCAACTCTAGAAGATCTGTGCTCCGATTAACCCGAGAAAAGGGCTTTCTTGTGATCTTAGTCTGAGCACACACTTCACATTTCTCTACCTTACCCCTATTTGGAGATAAGTCTTAGACTAGACACTCTGTTTATTCTTTTATAATGAACATATCCTAGCCTATTATGCCATAACTCAAGAGTATAATCAGAATGAACGATTACATTAATTACATTAGACTGATTTACAAGCTAAAGTTTAAACATTCCTTCGGTATAAAATGCTTTCCCAAAGTATGTTCCTTTAATGGACATCACTATCTGGCCAGCATTGATGTCCATCCTTAGGCCTACATTACAAAGTAGGCCTCTAGAGATCAGGTTCTTTATGATAACAGGTACATGCTTCACATCTTGAAGCGTCAGAGACTTTCCTGAAGTCAGTATCAACACCACCGTCCCGATCCCTTGTACTTCAGCTTGTGCCTGGTTCGCCACCATAATAACTTCAGAAGTTGGTGTGTATATGGTGAACCATTCCTTGCTTGAGCAGAAATGGCAGGTGGCACCAGTGTCTACCCACCAGACAGAGTCAGCCCCTACCGCAGTGACCTGAGTAATCATTGCAATTACGTCAGTAATCATGAAAACCTTACTAGGCTCACCTTGCTCTGATTGTTTGGGCTTGGATTTGTATTCACTTTTGAAATTGTCATTCTTGCCACATTTGAAGCAAGCCAAATGGGATATTGGCTTCTATTGCTTCAAAGAAGTCCCCTTCACTTTCAGATTATTGAGGTCATTCTTCTTGCTGCGAAAAGCTGTCTGCTTTTTCTTGGATTTCTTGGTGTGGACCAAATTGGCGTTAGCCATCTGTTTGGACAGAGCGTCCACCTTCAGTTGAGCCCTCATTTGGTCCCCAACATAAATTTCTTGCAGGAGATCTTCGAGACTGATCTCCAATTTCTTCCTATGCATGTTCGCATAGAATTTGCTTCATCCAGCGGGGATCTTAGAGACGTTCTTCCCAACAATGAACTTATTGTTGAGGGGCATCCCCCATCTTCCAATTTCTGATGCAGCTTCAGGAATTCTTTCACCTGAGGCAGCATCGTCTTCTCATCTTTAAAGAGCCACTTGTGATATTTCTTAACGATAAATATCTTGCTCATGTTCTTGTCATCTTCGTACAATTTTTCAGAGACTCCCATATCTCTCTGGCAATGGCCTTCTTAAAGTATGATTCTGCCAGGGAGTCCTCCATAGCATTTAGGATTAGAAGCATACAGAGGCTATTCTCCCTTCTCCATTTGGTCTAATTTTTAGTAGCAGCAGTAATTGCGACTGCAAACCCAGTTTCTTGAACATTTAGTTCTTCCTCAGTTAGTATGTGGTCAATCAATTTCCGCAAGTTGAAGATTAAGGCTAACCTTCCTCTTCCAGATTTGGTAGTGCTCTCCATCAAATTTCTCTAACTTGTAAAAGTTGGAATTGATGCGAGCAGCACGAGAGTTTTCCATCTTGAAATCTAGCTTTGAGATTGTTAGTCCCGGGGCATAATTTTTCGATAGAAAATTGACTTTGGCAACACTTCGAAGAAGGTGCACGACAAAGATTTCTAAAGATTCTGAGAGACAAACTCAAATGTATCACTTCGAAGAAGGTACAAATGAATTTGTAGCAACATCAATAAAAATTCCACTAACAGTTTCTCATTAGATCAGAACTGTACTCGTTCAGAACGAGTTGCAAGTGGATGAACAGAAGATAAAAAAAAGGATGGATTGAGGAAACATGTTGCTCGGGTGAATGATCACCGGTGCTCAAAGCTAGATTCTCCCAACACGATCAGCTTCCAAGAACCAGCAAGTTCGACAAAGAACTTCGGAACACTCTGCTCTACTGACTCCTCGGATGGCACGGACTCGCTTTGTTTCTTTCTTTTTTGCTCTTAACTCTGGAGAAATTTCGAAAGAAATTATGAATTGTATATTGAGAGGGAGAGAGGAGAGAAACATATATAGGTACACGTAGTAACCGCCCGGTATATGAAAAGTTCGGGACGTAGGAAAAATTGTCCCAAAATATTACATAACTGTTCAAATCGTGCACAGACACGACTGCGCCAATTGGCACACAGCGCGCGCCATCTGCACGACCTGCACCAATTGTGCCAACTACGTGCTAAGTGCAAAGTGTGCCAATAAAATGCCACATTACGTCTCATGAGCCCGAGCCTAAGTTCGAGTCGCTTAGCTCCAAAGGAATAAATGCCAAGAGCATTACAAAAAGTATTAATGCTTTATTGTTGATTTAGCATTTTTCTACTAGAAAAACACCCCCACGTGGCACCTATGTGCCTCTCTACAACCACATGTGCATCTCTCAACAAGCAAAGCTTATATAAAGAGATACCAGCCATTTGGCCTAGGCAATGTGTGACTATGTTTCTAGTGCTAAAGGCCAAAACAACAACAAATGTTTCCAAAAGAAAAAAAATGGTTCCTTTCCCCACCCCAAGATCCACTTTCTCGCAATTTTCGGCATTTACTACAAAAGATTAGAACTCCAAAGATATTCTAACTATATTTCTGGCATTTCCAAATACCAAAAGAAAAAATTGATAGGAATGACAATTTTTAATGTCCACAGAAAAAGCAATGAATTAATTTTTTTTCCTTTCCGAGAACCAGACGAGATACAAGGATAGATCAAAATGTTGGTATTGGCATGCGTTGGGACCCGGATGTTGTAGTTTCTACCTACAACAAACTCGACGATAGATATATACGTTCTACTCTTATTCTTGTCTTTTGATATTTATTGTGTTCGATAGGTATCTGTTTTTCATAACGGAAACTTATTCCATTAATTATTGTTGAATTATATTAATATTCATCCTAAGAACAAAGAATAATATATCGATAAATATATATATTTTTTATATGAATAAATAAAGCAAATTTTACTTAAAATATTAGCATTAATAAAATACTTTTTTCTCTCCTTGTAACAAAGGACCATTAAGAAAATAAAAGAAGAAACATTAACGTACCCATCATTTGTTTTTTTAAATGTCCGACGTAATGTACGAGACTGTGTACGTTGTTGCATGTCATTTGGACCTATTGTCCCCAATTTTCGCACATGCATCAACACTTCTCCCGCGGTTCGATCCCGAGACCGCCTAACGCACGAGACTTTGTGTACGCAGTATTGCATGTCATTTGGACCTATTGTCCCCAATTTTCACACATGCATCCACACCTCCCCGCAGTTCAATCCCAAGACCGCCCGCCATAGTCAAGGAGGTTTTATTTATTCTCACTAACCACAAGAGTCAGCTGAATTCGGTATGTACCTATCATTTTTAGTACTTGGTTTTATTCTTGAGCCAGAATAGTTTTTTCAGATGATTGCTTACACATTATTATTCTGTCACTATCTCCATTTCACTATAACTTTTGTCGAAGAGAAAGGAAGAAACATTTATGCTCGTCAATATTTAATATTTAAATCTTCATTGTAACTGGAGTTTTCTAAGGCAATCAGTTGACCCTTTGATATTTGAATTTGTTGTTGCATATACTTTCAAGATCACAATCCAAAGATATACTCTGATCTAAATTCCTCTATAATAAACTCCTAAAAACTATGACTTCAAATCATACACCCATGTATTACCAAAAATAAAGTAGAAATATATGAATGACTGCAAAATAAGAAAGGAACACTTGGGTTGCCAGGATTCTAAAAGTCCTGAATATTATTAGAACCGTCAGAATCCTGGCAGTCCTAGGACAAAATGTATCTACTAAGTCTTAAAATCGAGACATGGCCTAAAGTGTCATCGTACATTGTGTGTGTTTTTTATATGAAAAATATTTTGGTCTCATCCAATACTTAAAAAGAAGTTCAAAGGAACGGTGATTTCCGTTTCGCATCGACAATATAAGAACTATCAAAATTTATAATAAAGTATTCATTTCTTCAAAATACATGATTTTTTATTGACTTTCCCAAAATGAAACAAAAGTATATATTGCATTCTATATATGTTATGCTCCTCCAAAACGAAACAAAATGATACATTGTATTATATATATGTTGTTCTCTTCCAAAATGAAACGAAAGTATAATTTTTTTTACTTAATATCATCATCATAATAGACCTTGGGCATGACTCGGGGCTCCTATATCTTCTTGTAGGCCGATATTGCATTGGTGTAAGGTGTCGTCTATGCAATCGAGTCAGTAGGACTATGTTTATACCAAGTCGTATATGGTGGAAGAATAGGAGAATGAGCAATCAACATCGTGATGACAAAGTGATTACCAATATGTCCTATAGCACATATAATAGTTTGTCTATGGTCGGATGGTGGAGCACACATAATAAAGAAATTGTGATTCATTGACTTTGAAATTATTACAATTGGTATCATATGCTTATTGGCGAATAAAAATACAGCGGATGGCACAAAAATGTAGTCATCTTCAATAGTTGTTAATCCCGGGGCTTGATCAAAGATGGTAAAACAGATGCAACAAAGATCTACGATGATACAAATACCAAATAACCCGATTACAATATGGAGGAGAAAAATAAAGAAGAGAAGATCTCTCGTTCTTCCTTGCAAACGTGTTACAATTGGGACAGAACGAGTTACAATAATCTAGAGAGATGAGAAGAAGAACAATGCTGGGGTGTCAAAACACCGTTGCTCAAAGCAAGATTCGCCCCACACGATCTGCTTCCAGAAACCAGCAAGTTTGAAGAACTTGTGGAACGCTCGAAGTCACCTCTGTTCTGACTCCTCGGATGGACTTGCAATGGCGGCAGCAGCTCTCTCTCTCTTTCTCCTTTTCTGACTTATATTTTCGTAGTTCCCACAAAGGAGGCCAGAAGAGAGTATTTATAGAGAGAGGGTGAAAACCCTAGCCGCCAATTCAGTTATGGAAAGATTGAATCAAATCCCAAAAAGATAGGAACGAGATTAATTCAAATCCCACAAAGATAAGAACGAAATTAATTCAAATCCCACGAAGATAGGATCTGAATTAATCGTATTGATTCAGCCTTATCATAACTGACTTATAATCTGCACAGTCAGCGGAGTCCTCCATGCGGCAGCAGCAGCAGCAGCAGCCTGGCCGTATGAGCCTCATGGCCGCATGGGCCGCATGGACCACATGAGCCGTATGGCCGCATGGACCGCATGGGCCGCATGGACCACATGAGCCGCATGGACCGCATGAGCCTCATGAGCTGCATGGCCGCATGAACCGTATGTGCCGTATGGACCGCATAGCCGCATGGACCGTATGAGCCGCATGAGTCGCATGGCCGCATGGACCGCATGGACCGTATAGCCGCATGAGACGCATGGACCGCATGGGCCGCAGGAGCCGCATGAGGCCGTATATGAGCCGCATGGCCGCATAAAGACCGCATGACTGCTGACGTGCTAAGTGCAAAGTGTGCCAACAAAATGCCATATTACGCCTCATAAGCCCATGAGCCCGAGTCCGAGTCCGAGTCCGAGTCCGAGTCGCTAAGCCCCAAATGGAAATTAATCCAAGAGAATGACAAAAGCATTAATGCTTAATCCTTGGAGCCTTATTCTTACCTCCTAGTAAAATCACCCACATGGTTCCCTCCTTAGGGTCACCACCCCATGTACATCTCTCAACAACACACCCAAGTATATATGTTGAGATAACTCATGGTGCATTTTCGATGTGGGACTAAAATTTACAAGGCATATTGAGAACAAGCTCTCTCCATGTAAAGAAAGCACCAACAATAGTAACATGCTCTGTGCATAAAATGCTAGTCAACAAGCTGCCAACAGTTTCTTGACTGAGTATCTTGGTGCAAAAGGGAAGTCGAGTCTACACTTCCTGATAATGTTCTTCTCTAACAGTTTTTTACCTTTAGAATATCCAAGATGTCTTGCAAGTGCATGAAATCACAATAATCATCCACTGGGTACCAATCCTAGACCATAGTATTACTGCATATCTTTCAGAAAATGATTAATGCATATAGCCCGGCGACATGATAACTTATCAACCACCTCGACGATGTCTTCAGACCTCATTTTCTTTGATTTTCTTACGACAATCATTTTTCTCTTCCTCTTCGAATCGACCACCCCCTCGATCACAATTAATGCATCGATCAACATACTATAAATTTTGTTCGATATGCTCAAAAAAGGATGCCTCTCGTCATTGTTGTTGATGACAACTTTTGTTTGTTATTTACTCTTGTATGTGGTCGTCCCTTATAATGTGCATGAACGGAAGGCTCCTGCATTCGAATAGTTGTCAAAGTAGCAATCTTTTGTATCTTAAGCTCAATGGACTTCCTCTTTAATTCTAAGGCGATACTCTATCTTGCATGAAGAGTTTCACTTGGGCCAAGCCAAAAAATCCACCGTCAGGTTCACTTATCGACAAATTGTCAGTTGTCACCATCGTTCATCAACCACATCGAATGGAATAGGCCGATATTAAGGTCAATATTCGTTAATCTAATGTGCACAAGGCAGACCAAGCGAATGTTGATACGTACATCTACAAATTTTGGCATGAAAACCCATAAATTTTGATCTATTTATCTCTTAAAAATTAAGCCCAATGCCTTATGTGATGCGGCATGGATTAGGGCATCCATGAGAGGCTCATTTTTATTTCCATGCGTGAAAATATTTAGACTCATCTCAAATGAGGCCTTACTCTCATTAACAATAACCTCCACCATTAAATTGATCACGTTCCAAACAGACACAAAATTACTGAATGATGACCGTAGACATCTCTTTAGCTTTACGTGTTCAGCCTGATTGGTACGTAGTGGTTGTGCCATAATACTTCACCATCTCCATCCATGCAACGATAAAATATTCTTATGAGATCTATCCAAGTATCTTTGATGTAAGAAATGCATGTTGGGTTTCATCGTCCACTTTATTTTGAACATGTACCATGTTGTATCATAATTGCCTGTGGTATATGCTCACCAGACAAGTTCCCAATCACCGATCAAAATGCACCTTGTCAATTTTGTCATCCACCTTCTCAAACTTGTTCTTATAATGTGTAATGCTCTGTTGCGTGTGGTACATTATGCTAGTTTGTTGGCTCGAAGGGCGTAGTTGGACTTGGATTCATACACAAGAATAATTCAGAGTTTTGTAAAAATAAAAAGATAAAAGAGAGTAATATTATTGTTGTTAACTTGTTATAAATATCAATGGTGTATTGTTGTCATAGAAACATAGAAAGTTGTAATGTTGTTATATAAACATAAGATATTGTACTGTTGTTATAGAAGCATAAAATGTTGTACTATTTTTATAAAAACATGGATTATTGTATTGTTATTATAGACATGCGGAATATTGTATTGTCATTGCTGATAAATGAAATTATGGAAAAGGTTTGAGTCCGTTGAGTCATCAAGGTAGCAATCTCATGATTGGGAAGTATACAAGTGCGGTAATTCCTAGATTCAGAAGAATAGAAGTATGAGCGATGGCTCGAGGAATGTGTTAATACAAAGAGGAAGTGTTTATGAGTTATTTCAACCGTCTGTTATCAGGCATGTTATATTTTAGTAGCCAAGTTGTATATGCATGTATAGTCATTGACAACTTGTGCACAGTCATTGACAACTTGTGCACAAGGTTTAGTTCCTCAAACAGTATTCGGAGCACTAGGAACGAGCCGGTCTGGGTGTAAAACCCAAAATTTTGGTTTTAATTAAATTGGAAGAATTATTTGGTTTAGTGTAATTAATTAGTTAGCTTAGTTACTATTATTATTATTAGTTGGATTTTTAGGTTATCATTTAGAAATCATTAATTAATTATATTGTTTGATTTAGAACCTTGTTTGATTTATTGAGAGCCCATTCCTATTTTAATTATTGAAGCCCATTTCTTTCTTGTTTCTTTTAATTCCTTGAGCCCAACCCACATCCAAGCCCATCAACCCATTCAACTAAACCCACTCCCCCTTATCTGAAATCCTTGAGCCCAACCCACATCCAAGCCCATCAACCCATTCTCCTATGTTGCAATCCTAGAAATCCTCTAGGTGTTCTAAATGTTATCCTAGTGTTATCAAGTTGTCCTAGATCCTAATTGCAGGCGGTACAATAACGTAACCAAACAACTTAAGTCGAGACCTGTATGGGCCACCAAAAAATATGTCACGACCCGTTACCCAAATTGTTGGGCCGGGCCGAGCCATGTCCAGCCTACGCTTGGTTAAAGCGTAGTAAGCTGTTCTAAGAATAGACAATAAAGGATCTAAGTAGCTAACAGTTATAAAATCATATTTAAAGGTTCATCACAACACAGCATCTATAAGCGAAGGTAAACAAGTACAGACTTAATAATACATAACCAAAGTATCTAACTGGAGACAAAGTCCAGTATCCAAATATAAGAACATACCAAAGTCTCAGTCTCAAAACACAAGAAAAACAACTAAGCAAGGTTCCCCGCTGGGGCCTCTTCTGGAGCTAAGGCCATGTCCATGCAGTACCATAATATGTAACACAGCATTTCCTTCTCAAAAAGTGAACCTACAACGTTATATTGTCAGGACGGGAGCAAGTACAACCTCTACAACTAAAGTACTGAATATATAATGAAAGAGATGTACAACAAGAAACATGGTGTGATAAGTCTATAAGACAGGAAATACTGGGAACATGGCCTCATGGTACAACTGGGATCACAATATCATAGTAACACAGGGAACATGGCATATCTGGAATAATGGTATGACTGGAATCACAGTATCATAGGGAACATGGCATAACTCATAGTCTATCATGTCAAGGACACATATGTCATAAAGACAGATGCATATGTAATGTTTAAAACTGTAGCAGGTACGTGATCGGTCAATAGGTGTACAATATACTGTGGTACATGTAAATAAAATGTACATACGTACAAGTTAACAAGCATAGGTGTACATCCGTACAGAAATACGGGATAATGGCCTGCGGCAAGGTATGCATATAAAATATGACCTCGCTCACTACTATAGGGGGGCATGATCACGTACTCTACTGTCAGTTTCCCCATAATCCATATTCTAACATGTGAGAGGTACGAGAACGGTAAAAACATGTGGGAGATACTGGGAGCAGTATAAGCATGGCAGGTACTGGAAGCAGTATAAAATATGTGAATACTCAGAGCAGTATAGTAAAACATGTACTGAGAACCAGTAAGAAGCATGTGAAGATATAGGAACTGTCCTAAGCATGGCAGGTACTGAAAGTAATACAACATGTGAAGATTTAACTTGCTACCTCAAGGATCAGTATTCTAACAGGGTTAATACATGTTCTAGCATTAAAAGACAGTAAATGAGTTTGTAGATGTACTTGCCTCGAGCAAAGCAAGAATACTAGTACGAAGATATAGATGTCCGATGTCCTGTCAATAATGATATACAAACTCAGTTCTAAGCTATGTTCAATATTACACTAGTGGTGTGACACGACTCCTGACTGGATACTAGCCAAGTGGGGACCTAGCATAAAAGTCGAATGTGGAGTGCCACTATACACAAACTAACTTCCTAGGATCTATACACTAGTGTAGGGTGAGGTCCAATACTACAATAACTCAAATCAACACAAAATAGTGAAAGTCGTAATTACTCAATAAATAAATCAAACTGTACACTAAGTTCCAACAATTTTTGAGATAGACAAAAAGCTTAAATATATATAAAATAAAGTACCAAAATGATCCTTGTTAATTATAGAAGTTTATACTAATTTTTTTGGGATTTATAAACCTTCATAAATATTTATTAAAAATCAGCAAACATAAATATACTAAAAATGAGTTCTGTTTTCCTATTTTTATAAAATACCAAAAGCACTTAATAAATGCTAGAAAAATTATAATAAATTAGCTAAATTAACATAATCTTTAAATACAATTTTTTCCAGATTTTTACAGAAATTAAAATATATATAAAAATTTAAAAACAGAAAGTAACAATTTTTGGAAAAATAATTAATTACAAATTAAGGATAATACATAAGCAAAATCTACAGATATTGTCGGATGATAAAATAAATATTACCGACGTGTCCAGAACGGTCAAATCAGCTAGGATAGCCTACCCATAAGTCCAATTAAGACACAGGGGCAAAACGATAATTTCGGATCAAAATGATGTCTGCCGTTGGACACACTTTGCATCGAAAAACGTGTCGAGATAGAAGTCTACAAAACCTAGCAAATTATATGTCCACGAATCCAGAATGATGATACGAACCCAACGGTATGTCCAAAAGATGATTCCGATGTGCCGATCTCAAAATGATACGTTGACGCGACACTTGGTATCCGGTTTGCACCGAAATGCGTGCCGGAGCAAATATCTTCAAAACTCAGCAAATTATATGTCAACGAGTCCAGAATGACGATACGAACTCAACGGTATATCCGAAACTGGATTCCGATGAGCCGATCTCAAAGTGACCCGTGGACTCGGAAAGTGGGACCCATTTTGCACCGAAATGCGTGCCAGGACCCACGTTCTCCAAATTAAACAAATTTTATATGAAAACATGCCAGAACGATGCCACGAGTCTACTGGTGGTGTCAGAAATTGAATCCGGAGTCCCGGGTTCAAAAATGGAATTTAACAAGTGCAAATTAAAGAATTCGGACGGCCAACTTTGGCGTCGAATTCGACCAACCGAACGTGCTTAAAATGAAACGAAATCTAAAGGAGACAGGAAGATGGTTATTCCAGCTGCGAACAGGAACTAGAAGCGCGTCAACCGAAGCTGTGACGGCGAAGATACGAACCCGCGAAGTTGGCATCACGAAACTGTACAAAAATAGTTTAATTTAAAACGTCAAATTGGTGGCCAGTTTTGAGGTATCAAACGACATAATTAACGGGCGAAAATTGACAGGAGTGAAGATGGATATACCGAGATTGCGACGGAGCAAGGAGTTCTCCGATCCAACGGTTGGATCTCCCGGAAAATGTGTACGAAGTTGCTGCGACGGGGCGCCATTTTCGAGTTCAAAACTCGCGCGCGCCGACGGGATTCCGTTCAAAACGCACGAATAGCCTATTCGGCGCGTCGGGGAGGACAGTGGTGGAACGAGGGAGGTCGCCTGGGGTTGCGCACAGGTGAGGGGTCACCGATGGCCGGTGGCTTGTCGCGGTGGCACGCGCTATGCGCCCATGCGCGCGCGGGATGGCGTAGCAGCCACTGCTGCTACGCTTGTTACTGCTGCATGCTGTTGCTGCATGCACGCAGGGGCGGGCTAGGCCGGGGCACGACGGCCAGGCGGCGGTGGCCATGGTGGCGGAGGCGTGCGGTGGTGGTGTTGTGGGAAGATGATGGTGAAGGTGATGGTGGTGGTGAATAATAGTGATGGTGGTGGTGAATGGAAAGTGATGGAGAAGAGGAGGAAGGAGGAGTTCGGCTAGGGGGTTGTTCGGCCATGGCATGGGGAGAGGGAGGTAGCTGCTCTTGCTGTGGAGAGAGGGGGGTTCATGTGTGTGTAGGTGAGAGAGAGAGAGTTATATTGTGTGTGAGTGTATATAAATATAAAGAGAGAGAGAAAGAGTAGTAGAGAGAGAGGAAGATATTTGAATAAGAGGGAGAGGGAGAGAAGTCGGTTTGGGGGGGTTCTCTTGCTGTAAAGGAGGTGAGGGGGTGAAGTGGTGAGGTGTGTGTTTGTTTAATAATAGGAGAGAGAGAGTTATTTATATACATACATATATATATATATATATATATATATATATATATATATATATATATATATATATATATATATGTATATATAGATATTTGTAAAGTAGAGAGGAAGTGATATTTCGAAAATAGGAAAAATAGAAAAATTAAGCGGGGTATTTGAGCAGTCATGAGAGGGCAACATGGAGCTTGGGTTCGAATTTGGTTGAGCCGGGTCGGGTCGAAATCGGACTGGGTGCAATAATAAAATTAAATACGTATTTATGATCATGGGTAAATAAATAATATGCGGGGACTCCAATAAATGGGACACAAGCGTCATGTGGGTAGTAGGCTTCGTGTGGGCCACGTCCATACTTTGGGTCGACTAGGTTGGATCGATGTCGGGTCCCGAAATTAAATTAGAAAAATAAATCAGGTTTTACGGTAGAAAATAAATCGGCCTAAATTGACCCGAAAATTGTGCGAAGAAAATAAAGCACAAAATGGAGTGTCTGAGTGGGACACGAAGGTCATGGGTGAAAGCGTCTCGAGTAGATCATTCATGAGAAGTTGGTTCTGAGAAAACGGCTGGTCTGGTGCTCCTAAATTAAAAGTCACGGTGACGTGCAAACGAAGATCAAAAATAAAAGTGGGAATAATTATTCAATGATTAATTGGTCTAAGTTGACTCGAAGTTGTGCGATACAAAAAGAGCACAAGGGAACGAGTTCAAGTGGGACAGGATATATCAAAACGAAGATAGTCTTGTCTACTTCAAAACTCGTGAAGAAAGTTTCCAGAGATTGGTATCCCTGACGCTCCAGAAGTCAAAGTCATGGAAAGGTACATTAATGATCTAAACAATTAAATAATAGAATATTTGTCGAAAATAAATCATTAAGAAAAATAAAAATAAATCCTGAAATTCAGGGGGCTTACATCCTACCCACCTTACAAAAATTTCGTCCTCGAAATTAAAAATCGTCCAATAGGTCAAACTATAACATGTAACTGCTCTGGCTACGATACTCAATCTGCTACCCTTGTATTCATATCTTCCGTTTCTCTTACAATCTTTTTGGTTCAGGTTCAACAAAGGTCCTTCTATCATAAACTACGTCATATATCCTTTAGAATCTTCCATACTAACATGGAACATTTATGTATACCCTAAACTATAGGTCATTCTCTGGACATGTCTATAAGCCTAAAATGCTTAATCATCAACCATATTTTCAACCTCAGTTGTAAATACTTAATTTCCTTATCATATCTTAAGTATCCTTATTATATCAATCCACAGGCCCTTAGCATCATTTGTCGTCAATCCTTTTCTACAGCTTCTCTTTGAAATTATACGTTCAATTCTTATCCTTGGCGTAGAGCCTTCTTCTTTTTACTCAACAAGTCCTCCGAATATAAATCCTCGATTTCAAACTCCCGATTTATTAATTACCAAAGTACATATGTCTTTGTCTTGTTCCATGTCTTTTTAACTGATATTTTCCCGATCTCGTACGCAATACGATAACTCATTCTAACTTATTCTATACCATTCCACATATCGATCTACCCTCTAATCACATGTAATTAGCTATAGGTAACCAACCAAAATTCTACAAATGCTAAATCCTCAAACTGCTAAGCACAAGATTCTAATCCTCAATCCATAGTCATAACAATATAATATCTCATTTTTCCATCTTAGATACCCTATCATCAAGTCATACTATCAATACAATCGTTCTTAATGGTTTCCAAGTCTACTACAGTCAGTCACTTATACTTGTCCTATAAGCTTAATCTAACCAATCCCTAGGAAAAGTACTTATCACAATCACACTACACATCTATAGTTATACTACAAAATCAGTTAACAAGGTTTGGCTATTTCGGTCATCCATCAAGTAGAAGGTAACAAGGTCTAAGACTGGGTCAAGCAATCCATAACAGTGTCCAAACAAGTTAAAGGGCCAAGCAAGACAGAAAAGTTTATCGAAATATCTCCAAGAATGGTACGAAGACAACGGGATACATAACGAGAAGAATTACCCAAGAGGTTAACGAAAAGAGTTTAGTCAAGTCATAGGAAAGATGGAACACAAAAAAAAATAATTATGTCCAAAAAGATAACATGAAAGCAATCCTACTAGAGAGTCCTAGAGAACCTATAATCCTAGTTGTAGATGTAGATAGGACAGAGTTAATCAAGACTGGAAAGAATGATAATAAGAATTTGTTCTTGCTCAATCGGTCATAACGAAGTAAACCAAGTTGAGATATGATCTGATAACCATACACGCCTTCCTGAAATCATGTTTCCAGAATTTTTGCCACACCAGTAAGCTTATATGCAATAAACGATAAAGTCATAACTAAGGTATACACCCTATAATTATGTTATCTAGAATCCTCGCCACGCCAACCGGTATGGCTGCGAGAAAATCTAAATTCTATGAATAGGATAGTATATCCGAAATCAGGCTCTATGTTTTTGTCATACCAGCTAATATGGCTGCGATAAATTCTAAACTCCATAACTAAAGCAGACGTTTACCTTATCAGGATATATCATAATTTAATCCACAAAATTTAGCACGATGCAAGATTCAAAGTCAACAACGAAACTCAGAAATTAAATTCAACAACAAATTTAAGAAAGATCAAATAGAAATAAGTGGAAACAGATTTCTAGGTAAGATTAGAGTGAGATCCTCAGGGGTCATCCCAAGGGTACAAACTTGGTCTAAATTGACCCACTGAAATACAAACAAGAGGCTAATCATAGCTAACGGTCCTATGCTGTGATGAGTTCTCCTATGTAGCAATCCTAGAAATCCTCTAGGTGTTCTAAATGTTGTCCTAGTGTTATCATGTTGTCCTAGATCCTAATTGCAGGCATGTTTGGTACAATAACGTAACCAAACAACTTAAGTCGAGACCTGCATGGGCCACCAAAAAAATATGTCACGACCCGTTACCCAAATTGTTTGGCCGGGCCGAGCCATGTCCAGCCTAAGCTTGGTTAAAGCGTAGTAAGCTGTTCTAAGAATAGACAATAAAGGATCTAAGTAGCTAACAGTTCTAAAATCATATTTAAAGGTTCATCACAACACAGCATCTATATGCGAAGGTAAACAAGTACAGACTTAATAATACATAACCAAAGTATCTAACTGGAGACAAAGTCCAGTATCCAAATATAAGAACATACCAAAGTCTCAGTCGCAAAACACAAGAAAAACAACTAAGCAAGGTTCCCCGCTGGGGCCTCTTCTGGAGCTAAGGCCAGGTACTCAATGCAGTACCATAATATGTAACACAGCATTTCCTTCTCAAAAAGTGAACCTACAACGTTATCCTGTCAGGACGGGAGCAAGTACAACCTCTACAACTAAAGTACTGAATATATAATGAAAGAGATGTACAACAAGAAACATGGTGTGATAAGTCTATAAGACAGAAAATACTGGGAACATGGCCTCATGGGATAACTGGGATCACAATATCATAGTAACACAGGGAACATAGCATATCTGGAATAATGGTATGACTGGAATCACAGTATCATAGGGAACACGGCATAACTCATAGTCTATCATGTCAAGGACACATATGTCATAAAGACAGATGCATATGTAATGTTTAAAACTGTAGCAGGTATATGATCGGTCAATAGGTGTACAATATACTGTGGTACATATAAATAAAATGTACATACGTACAAGTTAACAAGCGTAGGTGTACATCCGTACAGAAATGTGGGATAATGGCCTGCGATAAGGTATGTATATAAAATGCGACCTCGCTCGCTACTATAGGGGGGCATGATCACGTACTCTACTGTCAGTTTCCCCATAACCCATATTCTAACATGTGAGAGGTACGAGAATGGTAAAAACATGTGGGAGATACTGGGAGCAGTATAAGCATGGCAGGTACTGGGAGCAGTATAAAATATGTGAATACTCAGAGCAGTATAGTGAAACATGTACTGAGAACCAGTAAGAAGCATGTGAAGATATAGGAACTGTCCTACGCATGGCAGGTACTGAAAGTAATACAACATGTGAAGATTTAACTTGCTACCTCAAGGATCAGTATTCTAACAGGGTTAATACATGTTCTAGCATTAAAAGATAGTAAATGAGTTTGTAGATGTACTTGCCTCGAGCAAAGCAAGAATACTAGTACGAAGATATAGATGTCCGATGTCCTATCAATAATGATATACAAACTCAGTTCTAAGCTATGTTCAATATTACACTAGTGGTGTGACACGACTCCTGACTGGATACTAGCCAAGTGGGGACCTAGCATAAAAGTCTAATATGGAGTTCCACTATACACAAACTAACTTCCTAGGATCTATACACTAGTGTAGGGTGAGGTCCAATACTACAACAACTCAAATCAACACAAAATAGTGAAAGTCGTAATTACTCAATAAATAAATCAAACTGTACACTAAGTTCCAACAATTTTTGAGATAGACAAAAAGCTTAAATATATATAAAATAAAGTACCAAAATGATCCTTGTTAATTATAGAAGTTTATACTAATTTTTTTGGGATTTATAAACCTTCATAAATATTTAGTAAAAATCAGCAAACATAAATATACTAAAAATGGGTTCTGTTTTCCTATTTTTATAAAATACCAAAAGCATTTAATAAATGCTAGAAAAATTATAATAAATTAGCTAAATTAACATAATATTTAAATAAAATTTTTCCTAAATTTTTACAGAAATTAAAATATATATAAAAATTCAAAAATAGAAAGTAACAATTTTTGGAAAAATAATTAATTACAAATTAAGGATAATACATAAGCAAAATCTACAGATGTTGTCGGATGATAAAATAAATATCACCAACGTGTCTAGAACGGTCAAATCAGCTAGGATAGCCTATCCATAAGTCCAATTTAGATACAGGGGCAAAACGGTAATTTCGGATCAAAATAATTTCTGCCGTTGGACACACTTTGCACCAAAAAACGTGTCGAGATAGAAGTCTACAAAACCTAAGAAATTATATGTTCACGAATCCAGAATGATGATACGAACCCAACGGTATGTCCAAAAGAGAATTCCGATGTGCCGATCTCAAAATGATACGTTGACGCGACACTTGGTATCCGGTTTGCACCGAAATGCGTACCGGAGCAAATGTCTTCAAAACTCAGCAAATTATATGTCAACGAGTCCAGAATGATGATACAAACTCAACGGTATATCCGAAAGTGGATTTCGATGAGCCGATCTCAAAGTGACCCGTTGACTCGGAAAGTGGGACCCACTTTGCACCGAAATACGTGCCAGGGCCCACGTTCTCCAAATCAAGCAAACTTTATATGAAAATATGCCAGAACGACGCCACGAGTCTACTGGTGGTGTCAGAAATTGAATCCGAAGTCCCGGGTTCAAAAATGGAATTTAACAAGTACAAATTAAAGAATTCGGACGGCCAACTTTGGCGTCGAATTCGACCAACCGAACGTGCTTAAAATGAAACGAAATCTAAAGGAGACAGGAAGATGGTTATACCAGCTGTGCACAAGAACTGGAAGCGTGCCAACCGGAGCTGTGACGGCGAAGATACGAACCCGCGAAGTTGGCATCACGAAACTGTCCAAAAATAGTTCAATTTAAAACGTCAACTTGGTGGCCAGTTTTGAGGTATCAAACGACATAATTAATGGGCAAAAATTGACAGGAGTGAAGATGGATATACCGAGATTGCGATGGAGCAAGGAGTTCGCCGATCCAACGGTCGGATCTCCCGAAAAATGTGTGCGAAGTCGCTGCGACGGGGCACCATTTTCGAGTTTAAAACTCGGGTGCGCCGACGGGATTCCGTTCAAAACGCACGAATAGCCTATTCGGCGCATCGGGGAGGACGGTGGTTTAACGGGGGAGGTCGCCTGGGGTCGCGTGCCGGTGGGGGGTAGCCGGTGGCCGGTGGCTAGCCGCGGTGGTGCGCACCATGCGCCCATGCGCGCACGGGGTACCGTGGCAGCCACTGCTGCTACGCTTGTTACTGCTGCATGCTGTTGCTGCATGCGCGTGGGGGCGGGCTAGGCCGGGACACGACGGCCAGGCGACGGCGGCCGTGGTGGCGGAGGCATACGGTGGTGGTGTTGTGGGAAGATGATGGTGAAGGTGATGGTGGTGGTGAATAATAGTGATGGTGGTGGTGAATAATAGTGATGATGGTGGAGAAGAGGAGGAAGGAGGAGTTCGGCTAGGGGGTTGTTCGGCCATGGCATGGGGAGAGGGAGGTGGCTGCTCTTCCTGTGGAGAGAGGGGGGTTCATGTGTGTGTAGGTGAGAGAGAGAGAGAGTTATATTGTGTGTGAGTGTATATAAATATAAAGAGAGAGAGAAAGAGTAGTAGAGAGAGAGGAAGATATTTGAATAAGAGGGAGAGAGAGAAGTCGGTTTGGGGGGGGGGGTTCTCTTGCTGTAAAGGAGGTGAGGGGGTGAAGTGGTGAGGTGTGTGTTTGTTTAATAATAGGAGAGAGAGTTATTTATATACATATATATATATTTTTTTTTTATTTATATACATATATATATATATATATATATATGTATATATATATATATATATATATATAAAATATATATATATATATATATATATATATATATATATATATATATATATATATATATATATATATATATATATATATATATATATATATATAGATAGATAGATAGATATTTGTAAAGTAGAGAGAAAGTGATATTTCTAAAATAGAAAAAATAGAAAAATTAAGCGGGGTATTTGAGCAGTCATGAGAGGGCAACATGGAGCTTGGGTTCGAATTTGGTCAAGCCGGGTCGGGTCGAAATCGGACTGGGTGCAATAATAAAATTAAATACGTATTTATGATCACGGGTAAATAAATAATATGCGGGGACTCCAATAAATAGGACACAAGCGTCATGTAGGTAGTAGGCTTCGTGTGGGCCACGTCCATACTTTGGGTCGACTAGGTTGGATCGATGTCGGGTCCCGAAATTAAATTGGAAAAATAAATCAGGTTTCACGGTAGAAAATAAATCGGCCTAAATTGACCCGAAAATTGTGCGAAGAAAATAAAACACAAAATGGAGTGTCTGAGTGGGACACGAAGGTCATGGGTGAAGAGCGTCTCGAGTAGATCATTCATGAGAAGTTGGTTCTGAGAAAATGGCTGGTCTGGTGCTCCTAAATTAAAAGTCACGGTGACGTGCAAACGAAGATCAAAAATAAAAGTGGGAATAATTATTCAATGATTAATTGGTCTAAGTTGACTCGAAGTTGCGCGATACAAAAAGAGCACAAGGGAACGAGTTCAAGTGGGACAGGATATATCAAAACGAAGATAGTCTTGTCTACTTCAAAACTCGTGAAGAAAGTTTCTAGAGATTGGTATCCCTGACGCTCCAGAAGTCAAAGTCATGGAAAGGTACATTAATGATCTAAACAATTAAATAATAGAATATTTATCGAAAATAAATCATTAAGAAAAATAAAAATAAATCCTGAAATTCAGGGGGCTTACATGCATGCCCTCATTCCATCGTCCTCAACGCCGTTGTCCGACCCCGTCGACACTTCCCCGGCTTTTCGGCGTTCCGAGCACCCTTCGTGCGTCGATCCGAGTCCAAGGCCGAAGCTACACTTCGATTCTCCCTCATTGGACAACCGGTAGGTCCTTCTGACAGAAACTTTCTATTTCATAGAATAGAAATTACACAGAAACCTGTAGGTTTAGTCCGACCAAGTTGACAGAATAAAGCTCTGTCAACTTTGGGATAATTAGTTAATGATTAATGTTAGTTAGTGTTAATTGTAAAAATTAGTATAATTGGTTAATTATTTTTAAAATTTGTAATAATAATTATTAATTTAATTAAATGATTATGGTGTAGTAATTAAATAAATGATTGTGTTAATAGGTATAAATCGTTAATTAGGCCGTAAATCACTCATAAAATCATTTTTTACAAAAATTAGGTTTTTGGAAGAATTAATTATTATGGATAAATAAATTAGTATTATATTAAGTAATCATTAGTATAAAAATGCTAATTTTAAGTAACAAATGTAAATCCATTAAGATAATATTTTACAAGAATTATTAGTTAAAATAGTTTCTTACAAATTATATTAAAAAATAATAGAGTTTTTAGATATATATGTATAATACAGAAAAGTGTTAAATAATATGGTTTATAAAATATGATTTTTAGATATATGAATATGTTCTCAAAATATGGTTTATAAATAAAATAATATGATTTTAGAATAAATTACTTAATTAAAAGATTGTAATTATTTATTAATAATATTATTCACAAAATATTTACTATTATTAAATGAAAATAATTTATGTAACTAGTGTAGGTCCTAAAAAATCAAGTTGCATCAATCAACAAAGTCAAGAAATCAAGAAACCCATCATTTGGATGAATTGCGCAGACAATAGATTGCGCAGCAATCCGATTGCGCATACTGCTTTGCGCACACTTCCAACTACGCAGACTGACGTGGCAGAAGTCATCATTACCAAATCAAATCAAATCTTTTCTGACAACTGACAGCACGAATAACAAGGAATCTGTTCGTTTCCTGCGCCGCACAGTGCTCGAGGGCGGCTGACAGCTGGCAGCGCAAACCAATCCTGCGCAGTTTGAGTCTGCGCAAACCATTTATGCGCAATTCAACTCTGCGCACTCCATCAAATTGTTACGTTACACGTGGCATTCATGCCATCGATTGCTCATTACGTGGCAACTGTTTATGCACGATCATGCGCATTTTTATCAAATGATGCCATGTGTCCATGATAGTTGGCCCACGATCCAGTAACTGTCTGCGCAAATCAATGTTGCGCAAACCAATGCTGCGCAAATCATCCTGCGCAGTCCAAAAATAACTGAAAGTTAGTTATTTTCAGAACTCTATAAATAGAGTTTCAAGTCTTCATTTTAAGGGGATCAAGATCAGAGATCAGAAATCAGAGAGTTCAGGAGTTCTTGCCAAAGTGCTGCTGCATTCTTCCGAGACTTTTGTCTTCAACTTCAGAGGCTTTTGCCTTCAGTTTCCAGAGTTGTTTTCAACTTCAAAGGCTTCGTCTTCACAGTTCACATCGTCCAAGGGATAAAGCAATCGTCATCAAGATTGGATTCCTATAGTTGTAATTTTCCCAGAATTCTTGTAATCTTTATTACAGTTTGTATTAATAAAGTTCTATATTTTTGTTTTTGCAAACAAAATGGCGACTCTGCCGGGGACAACTTTCTCCTCCGACGAGGAAGTAGCAACTCAATGTGATGTAGCGTCTATCGGGAAGACGCAGAAGACGCTGGTTGTTAAGGTCAACCAGACAGCCTACGAGGCGATGCTCAACTCCAAGACCACTTCCCGTACTGTAGCCACTTCTGCTAAGAGCAAAGTGCGCTCAGTTTGGGTCTCCAAGTCTGCACAATCTGGCATTTTTGCCACCAAGGATGCTGTACCAACTGTTGCACAATCTGCTAGTCAGACTGCTGCACAAACTGCTGTGCCAACTGTTGCACAGTCTGTCTCAGCAACTGCTGCACAATCTGTTGCAGTCAAGACTGCGCAATCTGTTGCAAATGTTGCGCAAGCTACTTCATATGCTGCCTTGTCAAAACAGAAGACTCCTATGACTCTGGCGCAATTGGCAGTGGCTTTTCCTGCGCAAAATAGCACTCCAGTAACTAAAGTGCTTCCCAAGTACTCTAAGACAAGAACTCCTAATGTACTTCCTACCAAAGCTTCTAATGCACAAATGACTAGTGCACCTTCCACCCATGCGCAAACCAAGTCTGCGCAATTCAAGAAAAATAGCCTTTTGGCTAAATTTTCGGCTTCTCACAATAAAAGAAGAGATTCTACTCCTCTTCCCAAACACCCTATTGCCCCTGCACAATTCATTGAAGGTAGTCCTTTGACTATTCCTCCTTCTCTTCAAAGCAAAGGAAAAGGTCCATTGGTCTTTTCTCAAACTTCCTTGTCTCATGACTTAGAAAATAACAGAGGGAAACGCTCTTTAGCTAACCCTTCATCTCAAAACAAAGGAAAAGGCCCTTTAGTCTTTTCTCAGTCTTCTTCAGTCTTTACTGAAGAAGATCCATCTCAATGTGTCTCGGCTCCAATCAATTCAAGAACTCTGGCAAACAAGCATTCTTCTTTCCTTTATAATAAGAGTACTTGTACTAATCAAAGAGGTATTCTGCCTACTCCGATAGCAGAATTCCAGGACCTCCCGACTCTACAAATTTCTCGTTCCAGACAGGGAAAACTGTTAGTGTCTCAAACAGAAATTCCTGGGGGTGAATTTGCAGATCTAAGAACATATCTTAACAGGCCAACTTCGACAAAACGTAAACAACCTATGCCGAAGGTCAAGCCTCAAAGACAAACCTCCAGGAACAAAATCCTGATACCTATGCCAATGAAGTGAGTACTTCCCTGTATACTCAAGGGACTAAACATTTGAAGAATTGGAATCATGTTCCAAATGTTATCAAAGAACAGATCCCTCGGAACTTTCCTCGTCCTGTTGTAGATCTTCGGGAACATCTAAGACAAAAACAGGATAATGTCTCAATATCTCCATCTCAACCATCTGATCATCACTGTAATCATAAAGTCATCATCCAATGCTGTTGTCAAACGACAAAACGATCTGTCTTCGATCGTTTAACTTTTGCTAAATCTGAACCTATGTCAGAAGAAGACGAAGTTTTGTATGCTTCTGTTAACATGACTTCCCGAGACACTGGGGGTAAAAGATGCTCTAAGCATGGTAGACTCCGTAAGCCAAGCCAACGATATCTGGAATTACTTCAAGAAACTTCTGAAGGAGTATTTCAACATACCCGTTCCCGAAGCCGAGATACAATCGGTCAAAGAAATCTTCCTCAAAATCCTTCAAGTCGTCTCCCTGTTTCCCAGTCAGGAGATGATTCGTTTTCTGATTATGATGCATACAGTGAAAGTTCTGAACAAACAGTATCTTCCACTGTGCCAAGAGAAGTGACGGCTTATGTTGTCACCGATGATCCAGATGCTTCAACCTCCGCAAATCAAGAACAGCGAATTGCGGCACTTGAAGATAAGCTAAAGACCATGGCTGAAATGGTCGCTAGTATGCATTCCATTATTGTAGCACAGCATGTTACACCACCAACAGCACCTATTACTAGTCCAGAGATCATAGCTTCTTCAATACCTGTCAATACTGGGCTGGGGGTAGTGCCTCCCCAAATGCCTCCTGTACAAGTGCAAGTACAAACTACGCCTAGCTATTCAGGAGCTGGGGGTAGTGCTTACAACGCTGTTCCTCCTCCTACCACTATAATTCAACCTGCTCCTTCTTCTTCATCAGAAGACGCTAATGAAGCTGTCAAACTCTTACGAACCCAGTTTGAAGCATTTAAAGAGAAAGACAATCTACAAAGGTTGGGGATTAAACAGCCCGATCCGGTTGAATGGAAGGACGTCCCGTTTCCCCCAAAGTACAAAATCCCTACAATCTCTCTGTTCGATGGCAGTACTTCCCCGAGTTCATCAATCATTTTGAGGTAATGACTGTTCAACTTCAGCCAAATGACGCTCTTCTTACCAGAGTGTTCGTCGGTTGTTTAGCCGGCGTAGCATACGACTGGTATAGAAGTTTGCCCGATGGTTGCATTACTTCCTTTTCAGGTCTCAAACAAATCTTTCTGGAACGGTTCTATGAAAGATTTAATGATATGACGATGTCAGCTCTCAACAAAATCAAACAAAAACATAATGAAACTGCTGAGAGCTTTATTGAACGGTTCCGCCGTGAAGCTTTGAAAATGCCTCCAGGGACTCCAGCTGCTGTCACTATTGATACTTGTAAGGCAAATCTTTTACCTATTAACAGTATGTGGACGGGATCTACCCAATTCCAAGATTGGCCCTCATTCATCGTCAACGCCAAAGCCGCTGAAGTAAGTGCCGACAAGTTTAAACAATTGGGGGTACAAATGTCTAATCCTGATCGCGATGAGCATCAGAATTCAGGTGGTGGCAATCGCCAGAACAATCGCAAAGTGAAAGAGACTTTAAACATTAACTTGAACAAAAATAAAGAATCTTTGGCTGTCAATGTGGCCCCACCTATATCTACTCCTACTCCTTCTGCACCTCCACCGAGGGAACCTCGTCCGAAGGTAGAATATTCTTTTGATGAAAATGATACTGCAAGTATCTTTGAGTGTTTACTCAAAAGTAACAAAATTCAACTCCCTGATCCAAAGAAACCTGATGAAGTCAATAAGACTGATCATCCCAAGTATTGTGTCTATCACCGATTCATTGGACATCCTACTCGAGCATGCTATGTGCTCAAAGGTAAGATTCAAGAGCTTGTCAATGCAGGTGTAGTCACTTTGCAACAAGATGAGAAGACTGTTACGGCAAATATGGTTTCAGTTCAATTTAGAGATTTCCCTCTGCAGATGATACAGCATGGTGTTATTCCGATTCCTAAAGCAACCCTTGAGATTGAGAATCTCCCGTTTTCATCCAATGAAGGTCTTGTTCCCTTGTCTCTTGACAATGGTGAAATTATGTGGATTCATCCTGATCTTGCTCCAGAATTTGAGATATCTTCCAAGAAAAAAACTCGTTCTAAAGGCAAAACCAAAATCTGCAACATGGTATCTTTTGATCCCATTGTTGACGAAGAGATTCTGTTAGGCACCAGATCAGGAAAAGCTTATTTGAAAGATCATTCTGAAGGTCAAATGGATCCTGCTTCTTCTTCCGAACCTACTCCGGCACAACCTGCATCTGCTGAAGAGGTCCCTTCTACATCTTCACCAGTTGTAGTATCAATTCCTCCTAAGCCGACAATGGCTGACAAAGGCAAACAACAAGTTCGATTTGACAAACCTCTAAAGAAGTCATCTCCTACTGGGCTTGAGAAGCCTTACAATTTTGATATATTGGCTCAATTAGTCAATACACCAGCCAGGTTGTCAATCTTTGAACTCTTGCGTCTTTCCAAAGAGACACGAGAAACTCTAAGTGAAGCTCTGATGCAGGCTGAAACTTGCTTAACTCTTCTCAAGAAGCCAGAATCAGAATCGGTCTCTTGTCATCACAGTCATAGCGTCTTGGAACTGATCCCAAATATTACCTTCACTCAGGATGATATGCTAATGGAAGATAATAGACATGATCGTCCTCTTTATTATACGGGATATGTAGATTCAATGAAGGTTGATCGCATCCTGATAGATCCAGGGTCTGCACTTAGTATTATGCCAAAGACAATGCTAGATGCATTGAAGATACCAGTGCATAGTCTTTCAACCACGATCACTACTATTCTGGGATTTAATCAAGGGAAGAGTGAACCTTTGGGCAAGATTCGTCTAAAACTCCAAATAGGCAATCTTCGCACAAAGGTGACCTTTTATATCATTGACAATCATGGTTGTTCTTATAATGCTCTCCTGGGAAGGCTATTCCTCCATGAACACAATGTTGTTCCATCAACTCTTCATCAATGTTTTAAATACGTTGATGACAAAGGACAAGTTCATAAGGAAGTTGCGGACCTTTATCCTTTCAAGTGTATTGAAGCTTATTGCAACGATGCTCGTATGTACAAGGATGAATTTATGAAGGTAGTATTGGCTATGGATACTGAAGAAGATCAAAAAGCAGTACCTCAAGATACTCTTATCATACCTGTTAAGGGGCGAGTCTCTCATCCTCAATCTTCCAAGCTACTGGTTATTCACTTACCAGTTCAAAAGAAATCAGTTGATGCTGATGAAAATCAAAGGGAGCTCACCTCTTCTGAGCCACTTGTTATCGACTTACGTCGCAACAAAGACAAAAAATAGCTCATTCCTTCTGAGCCACTTGTTGTTGATCTAAATCGCAACAAGGAAAAAAGGGAGCTCACCTCTTCTGAGCCACTTGTTATTGACCTCCGTCGTAACATGCCTCCTCCACGTTCTTCTTCTCCCCCTCTTGTAATCAATTTGACCAAATCTGCTAAGGTTAAAGGTCCTGTTGTAAATACTGATGTACAAATCAATGAAAAAGCATCTACTTTCCAGTATACTGATGTTATTTATTATACTAAAAGTTATTTGGATATGTTAGATAGCTTCCAATCAATTACACTGGGAGTCGTACAATCTCTTCAGACAGAAGTCTCGCTTGAAGATCCAGATGATTCTTACCGTATTCATCCTTCTTTAAAGAAAGGTGAAAGTTCAGTTTTTTTATATAAAAGACCAGAAACAAAGATTAACTATACGGATGATAGCAAAATTAACGATACGGGACGTCTCCAGTTCCATCGTTATAGTCAACAATCAAAAGACATCCTCCGAAAGATGGGTTACGACTTTAAGAGCGGCCTTAACTACGGTAAAGGTAGACGAACTCCCATTCGTACAACAGTTCCAAACGGAAAATCACAAATGTACTATGACAGGACCAAGAAAGGTCTCGGATATACTTCTCCTCCACTGTTCTCCCCAGCAGCTTCTGAATCAGATAGTGAAGAACGTTCTAACTCTTCTGATTCCAGATCATGGGATTCCGATACCAGCATCGGTAAAGTCCATCGTATAATTGTATCTTCTAACATGGTCTCTGTCGAACTACCAGAAGACTGTGATGAAGATGTTAAAGAAAGTCCGGAAACAGATCCTTGGGCTCAACATATGGATAACCAATGGGTACTTCGATTTGAACAACGTGAACCCCCTACTGAAGATCAACTACTTCAAATTGATGTAGGAGAAAGAGATTCACCTCGGCCAATTTTATTAGCAAGAATCTTCCAGAAGCAGACAAACAAGAGTTGATTCTTCTTATTAAAGAATATATCGACGTCTTTGCCTGGAGTTATGAAGACATGCCAGGTTTAGATCCTAAGATTGCGACTCACAAACTGAACATTCTTCCTAATGCTAAACCAGTCAAACAGCAACAAAGGCAATTTAAGCCTGAAATGATGGATGCAATTGATGATGAAGTCAAGAAGCTCATCGCTTGTGGCTTTATTCGAGAAGAGCAGCATCCTGATTGGGTAGCCAATGTCGTCCCAGTTCTGAAGAAAACTGGAAAAGTTCGAGTCTGCATCGACTTCCGAGATCTCAATGAAGCATGTCCAAAAGATGAATTTCCTCTTCCTATCACAGATGTCATGATTGACAATACTTGTGGGTTCGAAAGGATATCTTTTATGGATGGATTTTCCGGGTATAATCAGATCAAAATGCATCCTGAAGATGAAAAACATACGTCTTTCCGCACTCCTCGTGGTGTTTATTGTTATACAGTGATGCCATTTGGTCTTAAAAACGCTGGTGCAACTTACCAACGTGCTATGAGTACTATTTTCAAAGATCATCTTCGTAAAACAGTCGAATGTTACGTGGACGATATTGCTGTTAAAAGTCGTCTAAAAGAAGATCACCTCCAAGATTTGAGAACAATATTTAATCTCATGCGTCAACATCAGCTCAAGATGAATCCCACCAAGTCATTCTTAGGTGTCTCTAGTGGCAAGTTTCTCGGCTTCGTCATTACCTCTAAGGGTATACACGTGGATCCCGAGAAGATCAAAGCCATCCAAGAGATGCGTCCTCCACGCAACCTAAAAGAGCTACGAGGATTCCAAGGCCGACTTGCGTACATCAGGCGATTCATTTCGAACTTGTCTGGACGCTGCAGACCATTCACTCAATTAATGAAGAAGGGTGTATCTTTTGTTTGGACTGAAGAATGTCAACGAGCATTCGACGATATCAAACAATATCTTATGAACCCACCAGTTTTGGTGCCACCTATCTCTGGCATTCCATTCTTGATGTATGTCCGTGCTATGGACCATTCATTGGGTGCCTTACTTGCCCAAAAGAACAAAGAAGGCCATGAACAAGCTATATACTATCTTAGCCGAACTATGATTGGTGCTGAACACCGTTATAGTCCTGTCGAGAAAGAATGTTTGGCTCTCATGTTTGCTGTGCAAAAGACGAGACATTATATCATTGGTCAAACTATTCATGTTATATCTCGAGTTAACCCTCTCCGGGTACTCATGAAGAAACCAAGTACACTTAATTCTCGGTTGGCTACATGGGCAATCCTGCTAGCTCAATATGACATGGTGTATGTTCCACAAAAGTCTGTCAAAGGTCAAGCGCTGGCGGACTTCTTAGCGACTCATCCTGTGCCTGAAACATCTAAACTCTATGACGAAATTCCTGACGAGACATTAGAAGTCAACATGATCTCCGAAGAGTTTCCAACCTGGCGTTTATTCTTTGATGGTGCATCAAGAATTGGACCAAATGGTGCTATAGTGGCAGGTGTTGGAGTTGTCCTCGTTTCTCCAGACGGATTAACTATCCAAAGAGCCTACTCTTTAGATGAACCTTGCTCTAACAATGTGGCAGAGTACAATGCCTTACTTGTCGGCCTTCAGTTAGCTAAACAACTGAATGTTGAATATCTGGAAGTCTATGGTGACTCTAAATTGGTTGTAAACCAGGTTAGAGGAACCTATGAAGTCCGTCATCAAGACCTAGTACCTTATCATGAGGCGGCAATCAATATAGCTACATCATTCAAAGCCTTCTTCATTAACTATGTTCGACGACTTGCAATACTGAAGCGGTTGCTTTGGCCAATCTTGCAGCTGTCTTAGCCATCCCTATCAAAAGACAGCAGGTCGTGGTTATCTCCAACCGAGAACTGTTCTGCATCGAAAACAATCGTAATATTGAATTCAGTAATTTTGCTGAAGTCGATGTTATTGATGAAGATTGGAGAACTCCTTTCATTGACTTTGTGGTTCATGACATACTCCCCGAAGATTCTAAGGAGGCTACAAGCGTTCGTCGACGATCTCTCCGATTCTATTACAATCAAACTACCAAGACCCTCTATCGGCGAACTTATGATGGTCTTCTTCTACGCTGTTTAGCTGGTGATGAAGCCAAACAAGTGTTACGTGAAGCTCATGATGGCGTTTGTGGAGCACATCAACCTGGTCCTAAATTACAGGATCGTATTAGACGTATGGGTTATTATTGGCCCTCTATGGTATCAGATGCCATTGAATATGGAAGAAAATGTCGTGCTTGTCAAATCCATGCAGACTTTATTCATCAACCCTCGAAATTCTTACACCCGACTGCTGCTTCATGGCCTTTTGAAGCTTAGGGTATGGACATCATAGGTCCTATTAATCCCCCTTCTTCTAGAGGACATCGGTTCATATTGGCGATAACCGATTACTTCTCCAAGTGGGCCGAAGCTATACCTCTGGCTGAAGTCAAGACTAGCAGTGTCATCAATTTCGTTAAACACCATGTCATCTATAGATTCGATATACCTCACAGAATCATTCATGACAATGGACCTCAATTTATTAGTCAGAAGTTCACTAGATTCTGCGATGATCATCGGATTAACAATGTTGCTTCGACGGCGTACAATCCTGCCGCTAATGGTTTAGCTGAAGCCTTTAACAAAACCATTATTAAGCTCCTTAAAAAGTTTGTATCCACTAACAAACGAAATTGGAGCGAAAAACTTGGCGAATGTCTTTGGGCCTATCGAACTACAGTCCGCAATCCCACAGGCTTTACACCTTTCTCTTTAGTGTATGGCTGTGAAGCTGTCCTTACTTTGGAGTTACAAATTCCTTCTTTAAGGATCGCTATTGCCAATGAGCTTACCACAGAAAATAATGACCTTCTTCGACTCCAAGAGTTGGAAGCATTGGATGAAAAGCGGTTAATGGCTCAACAGCATATTGAGTTATACCAAGCCCGCATCTCAAAGACATTTAATCGTAAAGTGAAGGTCAGAGCCTTTCAGCAAGGAGAACTTGTTCTAACGGTCAGACGTCCTATGACTATGACTCATATGAGCAAAGGGAAATTCGATGCAAAATGGGAAGGTCCCTATGTTGTGAGCAAAGTCTTCTCAAATGGTGCTTATCAACTTTCAGAACTTGATGGTCGAGTTGCTATGATGCCTATCAATGGCAAATTCTTAAAGAAGTATTATGTATAAATATAAATATTTGTAAATTATCAGACAAGATCAAGTTCATAAATAAAATGCAAATTTTATTTCATCATATGATAGTACATAATATTAAAGGTCACTATCATCTTTCTCTACATTTGGACGAGGGCCACTGTCGTCCTTCTTAAAAATACGGTCAGCAAAAGAGTCGAGAACTTCCTTGCTGGATCCCACAAGAAACTTACAGGCAGCCATCCTCATGGCTTCTTCTTCTTTAGTCCTTCCAGGTTCAAGCAGGAAGTCCAGAATGTCTCGTGGTGGTTGAGGTGTAGACGAACCTTCGCCCGCTTTTGCCTCCTTCGGCTGGATTGGATCGGCAGGGCGTTCTTCAGTGCCCTTCTCAACCTTCGAGGCAATTTCGGCCTTCTTAGATGCTTCTCCGGACGACATTTTTATGTTGAAGAGCAGAAGTGTTTATTCCTGTCAGATTTCTGCTATATTTATATAGACAGAAGTTCCTCAAATAATGAAACGACGGTTCATCCGTTCATTTATCACATTCATCCGACGGTTCATCCGTTCATTTATCACGTTCATCCGACGGTTCATCCGTTCATTTATCATATTCATCCGACGGTTCATCCGTTCATTTATCACATTCACCTGACGGTTCATCCGTTCATTTATTTACACTCATCCGACGATTTGTCCGTTCGTTAATCTCTGATGGTTCATCCGTTCTTCTATTGTGACGGTTAACCCGTTTATTTATTATCATTTGACGGTTAATTCGTTCATTTCAATATCATTTGACGATTTACTCGTTCTTTCATTGTTACTTGACGGTATTCCCGTTCACTCATTTTTCATATACATTGACGATTCATCATCGTTCATCTTCTACATCAGCAACTTGTCATTTTCGATTAAGTTGTCAATAAATATCTATCTATTATTTATATCTGAATAAGATATGCGATAAATAATGGAGCCACAACAAAATGTCTTTTATTTAATCAGAATATAAGACAGTACAAAAATGCTTCCACAGCAACAAAAACAAAGATACAAAAGAGTTTTAATCAAGAGGGAGGAACAATCAAATTGTTGATCTGTTGCTTCAAGGTCTGCAACTCTTCTTCATGACTAGTTGTTACTCTCATTCTTGCTTCTTCCATCCCTTTTTCTTCATCAAAAACAGGCATATCTATGGTCCTGCGGGTAATTTCAGCACTATGAGTCTCTTCATACTCATTCTTCTCTTGAATTAGGGCATTGAGTTGTTCAATCATAAGTCGTTGATTGGCAGTTTCTTCTTCAAATTCCTTCTGAAGGCGAATGATTTCCGCTTTCAATCCAGTAAGCCTCTGTCCTTTGTTCTCAGCTACCAAAGTAACTGATTCTATCTTTGAGTTGAATTTAGCGGACTTTGCAGAATGAGCTTCTAAAAGGTTCTGAAGGTTTATCCTTTCAATATCAGCTTCTTGGGCTAGTCGCTCATATTCGGCTTGCACCAGAGAATCTATATTCTTCTTCTTGAGCTCTTTATATTTCTTGATGGATACTTCCAACTCATCCAATATATGTTCAAGAAGAATGGCTTGAGCCTCATCTCCTTGATCCCTTATGGCTCTTATTAAAAAAGAAGTTGGTTTCCTAACCATAATAAAGTCAGCTCCTTCCTTCTCTATCATCTTATGGGCAAGAG
This sequence comes from Iris pallida, assembly GCA_029216955.1. Lineage (NCBI taxonomy): Eukaryota > Viridiplantae > Streptophyta > Magnoliopsida > Asparagales > Iridaceae > Iris > Iris pallida. The sequence goes on from JANAVB010030420.1 coordinate 13,417,607, forward strand.
ATCCCAACGATTCAAAAAAGCACTTGGTAAATGATTGTACAACTTGCTGATTGATGGCTATAGTTCCAGGAGTCGAAGCTACCCCTGTTGAGGATGGGGTAGTCGGTTGCTCAATCCTTTGCTGCTGAATGATAGGCTCTTTAAACAAAGGAGCCAGAGTGGAACTAGCTGCTCCTCCTGTTTGTTCTTCTGCAAAAAGTAAAATTATTATTTTACTAATTTGCCAATAAACAAAAAGATCAAATTAAAAAGCAGTCTTACCTTGATTGGATCTAACAACAACTGCATTTCCTGCTGGAATAGACTCCCGTTGAACGGAAGTAGCTTCAATTGCGACAGCTTGGCTGCTGCCCGCTTCAGAGCCGCAAGATAAATGATGGCTACTACTAACAACTACCATTGGAATAGGCACCATAGCCAGGTCCATCGGAGGTGTTGGTAGAGTATCAAGACCTGCAAGAACTACAAATGAAGATATTAGATATCAATCTATTTTAAAGAAAGAAGATTGTTAAATCTCATTTTATACCTTGGGGTTCAGTGGCGGGATTCTCTTGCTGAACATCTTCACCAGCCACTTCTTCAGGAGATATTTCTATCTCGACGTCTTCATCAGGGTTAACAACCTTTTCTACGGACGCCTCTACTTCAATATCCTTTTTAGGATCCGAAGCATCGTCGGCGGTATCAAGAGATATGTGTTCTTCGTTGTCCCCTTCAGGATTCTGTATATACTTATCAACATTTCCAGACGAAGAGCTTTCTTCATCCTTATCTTCTTCTTCTTCTTGGGCTGCATTCCCACTTTCAGTTGCGGTTAGATCCTCCTGCAGGCTATAACAATCTTCTAAAGCTTCGATCATTTCACGCTCTTCTTCTTCACGAAGAGTCTTTGGAGTAGGAGGAAGCTGAGTCGTCTTCGCGACAGGAGAAAGGGGTCGTGTAATATTTAGCTCCTCTTCAATGATGTTTTCTCTGAGTATTTTAACTTCAGTTCTGGGGTCAAGATCTCCCCTTTGTTCAGTCTCTTCAAGGATTTTACTCCCTGTTTCAGAAATAGGGATGGGAGATGGCATTATAAATCCTGCTGCAGCATCTACTGAAGTCAGGAGTTGTTTGGAAGAAGAGGCTTCTAAATTTCTTCTGGTGACCAACTTCTTCTTCTTTCTGTGTAGAGGTCTGTCGGGACTCTCTACATTTATTGGTGCTGTTTGTTTCTGTACAGAAGTTGGTGTAGTAGCAACTTCCTGATTTGTCTCGGTTAGCTGCCGAGATTGGGATCTTGAAGTCACTTTATCAGAAGAATGCTCCAAGACCAATTTCTTCTTTGCTGCAGGAGCAGGAGGCTCCTCTCTTCTTCTTTTCTTGGCAGGAGACTTTCCCACTCTCAGAGAGATACACATTGCTGCGTTTACTTCTTGTTGGAACATCATTTCTCTTGAAGTTTCTAGGGGTTCATCCGCCGGCTCGTTTGCCTCATCATTGGCAGGGATTGATAAAGCTATCCTCCCTTTCCTCAATCTTATCGCAGAAGCAAAACTATCGGCGAGATTAAAGTTCTCGGCAAAAGTATTTGCAGATGTGTAAAATACCGAGTATGTAAAGAGCATCCGAGGCCCTTGAGGAGTGCTCTTTGGTGGCATCGAGAAGGTAGCCTTTGTGTCACGGGCATTGTAGTAGGCCCAAGCTCGGGCCCCGTCAATCAAGAAACCCTTGCCCTGAAGGCAGGTGATTGCGTTCCCTACGTGGAACTGATCATACCTAAATTGTCTAGCAAAACGGCTAGGGAGGTATGGTTCCAAAAAGCATTCTTCTTCAAAGCGGTATACTAAATAAGATGGTCGAATTGTCTTCAACCATTCAAAGGCCACACGGTTTAAGGGCTGCAGCTTTGAATCTACCATGTTGGGTGGCATCTGGTCATGACCAGCCGGGAGAGGGGTGCAACAGAAGTTCCATCCTCTGTTCAAATTTAAAACAAATCTACACTCACTCAGAGAGGTGTACTTCCATTTACCCTGAGAATATCTGCGCAAGAAGCTGCCATCTACTGGTCCCATACCAGGGTCCATTAAAGTTGGATAGTGGAGGAGTAACCATCCAAAGAGATAAGTGTACGGCAGTTCGAGACGGGGGAATTCTTTCTCTCCCTTTGCCTTCAGCATCGAGTTAACATACAAGCGAAGACTCGTATTCAATCTGCAGGTCATTGCCGATAACAAGTCAACCTTATAACCGAAGACTAGCTTGACGGCAGCAAAAAGTACACCGCGATGAAAATGGTCCACTGCACTAGATCCCGGGACCACGAATCGTCTGAGCCAGTGTGTCAGAAACCCTGCTAACTGGGCTTCTTTCGACATGGGTCTGTAACCCATTCTCAAAAAACTCTCCAAAATGTCACCTTTCTTTAAAGGTGGACATTGATGATCATCCTTCATTTCCTTATCATAATGTTTACTTTCTTCCATCATCTTCATGACTTCTGTGCTATTTAAGGGTTTGAAAAAATTAGGGTAACACTTGTCGTTCTCCTTAGTTTTCTTTTCCTCTAAATGGTTGAGAAACAAGTATGGAAGCCACTTCGAAGAATAGCAAGTGTTGGCCGTAGCACTTTTATAGTACAAAGAGCAAATCTTGTAATGGCATAGCAGTTCCTCAAATACTGCTACCATTTCAGCATTTTCTTTTCTGAGTTTCTCTAACTCATCATTTGTGGGAACAAACTCCTCATACGGAGCATCCGCCATAGGCAAGTATGAGATGTACTTCATCTCGTGGAGTGCAAACCCCATCTCTCTACCCGGGGTCATGAAGGTTCCTATTCTGTAATTGTATCGCTCAGCCAAGGCCAAAAACATATGAGGGTTAGGAGCAAACCCGTATACAGTGGCATGCACTGCTTGAAACAGGTTAATTTGTTGGAGTTTGTCTTGGAAGGCTGTCAGAACCCAATTTGCAATACAATTCCATCGCTTGTAATCTGGATTCACTAATCCAGTCATTCTGATATCCTGTTCAGGGTATTTTCCTTCTTCTTTCGCAAATTCATTTGCGAATATAGGGGTTCTGACGGGCATCAGCATAGAGGAGTTTTTCGGTAGAATGCAGCTGGGTCTCAAACCTCTCAACATAACACTGTATCTGTCAGAAGAGCTGTAAAACATATATTTCCCGTTAACCTTCTTTACAAAGATCTTCCCTACACGAGCATCTTGGAGAAGAGTGATATTCCATTCCATCTTCCTTGGGTAGCTCGCATGAGCGTACCGTGACAAAGGAAGGCATCGAACAATGTCAGGAATGAAGAATGATCTGTCTTCCCGGTGGACTACCATCTCCTCCATCCTTGGCCTAGGCTGGGAGACTTTTTTAAAGGCGTCACCAAACAAGAATAAGGGTTTCTTGTGGATAACAGCATCTGCTGATTCCAGAGGCTGTCCATTCATCAGACACATTAAAGTTTCGTTGTCCTGAGAAATCAATATTGCCTGACGAGAAGTCGGCAGATCGTACTGAGGATAATGGACGTGAGACAAATCTTCTTTATATTCAGATTCAGACAAAGTTCCCACAAAATGTTCATAGTTTGGATCTTCATTGGTTTCAACTGCATCAAAAACAGATGAAGATCAGTACAAGTCAAAAACTCTATTTTTCAGACAAGCAAAACAGAAGAGTACACAATCCTCAGATTGCGCTAACATGGATTGCGCAACATTAGTTTGCGCATCATAATAGGGTGCGCAAATCAATCGATTGCGCTGACATTCAGCACAAATCAATCGATTGCGCTGACTTTCTGTCAGCACAATTCGATAGATTGCGCAGGATCACAGTCTTCATAAAAATTAAGACTGACTGTTTATGCAACCAAAAAACCCTAAAAAGGGGTGGCGCAATTTGAACTCATCTCTAAAAAGAGATGAGTTTCGAAGATCGAAGGAAGTCAAAACACCCTAAAAAGGGGTTGTCGATCAGTTTTACTACCTATCAGAGCAGGGTGTGCAGACTCATGTCGAGATGCTCACCGAGCAACTCTGTCAGAGGATTCGGCCGGAGCTTTTCCCTTCGCAGCGACGGCGGCGGCAACATTAGATCGTCGGGGCGCCATGGAAGTCGTCGGAGAAAGAAGACAGAAAGGGTTCGGGGATTTTTCTCTCAAAAGCACGAAGGAGGCAAAGTAAAAAAAAATGAAATGAAGAAGTGGGCTATTTATAGCCTTTGAAATACGAAACGGCTGCCTTGGATTGCGCCTAAAATTTGGGGGCACTTCACTTTGCGCAGACAGCTCATCATCATGCGCAACTTGATTCAAAATTCAAAAATTCAAAGTATTTCGAAACTTTGAATCAAATCAACTTTCGAAAACTTTGAAGGGGGTCTTGTAGGTCCTAAAAAATCAAGTTGCATCAATCAACAAAGTCAAGAAATCAAGAAACCCATCATTTGGATGAATTGTGCAGACAATAGATTGTGCAGCAATCCGATTGCGCATACTGCTTTGCGCACACTTCCAACTGCGCAGACTGACGTGGCAGAAGTCATCATTACCAAATCAAATCAAATCTTTTCTGATAACTGACAGCACGAATAACAAGGAATCTGTTCGTTTCCTGCGCCGCACAGTGCTCGAGGACGGCTGACAGCTGGCAGCGCAAACCAATCCTGCGCAGTTTGAGTCTGCGCAAACCATTTATGCGCAATTCAACTCTGCGCACTCCATCAAATTGTTACGTTACACGTGGCATTCATGCCATCGATTGCTCATTACGTGGCAACTGTTTATGCACGATCATGCACATTTCTATCAAATGATGCCATGTGTCCATGATAGTTGGCCCACGATCCAGTAACTGTCTGTGCAAATCAATGTTGCGCAAACCAATGCTGCGCAAATCATCCTGCGCAGTCCAAAAATAACTGAAAGTTAGTTATTTTCAGAACTCTATAAATAGAGTTTCAAGTCTTCATTTTAAAGGGATCAAGATCAGAGATCAGAAATCAGAGAGTTCAGGAGTTCTTGCCAAAGTGCTGCTGCATTCTTCCGAGACTTTTGTCTTCAACTTCAGAGGCTTTTGCCTTCAGTTTCCAGAGTTGTTTTCAACTTCAAAGGCTTCGTCTTCACAGTTCACATCATCCAAGGGATAAAGCAATCGTCATCAAGATTGGATTCCTATAGTTGTAATTTTCCCAGAATTCTTGTAATCTTTATTACAGTTTGTATCAATAAAGTTCTATACTTTTGTTTTTGCAAACAACTAGTAGACAAATAATTTATTATAAATTTTTATTAAAGATTAAAATGGTTATTTTATCACTTATAAATTAGTATTTCAGTTACTTAGTATTTTAGAATAAATAATTGAGCGTTAATTTAATAATTATTGGTTTATTAATAAAAAGAACTAGGACCCTTAGAATGGTTTCTAAACTGAACTTTTAATTAATGTAGGTTTCAAGACCTAAGTTTGAGGTCGTATTTCCCATCTCCATCTACAGCATCAGAAGCCAAGACAAGTTTCATAATATTCAAAACTCGTATTTCCATTGATGATTAAATGTACTGCATCATTAGGAACATTGTATCGACATTTGACTCACGGGATCCCTCTCGAATCCAATTGATTGCCTGATTGACTTATTGACTTACTGACTTGGGATTGGGGAGTAGTGTTAGTGCCTGTGACCAAAGCCCATATTACCATTATTGATTATCTTACGCTAACCCCTATTGCATAGGGGGTTAAACCGTACCGTATACTAGCATTAGGCATAATGCTGGTATACATATTACCTCTTCCAGCCGGTCATAGGTGGCTACATACTGAAAATACTATTACTGATTGTAGATTGCATCACTATTGCTTCTTTGATATTTTACTGCTTCATTAATTCATTTTTATTATTTGGAAAAAATAAATAATGTTTTAAAAACTGCTTCTTGCATCTTTTAATTATTTATTAAAATGCTAGAATTGGATATATGTTTCTTGCTCGTCTCCTGATGGGAGACCAATATTTTAGGTGACTACGATGACGAGGAGGTGCCCTTTAGTACCTATTACAGACCTGACTTGAGCTCTGAGGAGTTAGTTGAACCCAACCAGGAGGCCCAAGAGCACCAGTAGTATTACAGTTTAGTTTTCTTTGTTTAAGAAGTCATAATAAAGGACTAGTTGTAATAACTTAAATATTTTCTTTCTTGTGTGGTTGATTTCAGTTAGACTTTCAGTTCTAAATGTTTTAATAAATTTTTTTAAAATTTCCATATTTTAGAACGTTGTGCATTGTGTTACTACTAATTGATACAGCTTACTGTCACCATCTCACAACGGTACAGGCTGGACATGATATGACTGGACCCAGAATTTTGGAATCGGGTCGTGACAATGGGGCAAGATATATCTATAGTGACATACTAGCATGGATAATTCAGAAATTTTTAGTGGAGCTCGCTTCCTGCGCTGAAAGGATCGTCGCCTTACCAGAAATAGTCTAAATTAATAGTGTGTCACCAGTGACTATCATACAGTTAGGTTTCATGCTAATATCATATGTTTGCAGGCCGAGTAACTTATTTGTGGGGATGAACTCACGACAAATTTATATATTATAAAGGCTAACAATTGATGTAGGGACACATTTATGACACAACTATATATTATTTTGAATCTTAACATGTGATGCATGAAAGAATGGTAGATTCGGTATGATTCACTGTGTCGAGCGGCACATTTATGTTTCATATATACATGTTAATGAATTGTTAACTGAGCCTATGGCAAGAATAAAAAGACCACTTAATAATTTTACTTGTCCTCATATGATTATATTTTTGGGTTAGGTGACTGTGACTTGGATTAAGGCCGCTCACCAGTGCATTTTCCAATGTGCTGACCTCATGCGGTACGAAGAGTTGCATGGACGTTCTGAGGCATTGGAGCTTGGTTGGCAATTGGAAGATGTTCTTCAGAAAAAAATTAATTTGTTATAAAGATCATAATCTACAGAACATTGTTGATCGTACTAGTTTCACGAGTTGTAAGCCTTGTGGCATTATTCATTGTAATAAGATCCAGTGTTTGTAGTCGAGTTATTCTTTGGCCTAAGAGCCATTGTAATTCAGCTACAAATTATCAATAAAAAGAATCATTTTTCATAGATCTTGTGTCTATCAATTTTTTGCTTATTTTTTGCTGCAACGACTTTGATTCGAAAATTATTCTATTTATCGTATTTGTTCTTGTCTTATACAAGTGCAATTTAGACTTGTACGTTATCACACCCAGTGATGACTCACTACAAGTAAAAACCCTCTTTTACAACCTTTCATCTACAACACATCCTGAAAACATTATAAAAGGAGAGATCTTCTATGACTTTTGTTGTAAAAATATTGTCAGATACATGTGCAAACAATATTTTATATTCAAACATTAAGGCTTATATAATGGTCTTTTTATATTCAAACATTAAGGCTTTTACTTTCGGTCATGCGACCGGGATCGGGGTGTAACACAATGTTCTTGGACATTCCTATTTATATGTCAAGGCATAAAAGTCTATTTATGTGAGAAAACAGGATATCGATAGCATTCATTAAGGCATATTCTCAGTCAGTCACAAAAACAAGTGGATTTTTGTGTCCAGGATTCTGGTAGTCCTGGGTGTTGTTAGAACTGCATAGAGTTATATACAACTCTGTCTCCTAGGAATGTCAGGATTCTGGCAGTCCTGGCTGTTGTTAGGACTGCCATAATCTCGACAGTCCTAGTTCTTCCATTTATGATTTTTGACATTTTTGGTTAAATGAATGAAATAAACTAGGGCTAGCTACCTTAGGTTCTTCGGGAGATTCGATAATGTGAGGTAATGTATTCAACGAGCCGATGACTTTGTTGAATTGGAACTCCATAATCACTTTTACATTTTTGGGAGGATTTGTTTTGGAGAAGGAATACAAGTTTGAGAAGTTTGGTCAGAGATTTTTAAAGAGTGCATGACCGAGAGATTCGTGGAAGAATCTCGAGTATTCCCGTGTGTAATTGGAATGAGAGGGTTTAGGAAATATTAGGGTTAGAAATTTGGGACCACAATTTTCTATTTTTTCTACTTAGGAATTTGGAAAGGAGGAAAACAAGTGGCAAAAAGAGAGAATTTTTTTTTCTTTTATACAAAGGTGGTGAAAGGTCATAACAATTTTCCAAGGATAATTTGGGTATAAAAATGACAATTTTTAAAAAAAGTTGTGATATCCCCTATCACTTTATGTGTTTCCTCTAGTAGTTTTTGTTATAATATTAATAATTATACATCCAATGGCTTGTTCTTCTCCATCCAAAATATTCGATGCATTTTTACAAAGTGGTCACATAAAATTCAACTTCAAAATGGGACTTTGTTAACCAAATGACTATATACTACATCAGTACATCTGGACCTCGACCGCCTACCCCACCCCCTAATAAATCGAGGTTCCTTATAAGGAAGTTGATAATTTATTACCTAGAATCACTTCGCAGGTACATCCTCTTCTAGTCGAGTGCCATTACAAAGAAGTGATCAAGATCATTTTTGTATATGTGCAAGTTGTGTGATCATACATGACTCCAAAAATTGGAAGGCAAAAATTCTAACCTCTGTATATACTACTAATATGAAATCTCCATTTTTCGATTTATGCCTCCTTATTTTTGGAAACTGCAGTAACAGGACCATTAAAATGTCAAAAAGTGCTCCTTTTTAGAGTGGTTTAAAAAAGGCTTTTTTTTAGTATTCGTACATGATCATTAGAATGTCATAAATGGCCTTGGAAGTAACATAATTTATAACTGGTGTTTTCATTCTCTTCTAATATTCTTATTTAAAGTGCATCTAAACTTTGGTCTCCAATAAGGGTTGTTTAGTTCGATATAACCGACAAGAAGTGTGAATGTGATTTCTTGTGTGATAAAAATGAAATGCATATGTTTTTTTCTATTTTTGTCTAGTGAAAGTGACTTCTTGTCTGCTTGAATTATTTTCAATGTTTGGATAAATTATATTTTGTAATCTGGAAGTAATTACATTCACTCTTCCGTATTTGGATATTTGTGAAGGAGGTGAGAAAGTAAAAAAGTGAATTATAACAATAACAAAACAAATTAATTATCTAACAAAATTAAAAATTATTTATTAACAGTAAGTTCTTATACCAATTATTTAATTTGTTAAAAACTAATATTTAGTATTAACAAAGTTCTGCACTTGAATTTAAAAAAAATTAAAAGAAAAGTGCAACTTTCGTCCACTTTCACTCCCTCTTTTAACATAAGACAAGAGAGACATTAACTAGAAAGTAATGATGATACCAAGTCCATGTCCCTGCTTCCATATTGAACCAAATAGTATGAAAAGTGTTGTCTATCTTCAAACTCCCTAAACCGAATTTTAGTGAATTTTAAGAATATTTTCTTAAATTGTTATTTGGAAATTTTAATATTGCTTTCCACTTATTTTCTTTAACAAGTTTTACTAAATTTCATGTTAGTAGAAATCTTGATAAATATTATTGTTACTAGTCACTTTTTGTAATTGACTTATCATTCTGTTATTTTACTCTAAAAAATTTCTATTTTACTAAAGATTAGTTTTGTGGCTAATTTTTGGGTTTCTAAGTAAGCCTGGTAATAATTGAGTTTGGCCTGCTAATAGCTGCTAGTATGACCTTACTTATATACTATTGAATTTATTATATTTATGATGATCTTAATAATAGTAAATTATGTTTAATTAAAATTGTTAATCTTAGTTAAGCCTAATTTAATTATTAATGGTTGAAGTTCTGCTTTGATGGATATATTGTTAATTAAGTTAATTATTATTTTATTTTAGTAGTTTTTGATACTGATTAGTTTTGGCTAATTGACTTTCCTTACTAATAAGTATTGACTTGTGCTACTAGAGAGAAAGTGTTTAGTTATGAAAATATGTTATTAACTAATCTTGTAATTAGTTAGTATTTAACTGATTTAGTTAGAAAATAGTTATAAATCGGTTTCGAAGTTTGTTCTTTTGCCCTCAGATCTATAGGTATTTACTGACTGTGCCATTGTCCTTGACTTGTGGATCACCCTAATATTTTATTATAAATAATGAGCAGTCATAATAGTTTATTATTTTATTTTTTGACATTGTCAGACCACTGTCCTTTGGCCGTTCATAGGTCGATCACCACCATGACTTCACCGAATTTTCCCGAAAATCCGTCGAGCCACTGAAGTTTACCTCGAGCACCACTACCTCGTCAATGTCACCACTGCCGTCCTTCGGCTTTGAAGATCGACGATGAGTCTGTCCATCCAGATCTACTCGAGTCACCACTGTCCATCACCAGATCCCCCATCCCAACGCCGATTGCCACCAGACGACCGGAGCCCTGCCACCTCATTGAAGCTCGACGCGACCTTACCGAGGCACCTGAACTAGAATCGCCAGAGATTGACATTCTTGACTAGACTCTCTACAGCACCTCGTGAAGCGAGTCGACGCTTCGATTTCTGCACGGCCACCTCGAGCCGCATGTTGCCTCATCGATACGTGTGCTGCCCCTTCGAGTTCTGAAGAGCCACATCGAGTTCCCAGCTACCTCTTCCAGCCACCATGAGCCGTTAACCGGCCGTCGCTCACCGGATCTCCATCGCAGCAACCGGATCTAGCCGTGGATCGACATCCCCACCGTGCCCAAGGTGAGTCTCCGCCTTGATCTACTCGAACCCCCTTCTTGTTCTTCTTTTGGTTCCTCTTGCTTCTAGATCTAGGGTTTGTTTTGGGGCTGTTGTAGACTGATAGGAGTAGAGAAAACGATGGTAGGCTAGGTTTCACCTAAGTTTAGGGTTTCCTTGCGGTGGAAGGAGAAAATGGCTGGGAAGGATGAAGAGAATTATAACTAGGGTTAGGGTTTAGTCATTGTCGACAGAAGGAAGGGGATAGAGAGTTTGGGCTGCGGCCATGGAGGAATTCTAGCTAGGGGTTTTGTGTGTGTGTGGATGTAGGTGCTGTGAAGGGAAGAGAACATTAGGGTTAGGGTTTCTCAGCTGAATGAGAAGTGGAAGATGAAGTTTTAGGTTAGGGATAGGTTCTGTTGGCTTCTTCTGTGCGAATTTGTGAGTGGGAGAGAGAAGAGAGAGTTTAAGTTTCGGCTTTTTAACAGGGATGTGGCCCTTAGGCCATGGGTTTGAAGGGAAAAAAAGATATGAGAAAAGAATAAGAATGAGGAAAAGATATGGGCTTTGGAGGTTGGGCCATGGGTAATTGGGCTTGGGCTTACTGCAGATTTTGGGCTGATCCCTGGGCTAGACTGGTTTATTGATAGTTAATGTATTATTAGATTATTAGTATTTAATTTTAATTAGTGTACAGATTTTATTAGTAATATTTCTAATTAGTATTTAGTTATATATTGTGTAAACTCCCATATTTTTTTATTTAATTAATTTACTATATATCTATTTTTATTTAATTTTGTTATATACAATTAAGTCATGGGTTTGTTAATGAATAGGTGTAAATGCTTGTGCTAATACTAATAAATGGTCCCCAACATAGTTGGGAATTTTAGATAAAATTTTATATTTTTTTTGGTATTTTATCTATTTATTACACTAGTTTAGAGTTTTATATATATATATACATATATACATATATATATATATATATATATATATATATATATATATATATATATATCCTTATACACATATATATAGATATATAAATAAAACAAAAACAAAAAAGGAATTGAATGAACAGTGCAGAGCACTATTCATCCACCTTCCAGCCCGCGCGGAACAAAACGATAGCGGCAATCGAAAACCCAACCGACCCAAATTCGAATCCAAATCGATTCAAATAAAAATCCTATGAATCTAAATCAGATTCTCTCTCATTTACATCCTAATCCTAATCAAAACCAGATTTTAGTTTGATCAAAAATCAAATTTAAAATCTCTATATAACTCTCGAAGACTTTCTTTCTCATCTGCTTCACCCGATCGCCCAAGGCTCAAAAATTTTCTTGCTCTTGCCGCAAACCCTCGACCCTGACCCTACAGCAAACTACCCTCTGCCTGTACGACGTCTGTACGCCATCGCTGGAGCCGCCATCGACGCAGAACAGTACAGCAACTCGAGCGCCGCACAGACAGTTACCCGACCACAGGTACTCTATTCCTTCGATATTTTCTCCTTCATCGCTCGATCAAATTTTGATATAAAAATTTGTACGCGTAGAAGGATCGACCCTCTACAAACCCCTTCAAATAGTTTGACTAATTCGCCATGAATTGATCATGAAAAATATGGGAAAATCAAGAAAACTAACAAAAACAGAGAAAGAAAAACGACAGAAACTATTTTCTCGACCCTATTTTGGAAGGGGTTTCTGAGCCGGAGATCATAGAACTTGCAATTCTAGTTGTACAAACATTTAGGCAACCTATACTAGATCAAATCCATGTTTTTATTTTTGATTTTAGGTTATTAAATTCTGTTTTAAATTAGTTCCAAAATTGAAAAAAATCAGTTTTCAAAAACCTTAAAAACTTCGATACGAGGTCCGTCCCGACAAATCGGACGACCCTGTCATAAACCGAAGGCATCGAAAGGTGCGTATCGACTTTGTAGACGTGTGGCTTTGACAGAATTTGAATTGGTCGCGTGTGCGCGACGAATTTGATCTGTATCCGTCGAAGAACACCGTATCGACCATTTTCTAAATTTCCTAATTACTTTGTGCACGTTCGTCAAATCGAGACAAAACTTATGGCAACAGGTCCGAATCGAAATTCTAGTCATGTATGCCAAGTTTGGTCTGATTCTGAGAAGGTTGATCGGAACGCCAAAATTGGCGGGCCCGCGACCCAATCCAACGGGCGATTTTGTGCACAGCTCATCGGAATCCAAAATTGGACATACCATTGGGTTCACCTCCTCAAACCAGATCTGTAGACATGTAGTTTGACGACTTTAGAGATCGTAGATACTGATGTGCATTTCGGTGCAAAGCGGGTCCAACGGCGGACATCGTTCTGACCCAAAATTATGATTTTGCCCCTGTTTTGAAATTTGACTTTCGGACAGACATTTCCTAGGTATATCTTTTCACTGAGAACATTTTTGTTGTTTGTTTCAGCATCCGGAGTCATCTGTGAATTGTGAGTTTTTTGTTGGCACTTGCGACATTTGGTTTTGCCCTCCTCGCACCGCAGGCAAGTATACCTTGCCATAGATTCTGATTATGCTCATTTATTTTCAGTATATTTTATTATTGCATATTTCTTTCTCTTATTTGTCATTTTATTTATATTATGCATCCAAGTCACACTTGGGTGCAATCGACTAGATTTAGTCATTTTTTATATTCTATTATGCATATCGACCTAGAGTTAGACGACCACCTTATGAGTGTAGGATATTTTCATATCTCCTATGGCCATGACACATGTGTATCACATGATGAGTGAGTTCATATAGGACACGGACCTGCGTACTTGACTGGCCATCGATACGTATGGGTCGTGCGACGGATAGGAGGTAATTGCTACTAGTGTATTGAGTTAGAAGCCGTAGTAACTGCCAACTGGATAGGCTGTGGATACATCTTGGATAGGAGCATTGGGGGAGGGGATGGCTACTAGCGTAGGGGCTACATTAACTTTTTACACACATTTGTGGGCCGATAGTGACTCGTATGAGCGCTACTTTCTGCCCCTGGCCGATAGCGACTCGGATGAGCGCTACTTACTGCCATTCTTTATTTACTCTGCTGATCCTACAGCCCCTGCGTAGAATGTTGTCCTCAAAGTGCATCTCAGATAGACGGTTAAGAGATCTTGTAGAGTCATAGTTGCATGTTTACACATTCAGTTATTTTGGCATGTTTTCTATATCTTGTTACGTCCCTCTGAGGACCTGGTGATCTCTCCAGGATTAGACGAGCATGACTACCCCCAGAAGTACGGAGCAGCTTCGGATCCTTCTTACGTCGATGACGAGGCATCTTCCAGTGATACTTAGTTTTCTTCTTCATTATCTGAGACAATGTAGTGGACATCTTTTATCTACATTGTTCTGTTTTGAGGAGGTTGGACTCCATTTAGTTGAGACTATTTTTCATAGCTGTTTGGAGTGGTTATGTCCACCCAGCTATCTCTTGACTTCTTTTATTATTATTGAGACTTATTTATTCATTGTGTTGAGCTGTGGATGAGATATAGTTATTATATTGTGGCTTATCATGTATTATTACTTACAGCTTATGTACAAATACGAGGATACCACATATTGGTGTATTCTTTGTATACGTGCAGCTGGCATGCTGACGTACTTAGTCCTATGTATTATGGGACTGGGGCATTACCTATTTTTGTGGTAGCCCATGCAGGTCAGTGCTTATTGTTGGGTTACATGACTGTGCCCAACAAGCCTGCAAATAGGAATAGGATATAGAATCTCATCCACTTATTAATACCTTCCTTGACCTCATCTAAATTCTTGTTTGACTGCTTGATTATATCCAGTTTGACCTTGTTCTAACCAAACTCAAATCTTTGTGCCAATATAGGATGAATCTTCGTAGTGGACGTGCTACTCCCCTCGCCATTACTGATGGGAACACCACTGCTCAAGAAGGACCAGTGGGTCAGCTACCCATGTCCCCTACCACTCCAGCACCATCCGAACTGCAGCCTGTGATGATACCACCCACTACTCAGCAGCAAGCCTCGGCACCCTAAGTGGGGCAGGCAGACCCCAGAAACCCTGTAACTCAAGAGGAGTACCTACCGCCTCCGCCACCCTATCTACCTCAGTTTCTACCACAGATTCCACCCCCATATCCACCATCATCATATCCACCACAACAGCCTCCACAGTATCCACCATCATCATATCCACCACAACAGCCTCCACAGTATCTACCATCATATCCACCCCAGCATCCCCCACCATATCTATCACCATATCCACCATCATATCCACCCCAGTATCCTCCATAGAATCCACCTTAGTTTCCACCCTAATACCCCCTCCCACAGTATCCCCTTCCATATCTTTCATATCCTCCAAGTATGGGCCTCAGGGTGTTCTACCGTTCATGCACCATATGCCATACATGCCCCTACAGCAGCCCATGCCTCAGGATGGTGGGACTACTACCGACCAAATCCTCCAGAGCTTAGTACAGGCTTAAATACAGCAGAGCGAGACTATTACGAGGAGTTTGGAGACAGCACTGACCCGAACATCCCAAGCCTCTGTGAGTACTATCGAAGGGTTCCACAACATGAATCCTCCGCACGTCAAGGGCACTGAAGATGTCATCGGGATCACCAATTGGCTGGTTAAGACAAAAAATCTTCTAAAGGCTTCAGAGTTATCCGCAGATTTATGGATGACGGCAGTGAAGTTATAGTTGGAAGGAAATGCCTACGATTGGTGGGCCGCTGAGGAGAGACGGCTAGGAGTTGATCAGACATTAGAGGAATTCAAAAGGCTGTTCAATAAGAAGTTTTTCTCTGACACTGCCAATGATGCACTGTATGACCAGTTTCTACACATGGAGCAGGAGAGTATGACAGTTGATGAGTATGACATCGAATTTAGCCGGCTGAGTCATTTTGCACCAGGATTGGTTACGACAGAGCTGGAGAAAGCCAAAAGATTTCATAGAGGCTTGAGTATAGAGTTACAGAGATATACCATTTTTGAGTCGAGGGCCTCCCAAGCAGCTGTTCTGGCAGAGGCTAGAACTCAAGAGGCCATAAGCAAGAAGGTGAACCGACGAGCAACTTCGACGATGGGATCAGCTAAGACCACTATATGAGGGCCAATGAGACGTCCTCCCACACATCAGCATCAGCTGAGGACAGGGCCATACCAGACACAGGAGAAGGCCACTTGCCATTACTGTGGCAAGGTTGGACATGCCACCATCGCTAGAGAAGAATTATCCAACCCATGATCTAGAGCTCGTCGTGGTTATCTTTGCTTTGAAGCTATGGAGACACTACTTGTACGGCGAGAAGGTTGATATCTACACTGATCATAAGAGCCTCAAGTACGAGTTCACACAGAAAGAGTTGAATGTGCGACAGCGATGTTGGTTGAAGTTGATGAAAGATTACGAGATTGAGCTACATGATCATCCGGGCAAGGCTAATGTTGTGGCAGACGCATTGAGCCGTAAGCCCATGGCATACTTCTTGACTACACAGAATGAGTTGATCAGAGACTTGCAACAGATTGGTATTGAGGTAGTTTTGCCCGGAGCAGATGGCGTGCTAGCCAATCTCTAAGTGCAATCGTCGTTAGTAGATCGAATCAAGGCGGTATTACTTGTGGATGCTAGATTCCGACGACTTCGAAAGAGGACCGAGGCAGAAGAGTAGACGGGATTGAGGATTCATCCCGATGGAACATTATGATGTGGTGATCATATTTATGTTCCTAATAGAGAGTTGCGACAGGAGTTGATGGAAGAAGCACACAGTTCAACTTACTCTATTTATCCCGGAGGAACTAAGATGTACCGGGACTTGCGGTAGTATTATTGGTGGCACGGAATGAAGTGAGAGATAGCTCGTTTCATGGCCAAGTGTTTGGTATGCCAGCAAGTGAAGGCCGAGCACCAGAGGATGGCTGGATTATTGCAACCGCTACCCATTCCCGAGTAGAAGTGGGAGCACATTACGATGGACTTCGTCACAGGATTTCCTCGGAGTCCTAGTAGTCGAGATGCGGTATGGGTGATTGTGGATAGACTTACCAAATCGGCCCACTTCTTACCTTTTTGAGTGGGGTAGTTCACGAAAGTTTTGGCAGAAATATATATGAAGCAAATAGTAAAGCTACACGGTGTACCAGTTAGCATCGTGTCGGATCGTAACTCGAGGTTTACCTCATATTTTTGGAAGAGTATGCAGGACAGTTTGGGTACGCGTTTGAAGTTTAGCATGTCGTACCATCCACAGACAGACGGCCAGTCAGAGCGTACGATCCAGATGCTAGAGGATATGTTGAGAGCGTGTATGCTTGACTTTGGCAGATCATGGGAGGACCACCTTCATCTTGTAGAGTTTTCCTACAATAATAGATATCAAGTGAGCATTCAGATGGCTCCGTTTGAAGCATTGTATGATAGGAAGTGTCGATCACCTGTCTGTTAGAGCGACATTGGAGAACGACATATATTGGGTCCCGAGCTGGTTTTGAGCACAGTGGAGACGGTAAAGAAGATACAAGACCACCTGCGAGTAGCACAGGATCGTCAGAAGCAATGGATAGATAATCGTCGTCGACCTTTGGAGTTCAAGGAAGGCAACCATGTTTTCTTGAAGATATCCCCCACAAGAGGCACGATTCGATACGGAGGTCGTGGCAAGTTGAGTCCAAGATACATCAGTCCTTTTGATATCTTGGAGCATGTGGGAGAAGTTGCTTATAGATTGTCCTTGCCACTGTCGCTGGAGGGAGTACATGACGTGTTCTACGTGTCTCAGCTGATGAGGTACGTGGCAGAAAGCAATCATGTGCTTGATCACTCTGAGATCACTGTTGGACCGAGTTTGTCGCACGAAGAGCAACCAGTAGGTATCCTCGATCGTCGAGTGAAGGTATTGGAAAATCAATCTATACCATTAGTTTGCGTGGCATGGAAGCATCACTCGCCAGGGGAGTCTACTTGGGAGTGCGAGGACGACATTCGAAATCGTTACCCGTAATTGTTCGAAGACCAAGGTACGTCTTGCATAATTAGACCCTCCCAAATTTTGCATTGCATTTGACCCCCCCCCCCACCTTAGTTTAATTTCGAGGACGAAATTTCTTTAAATTAGGTAGGATGTAAACTCCTATATTTTTTTATTTAATTAATTTACTATATATCTATTTTTATTTAATTTTGTTATATACAATTAAGTCATGGGTTTGTTAATGAATAGGTGTAAATGCTTGTGCTAATACTAATAAATGGTCCCCAACATAGTTGGGAATTTTAGATAAACTTTTATATATTTTTTTTGGTATTTTATCTATTTATTATACTAGTTTAGAGTTATTGATATATATATATATATATATATATGTATATATAAATAAAACAAAAACAAAAAAAAGGAATTGAATGAACAATACAGAGCACTGTTCATCCTCCTTCCAGCCCGCGCGAAACAGAACGATAGCGGCAATCGAAAACCCAATCGACCCAAATTCGAATCCAAATTGATTCAAATAAAAATCCTATGAATCTACATCAGATTCTCTCTCATTTAAATCCAAATCCAAATTAAAACCAGATTTTAATTTGATCAAAAATCAAATTTAAAATCTCTATATAACTCTCGAAGACTTCCTTTCTCATCTGCTTCACCCGATCGCCCAAGGCTCAAAACATTTCTTGCTCTTGCCGCAAACCCTCGACCCTGACCCTCCAGCGAACTCCCCTCCGCCTGTATGATGTTTGTACGCCATCGCTGGAGCCGCAATTGACACAAAACAGTGCAGCAACTTGAGCGCCGCACAGACAGTTTCCCGACCACAGGTACTCTATTCCTTTGAAATTTTTCTCCTTCATCGCTCGATCAAATTTCAATATAAAAATTTCTACGCGTAGAAAGATCGACCCTCTATAATCCCCTTCAAATAGTTTGACTAAATTTGCCATGGATTGATCGTGAAAAATCTGGGGAAATCAAGAAAACTAACAAAAACAGAGAAAGAAAAACGCTAGAAACTAGTTTCTCGACCCTGTTTTGGAAGGCATTTTCGAGCCATAGATCATAGAACTTGCAATTCTAGTTGTACCAACTTTTAGGCAACCTGTACTAGATCAAATCCCTATTTTTAGTTTTGATTTTAGGTTATTAAATTCTGTTTTAAATTAGTTCCAAAATTGAAAAAAAAAATTAGTTTTCAAAAACCTTAAAAACTTCGATACGAGGTCCGTCCCGACAAATCGGACGACCCTGTCACAAACTGAAGGAATCGAAAGGTGCGTATCGACTTTGTGGACGTGTGGGCTTTGAAGGAATTTGAATTGGTCGCGTGTGCGCGACGAATTTGACCCGTAACCGTCGAAGAACACCGTATCGGCCATTTTCTAAATTTTCCAATTATTTTGTGCGCGTTCGTCAAATCAAGATAAAACTTGTGCCAACATGTCTGAATCAAAATTCCGGTCCTGTATGCCAAGTTTGGTCCGATTCTGAGAAGGTTGATCGAAACACCAAAATTGGCAGACCCGCGACCCGATCCAACGGGCGATTTTTTGTACGGCTCATCGGAATCCAAAATTGGACATACCGTTGGGTTCGTCTTCTCAAACCAGATTCATAGACATGTTGTTTGACGACTTTAGAGACCGTAGATACTGGTACGCATTTCGGTGTAAAACGGATCTAATGGCGGACACGTTTTGACCCGAAATTACGATTTCGCCCATGTTTCGGAATTTGACTTTCGGACAGGCGTTTCCTAGGTATACCATTTTTACCGAGAACATTTTTGATGTTTGTTTCAGCATCCGGAGTCATCTGTGAATTGTGAGTTTTGTGTTGGCACTTGCGATATTTGGTTTTTCCCTCCTCGCACCGTAGGCAAGTATACATTGCCAAAGATTCTGATTGTGCTCATTTATTTTCAGTATATTTTATTATTGCATATTTCTTTCTCTTATTTGTCATTTTATTTATATTGTGCGTCCAAGTCATACTTGGGTGCGAGCAACTAAATTTAGTCGTTTTTGTTATTTTTATATTCTATTATGCATGTCGACCTAGAGTTAGACGACCACCTTACGAGTGTGGGATATTTTCATATCTCCTGTGGCCATGACACATGTGTATCACATGATGAGTGAGTTCATATAGGACATGGACCTGCGTACTCGATTGGCCATCAATACGTATGGGTCGTACGATGGATATGAGGTAATTGCTACTAGTGTATTGAGTTAAAAGCCGTAGCAGTTGCCAACTGGACAGGCTATGGATACATCTTGGACAGGAGCATTGGGGGGAGGGGACAGCTACTAGCGTAGGGACTACATTTACTTTTTATACACATTTATGGGCCGATAGTGACTCGTATGAGCACTACTTTATGCCCCTGGCCGATGGCGACTCGGATGAGCGCTACTTACTGTCATTTTTTATTTACTCTGCTGATCCTACAGCCCCTGCGTAGAACATTGTCCTCAAAGTGCATCTCACATAGACGGTTATGAGATCCTGTAGAGTCATAGTTGCATATTTACACATTCAGTTATTTTGGCATGTTTTTTATATCTTGTTACGTCCCTCTGAGGACCTGATGATCTCTCCAGGATTAGATGAGCAGGACTACCTCCAGGAGTACGGAGTAGCTTCGAATCCTTCTTACGTCGATGATGAGGCATCTCCCAGTGATACTTAGTTTTCCTCTTTATTATCTGAGACTATGTAGTGGACATCTTTTATCTCCATTGTTCTGTTTTGAGGAGGTTGGACTCCATTTAGTTGAGACTATTTTTCATAGCTGTTTGGAGTGGTTATGTCCATCCGACTATCTCTTGACTTCTTTTATTATTATTGAGAATTATTTATTCATTCTGTGTTGAGCTGTGGATGAAATATAGTTATTATATTGTGGCTTATCATGTATTATTACTTACAGCTTATGTACAAATACGTGGATACCACATATTGGTGTATTCTTCGTATACGTGCAGCTGGCATGATGACGTACTTAGTCCTATGTATTATGGGACTGGGGCGTTACATGTTGTTCTGTAGTGTTAACTAGATTTAATGTTTAGATTTGTTAGTATAATATTTAGCTTTATTTATTGGTATCTTTTAGCTAATATTTTAATTAGCAAATATTTGAACTCTTGTTAATATATTTTTTAACTAATATATATTTATCTAGTAAATACCTTATCAATATTTTGTTGATCATTTTAGAAAATAGTTAGCTACTATATTATGACTAGTTGATAGTTAGCAAATTTAGCTAGTGAATGACAATGTTTAGAACTTAACCAAATAGTACTTATTTCCAGGTGGACATAGAGGTTATTACATTCCTATTTTCGATCTTCCAAAGCAAGGCAAGTACACCGACTTGAAATTTTACTTTGTATTCATGTCATACTTCATGTTCTCATATCGGACACGAGATTCACACGATTGTATTGTGCCTTGTTCATCATATTATGTCTCATTATTTTTGGGGGGGATTGGGAGAAATATTGACTAGTGTGTGACCACACCCAAGCTAGGTATTGTGAATAGCCTAATCATACATCTCACGTACGATTAAGTCGAACCTTATTGTGATATTGTGATATTGTGGATTGTGGTCCCTAGTCGATCACACATTAGTCTAATATTTAAAATTCACATGTGCATTTATTGTCGTATTCATATTGATTTACTTGTTCATTGTCCTCGTCCTTGTACTGTAGTTCCATATTCAGTTCTTGTACCCTTGTTTCATATTGTAGTATTGTCATCCTTGTGTATTTTAGATTATATTGTAGATTGTTTCTTGTTGGGGTTGTACTTTGCTCTTTTCCTGACAGAATACGTTGCAGGTGAGCTTGAGGCCATATTGAGCTGGATGTCAACATTGGAGTTGCAGGATTTAGTTCATTGTTTAGATTTCATTTCTAGATATTGTATTGAGATTTCATCATTGTATATTTATTCTTTTACAGGATTTGTCTCCGGATGATATTGTACAAATGACTTGGTAGATTATGGTAATTTCTGGGACGTTTATAAATGTTGTAGTGTTTTACTTTACCTTATGACTTGGAGTTTTTCTTAGTATTGTACAGCTTACTTCGTCGTGTCCATCGACGAAGGCTGAACGTGTCCGACACATACCCGATTATTCAGGAGCGGGTCGTGACATATTTTTAGTGGTGGCCCATACAGGTCTGTCCTAATGGCACTTAGGCTATAAAGTGCTATTGGGCGACCAGCAAAACTAAGAAAAACTCATCACAGCATAGGATCCGTGGGAAATGGTTATGGTTATAGTTTTACTAAGGTTGTTTATTATCTTATAGTTTGTCCTATCTAACTAGTTTTCTATTTTTCAGAGTGGTTCAGACACGCAAAACGGAGACTATCGACTTCCCTGTACTTGAGGCTTTTGAGGATATTATCTAAATATGTTTTGCTAGTATAAATATTTGATCTTTGATCTTTTCTTAGATTTTCTTCCAGCACCTAGATTTTTCCTTATTTGTTATTTGAGACTTTGTTTCTATAGTCTACTTGTCTTACTGTTGTTTAATATAAAACTCCTTATTTCCTAGAGAACAGATAACTTCACCTTCTATCATGATTTCGTTTAAATTTTTAGTAGCTCCTTTTAAATTCCTATGGATAAAGTTGAGAAAGTATTCGATGATCTACTATGACATGGCAGATGCGCACTGCAGTCATTTATCTGGATTATAGAGACCGTGGGTTCACTATAGCCAACTGCGCACTGACGAGGCATAAACTCTAAGTCGAAATAATTTTAGGTATTCATAGGTTCTCGAATATTATTGAGGCTATGTCCTAAAAGTATTTTTGATATGTCGAGTTGTTCCGACAATATTGGATAAAGTTGATCAAAATATCCAGTAATTTATCACTATTTGAGTCATTGAGCCAAATGTTCGCTGCAGTCAGATGTACACTACACTGACGGGGCATAAACTTTAAGCAAAATGATTTCAGATATGTATGGTTTTCAGATACTATTGAGACTACGTCCATGTCATAAATAGATCGTGTTTGGTTTCTTATCGTTATTGAAAACTTTACCGAAATTGTCTTGATTTGCTTCGGCCATGTTAAAAAATTTATCGGTTGGTTCCATTTTCAAAAATCATTTCTATTACCATAAGGTTCCATATAGAAATTCTATTTTTCCTGGTAACTCATTGTTGACCTTTTGTGTTCTTAGTTCATAAAAATTTCTTATTTGTTTAATACCTAATAACTTGTTTAGTCTTTTGTCGTTTCTTATTAACTATTTGCTAGATCTTGTTTTACCTCTACCACAACCGCTATAATTTCGAGGACGAAATTTTTCTAGGGGGTATATTTGTATCTCCCTAAACCAAATTTTACTGAATTTTAAGAATATTTTCCTAAATTGTTATTTAAAAATCTTAATATTGCTTTCCACTTATTTTTTTTATCAAGTTTTACTAAATTTCCTGTTAGTAGAAATCTTAATAAATATTATTGTTACTAGTCACTTTTTGTAATTAACTTGTCATTCTGTTATTTTACTCTAATTTTTTTTACTAAAGATTAGTTTTGTGGCTAATTTTTGGGTTTCAAAGTAAGCCTAAGTAATAATTGAGTTTGGCCTGCTAATAGCTGCTAGTATGACCTTACATATATACTATTGGATTTATTATATTTATGATGATCTTAATAATAGTAAATTATGTTTAATCAAAATTGTTAAACTTTATTTTATTAATTAAGCCTAATTTAATTATTAATGGTTAAAGTCGAGGAGACCGATGCTACAGGTGACGGGTTAGCAGGTCTGTCTTTCTTGTCCTTCTTTTTCATCTTGTTATGTGTGATTCCATTCGTACCTGTCAGGATATTTTTGTGGTGTGCTAGATAGTGTAGTGACCCTGTTTGAGACTATGAAATCACGACCAGTAGGACTATGATTTTGCATGTTATTAGATAAAAAAATTTTGACTTTGATTGTTGGGGGTTTAACCTAGAAGGAGTACGACCACTTTAAATTTTGAGGACGAAATTTTTCTAAGGGGGGTAGATTTGTCACCACCACATTCTAGAACAAGGGTATTTTGGTAATTTGTAAATTTTTTTGATGATTTTAATATTATTTAATTAAAGTGTTGTGCTAGTGTCATTAATTGGTAAAACCTTAGAACTACATTGGTTAGATGTTAGTTATGACTGTAGAAACTTGGTTAGAGAGATTAGATAACTTAAGTTAGACTCAAATCTATCTAGTGTCATTTAGAATCCATTTATTAACTTAAATCATAAGCCACATTGGGCCTTTTCCTTAAAAGGCTTGAAATGACAACTTAGGAAGGCTTTTAGACATTTGCACCCAACCAAACCCTAGCCACACCACCTTGGCTGGCCATTAGGGTTCCCACCTTCCTATTTATAGCCTACATAGCCTCCTTCTTCCCCCTTTCATTACAAACCCTAACCCTAATTTGTGTTCTACCCCAAATTGCCTCCAACATCCAAATTGAGTCCAAATTTCCTCAAACGAATTGTAAAATCTTCCCCTTGAAGAGAGGAAGCCTCTATTGCCTAGCTTGGGAGCATTTGGAGCAATTTGACCATTGGAGCTTGGTGGAGATCCAGATCTAGAAGCTTTCATTGAGAATCCATCTCTCAATTGGTAAGAGCCCTCTGAACCTTCAAAATTCTATTTCCTTGTTGTAGATGCATTCATTTAGGGTCCCTATTGCATTAGGAAGGATTTGGGTCAATTTTGGATTCATTTGAGGCGCGTATCACGAGAGTATCGGATACGCACGTCAAGTATTCGACGAAATAACTCTTAGGGTTTTGTTTCTCTAATTTTAGTTGTAATTAGGTATTTATTATTTATAAGTTGTGTTAGTGATGTGATATGTTAACTCTTGATTTGAGTTGCACTTGGTCGAGCAAATATGGAATGGGGACTTATTGTGGTAGTGGCCTATCATATTGTTGTTCACTGTGTGTTGTTCTGGGTGATCTGTACATTGTTCTGGTTCAGTCGAGCCTACTTTGATTCACTGCATTCAAATGCATTATCCATGCTATCTGGAAGATCAGCCATTGCACTATGGTTCAATTGACTGCCCTGCATATCCATTTTTGTGCTGCATTCTCCTTTGTACTGCAAACTTCCATTTTACTGATACTAGCCATATCATGATATATTCATCACTGCAGACTTCATGCCCTGTTTTAGCTTTGAGTCTTCACCTCTTTCCTATTTCTGTAGGGGTGGGCATACGGTTCCAAGACCCGCGGTTCCGACCTGGCCCGAACCGTAAAATGTCCAAACAAGCCGGTCCCTAAAATTTAGAATTTAAACGGGGCGGGCCAGGGTGGGACGTGTGACACTAACGAGGTAGGGCAGGTCCTATTTTTAAAATAGATGGGGCCCCAAACCGACCCGTTTCTAGGGATATGTATTTTTTTTTATCAATTTTAGAATTTTTTGCTATTATAGTTTATAAATAATAGAACAAGTTATTATTTAGTAAACAAATTCTAGAAATTTGGGAAGACATAAGACTTGTTTTGTTCTTATAGATAATAGAACATATGTAAATGTTTACTATTCTATAATTTTTTTTAACTTTTTTGGACCCGTTTGGACCCGCGGGTCGGCCCGATTTGGACCCGTTTCGAACGGGTTGAGCCCTTTCCGGTTCTAATATTTTTTGGACCCGTCCCGCCCTACCCCGTCAATTAACGGATCCGGTCCGGGTCCATAAAATTTGGGCCAGGCCCGACCCGTGCCCACCCCTATATTTTTGTATTTGATCTGCCCAATTTTTATCTGTTCAGCCGAGTTTGATTAACAGATAGCCTTCTATGGTTCATATAACCATTTGTTCTGCCATTGATTGTATGGACCTTCACCTTCATAGACTTCCCTACCTCATTCACATGTGTTGTGTTTATTTATCCATCTTGCATAAGTTATCTTCAGATATCCTTATTTCGGGACGTCAGGATTTAACTTGCATTTAGGAAGTTTAGATACTGTAGATTATCTGTCAAATTGATCTCTGAACATGTCGAGCTATTGGTTCATTCGAAGCCCTTTAGTTCAGACCATTGCACCTGCCCACCTTATTTTGATTGTCCATACCTACTCATTAGAAGCTCTTTTAGATTAGAGTACCATGAGCATCAATTTGGCCCTGCAGTTAGAGTATCAATACTCAATTTCCATATCCATGTTGACCCTCATTTAATTCCCTTACCTTTTGACCTATACAGTATAGGGTCTCTGTTGTCCATCTTAATTCCTACCCAGTTGTGATTAGACATATGGTATACATGGCTTTCCCTGGGGATGATCAGACCCTCTTTCACTGCATTCACTTTGATCATTACACTCATGTATTCAACTGCATAGCAATTGTTCACTGCACATATCTAAATTGTCCTGCATCCTCACTTCACTACATTACCCTGTGTGATTACAATCCAGTGTTTGGTTTCACTGTATAATAGATTTTAGACATAGCCTTTGGGTTCGTGTAATTGTTATGCCCTACATCTCCTCTGTAGCCTACATCACTGATACGAACATGTATCAGAGATCCACATTACTCATCTGTCCATCCCACTTGAGCAGACCCAACCTAGCACTG
Organism: Iris pallida; assembly: GCA_029216955.1. Lineage (NCBI taxonomy): Eukaryota > Viridiplantae > Streptophyta > Magnoliopsida > Asparagales > Iridaceae > Iris > Iris pallida. Next base: position 13,444,023 of record JANAVB010030420.1, read on the forward strand.
TACAAGTCTGATACATACATGTATCAGAACTTGTAAGGATACACTGCATTCTAATTTTTATGTTCTGCATACTTATATCATAATATTAGTTAGGTATCAACCAACACTTGATTCATTCATTCTTTCACTACATTTCACTTAGATCATTGCACATTAGATGCCCTGCACTTTCATTCACTGTGTGTTGAGTCTTCGAATCCTTGATTCACTGCACTAACCTTGTTGGGTTCAGGCATGTGTTTAGATGCCAAACATATCCAAATGCCATGCATTGCCCTGTATTTCTTGATCACTGTATGTTCAACTTCATAAACCTACTATCTAGTTAATTCCCAACATCCTACCATTCTGTTGAAGTTCAAATTTCTCCTTTACCTATAAATCCTATCTATCTGCATCACTTATGTTCTGTCCTTACCTCAACTTTAGGCCTGCACTTCATATTCATGTCTATAGTGCATATGTACAGCCATTGAGTTCACTAATTCTGACCCTAGCATAGAGATTCACTTGCTCAATAGTCCCTGTAGCTGGAGGCATATCCAGATGACTTGTTGTGCCTACATTGGGTTAAGTCCTTAGAGGATACATGGTTAGTCCTGGATCCTATCCCCTGTCCAGCCTTGAACATCCAGGTTGCAGACTTTACATCTCTACTCCTGCACAGTGGAGTACCAGAGATACTTCATGGCCCTGCCCCTGATCAGTTCACAAATTGGTTCAGTATATATTAGGTCCTTATCCTTCATTCCTGAGATAAGTGATGATAAGGGCTTAGGCTATCTCACTGTCCCAACAGACCCAACCTCATCTACAATCCACTTACCCTTACTGATGCCCTGCATATGTGGGTTTATTAGTGTAATTGTCCTGCATTGGGGTGTTTTACCTATCCTTTTAGCCAGGTATCTGAACCATTGCCCTGCCTATTAGGCTTGTTAGTCCAGACCCTATTTCCTTTTGTACACTGACTATATCTGGACAGTGTGGGCTTGTATCACAGTGGGTACCTGGGAGCTTGTGACCAGCCCCATTTTCTTTTGGATTAGCCTTGAGTGTCCATATATATATATATATATATATATATATATTTTAGAATAAGGGTAAATTTTATTCCACGCAAATCACAGTAAAGATATTACAATACACTATACTTACATCTCCCTCCCCAATTAAGGGGCCATTACAGATATATCGAATTTTATATTATGTAGAATTTCTACTGGCGGAGTAGCCAGTCTTTCAAAGATACGCCTGTTGTGCTCCCTCCAGACATGCCAAACTGATGCTGCAAGTCTAACTCTAGCCATCATGGCCCAACCAGGGTCCTTGCCTCGTCGGTCTCTGATCCAGCTGAGGATCCCCCGGATATCTCTGGCACTGCCAACTACACCCAACGAACGCATGCACTGCTCCTCCCAGATGTGCCAAGTCTACGGACACTCAAAGAATAGGTGGTCCATAGACTCCGCGTCACTCGTACAGAGGACACACGTCGGGTCTGTGTCACGACCCGCACCCACCGTGAGGGTACGAGTACGTAACAGCGCCCAGCCTACGCCACAGTGTCGGTAGTAGAACGCTGTCCTAGGTCAATCATCTAACAATATATAAGATACCTGTACAGTATATACACTCCGAATGGAGGTGACATAGTAATACAGTCTCAATCACATCTAAGGTGGAATACGGTAAAGATAGATAGATATGAACAGAAGGAATCCACAGAGGTACAATCCAGATAAAAACTAAGTGTCTATGATACATCTCCACAAACATCCAAAAGAAACAACTCCCAATATGTACAATAATGTATCAATGAGAAAGACAAGTAAGAGTCTAAGCTATCTATACTAAGCAAGGGGGGTATCATCCTCAGCAGCTGCCTGAACCTCCCCAGGGGTCCAGGTCACGAGTGTAGGGTTCCTCATCATCCTTTGTAAAATTTTCAACAGGTCCAGTCAGGACGGGAGCGAGCACAAAACATCTCACGCAGTTCATATCAAGTTAGGAAATATAAAGCATGCAATAGAGTAAGGTACATGAAACGCTGAAAGAAGAATGTATATAAAAAATAGTAGAGATTTGATAACATGAAATATCTATATATGATAAGTAAGAACTGTAAGCCAACTGTGATTTAGAGTACAATATGGTTATGTAAACGGTCTAGGACAATGCAATGGTAACTCCATTGTACGTGGGTGTACAATAGACATATACAATAGTTATACAATGTTGTACAATAGGATTTGAGTACATAAACAATTCAACTCCCCCTCTCCAATCAATACACAAGGATCCACTCCAGTTACGTTATCTTGCACAATAGTGTACAATGTTATACAATGGCTGTACAATATTATATAATAGATGTACAATGTTATACAATAGTTGTACAATGTTATACAATAGTGTACAATGGTCTATCCCTAGAAATCATATGATAATGAGAGTACAATATGCACAATGAGTATACAAAGATATGGGTATTCAATAAATACAATATGTAAGTGAAACGCACATCACAATATGTATTTAGTGAATACAAGGGGATAACATCTCAAAAGAAGATCCATATAGTACCAATCCGTGATAACAATCGTGTCAGCATCAAGTACAGTAATCTAGAGCAAGAATGTAAATCCAGACAAGTATGAAACGGTCAGAGAATGTACTCGCCTGATCTCCTGAATGTTCGAAAGAAAACTACTGCCTGAGGAGTGGTGTCTGCCTCCTATCAGAACAGTACAAGTCACTACATGTCTAAAAAAGATAATAAGATGCATTACAATGCATTCTATATGAATCTAGGTCAATTTAGGTCAAACTAAGTCATACTAGGTCATTCGGAGTCAATCCAAGTCAAACTAGGTCAAACGGGGTCAAATATTGACTTACAGTTGACTTTTGGTCAAAAAGTCAACTCTGGTCAACTCTTGTCAATACTGAGTCAACCATGGGTCAACCCTAGGTCAAACAAGTCAAAAGTTGACTAACAGTTGATTTTCAGTCAACTGGTCAACTCTGGTTTGGTTTTGGTCAATTATAAGTCAAGTGTTGACTTGAAGTTGACTTTCGGTCAAAAAGTTAACTCTTGGTCAACGGGGTCAAGACTAGCCTAAACTACCTTCATCTAGTCATTACCTACCAAGACAACCTATTTCTAATCCCATCTTAACAATCAAAACCCTTTCTTAGACTTTATCCCAAAAATTCTACTTTTATCCTCTAAGATACTGATTTGTATCTTAGGATACTCACTCATCTATATCCTAACTTATACCTCTAATATAAGATACTAACCAACTCTAACATATAACTTCTAACCATCTATTCTAACTTATAAACCTAACACAACTAACATCCACTAACTAATATCTAACCATAATATATATGTATATATATCCGTTTCTAACTCTAACCAACTAATATATGTCATCTCTAACTAACAATAACATAGACTAACACAACTAATTATCTAACTTATACAAGATATCACTATCTAACTTCTAAGATATCTCTAACCTCTACATAGATTCTAATATAACCACTAACATACTAACATATCCATACATACAACATTTAAATTTCTCTCCACTCCAATACTAACACACACCAAACACATATACCAAATCCACCACCCTTCTCTTCTAACACACCTACACACATCTATATACAAACACACTACCACTCAACCAAAACACAAATCAATCAACAAACTACACTAGCCTCAAGTCAAATAGGATGGCATGATCCTTCCAACTCTCTCACCTTCACAACCCACACATACTACACTACCATCTATACAACATCAAACACACACTAGCACATATCCTCTATCAATCTCACTTCTCTCCACTAACCACACACATCCTTATCTCATTCAAACACACACACTATACTAACATATATTACATAACAATAATATATATATATATATATATATATATATATATATATATATATATATATATATATATATATATATATATACATATATATACTATATTATACATATTCTTGACAATCTATGATACCTACATTCACATGATATCTATACTAGGCTCATAGGTTACACAAAATGCCTACGTCGCATAGTCACTCTTCTACTTAAAATCAATACTGTACCAATTGGGCCTTCACTAAATTCTAGGATTAAAGTATATTGTAGCTCTTCGTGTTAGCTTTCTGAAACTTTAAACGGATCGCATTTTCGTGTCCGGAAGCTCCCGAAATCGCGAAAACACCGAAACGTATTCGTCTTTCATACAGCTGACACTCAAACAATTCTACAGAAAGTTTTAGAACGAATTTGGCTTATTAAAATATATATTTGGAAAGCTAACTTCGATACGCTTCTTTTAAAAAAATAGGAGGTTAATTGAATTATGAGCTAAAAGTTATGGCATTTCTAAGTTGCTCTAGCTACTAAAAACGTGGATAAAAATTATGACGAATTTGGGTTGTTTGGACAAAAAAACACATGTAGGCCAAAATACTTGGATACCAACATCGCTATCTAAATAAAACTTATTCTAACCATCCTAAATAAGATCAATCCACTCTCTAACCATCTAACCACACACAAATAAATATATATATATGCACACAAGTGTCCAAAATAGGAGTTTTTTTCTACTAGGACACAATCACAACACAAAGGACACTCCTATGACCTCCAAATGGACACGAAATGGACACAAATGGAGATACAACTATGGGGGTCATTCCTATGGGTTCAAAATAGACCTATATGCATGAGGAAATGAAAAGGAGAAGGGATTTATACCTCCCGGTAGATCGAATCGAAGAAAAGCCTTCCCGGAGCGACACCGACACGTAGAGATTCCAAAAGGACACGAACGAGCTCCGAATCCTCCCAAACTTGGGTAGCTTTCTCCTTGGCTAGAATGGAGAAGGAAAGAAGAAGATTTGGTGGCGAAATGGAAGGATTTGGTGGAGAAATTGCTAGGGATTGCTCTCTAGAAATTTGGGGAAGAACAAGAGAGAGAGTGTGGATGAGAATAATGAAATGAACTTGAGCCTATCCTCTCCCAAAGTGGCTGGCCATATGGGGCTATTTCTCCTATTATGGTAAGGTCCAAAATGCCCCCACTAACCTATTCTATTATTATTAGGAAAGGGCTAATTGGTTGGGGCTAAATTAGTCATTCTAAAGTCTCAAATCACACTAACCATATCCATAAAAATTAGTCTAACCTCTAACTAAAATATTTCTATCATGTAGGCCATGGCTAACTAATGTGTGGGTCCACTAAAGTCAACACTACCCCCGGGTCCCCGTTTGAAGTCGGATTGAGCTGAAATTCGAACCCGACTCAAATAACCCCAAAACAATATCATAAATAATAAAATAAATTTCAAAAATATTTCAAAAATACAAAATGACAAAAATACCCCTGTTCCTGAAAACTGGGGGTGACAAATTCTTCGAAATTAAAACCAAACAATAGTAAAATGTCAAAATCACAAGTCATAATTTTAAATAGTTTAAAAATGATTAAAAATCACCAAAAATCATAATATAAAATAATTATCAATAAATAATAATTATAATTATAAAATTTTAAAATTACCCTCATCTAGAAAATTGGGTGTTACAATCCTACCCACCTTATAAAAATTTCGTCCTCGAAATTAAGATGATCGCACCCCCTTCTAGGTCAAACATAGTCAAGGGTCAATCACTAGTCAATTTCTCAACATCCAAGTACTTGGTCATCAACTGGTCAACTTCTTAGGGTTTTACCTATGCTAGCTATCTAGGTGTTGGCAACTAGAATTTAGCAAAAGAGAAACTCTATAATAGACTAGCTCTTAACTTTCCAATCCTATCAAGTCACTTATAACTAGATACCTACAAGCTAAGCACATGAATACCAAATACCACATATATATATATATATATATATATATATATATATATATATATATATATGCTCAAGAACAACAATCCATCACATATATCCTAAGTATATCATCTATATATATATACATGACTGATCAACCAAGGGTTAAGGCAGACTAAACTTATAAGGGTCTGAAACAATGCTTAGAACTAGGCTAAGGATGAATGGTCTGAATCAAAGGGACATGGTATCTAGTTAAGGGTCTGCACACTACCTGTAAAGGTGATCAACACAAAGGAACTCAACACGAAGAGAACTTAACTAAAATGGAAAACTGAACCAAGTATAGGCTAAACAACATGTTTATAACCCTATACAACAATGGCCTATAGATACCAACTAACATATATCCCATATGCCAATATCATCTGCAATCTATCTATGCAAATAGACCTCTCGGTCTTAGGTGAAACTACAACTATACTCAAAGGCAGGCTCTGGTCATGGGTGCCTCACTGCAAAAGGTAAGGAAAAGTAGTAATAATCATCAAGGCTGTAAGGCATACTAACATCCTATGTGTAACTGGTTGGTATTATAGATAACAGAAGAATTATCTACAATGGGTTACTATTCTAACACCAATGCTAACTATCACCTCTAGGGTACAAACACTCTACAAGTCATCATACCATTATACTATGAGGGAACTACCTATGAATAAGCTCTAAAAAACTAAATATTCCTACTCCTAAGTCATTTATAACAATCAAAAGGGTATGATGTTTAAACCTTCTCAAGATACAATATGTTAATCATATGCGTCTGTCCAAAATCATGTTGTCCAGAGTCTTCATCATGCTAGTGAGCAAGGCTACGATAATCACAGAGTCCATGACTAAGGTACGTACCTCTAGGTTCATGGTATTTAAAATTTTTGCACTGTCGCATGCGACGGCAAAAACCTTAAATTTTCATACCCGAGAATACATCCAAAATCTGACTACATGTCCTCACTATGCCAACTAACACGACTATCGAGGATTCTAGATCCTATGATTTAGGCGACCTAGCCCATATGATTTTCTCAGAAGAAAAACAAACACAACAAACGAGTAACATGACAAAATTAATCAATCAACAAGGAACAGATGGAATCGGATTTCAAGGTAATTATAAAAGACAATTGCGGGAATGGAATTGAGAAGAACGGAACTTGCAGTAAGATCTCCAACGGTCTGTACATCCTCGACTGTCCTGACGATAGCTCGCCCTGCTGGTTTCCTCCAGCCTGATGCTGATACTGTACAAATCTCTGCTGCTGATGTTGCATGAATCGCTGCTGTTGAGAGAAATCGGAAATGAAGGGAAATGTCTCTGTACATACGGAGGTGCACCTCCAATGTAGCAGAAACGCCAACCTGAGTCGGCAAAACAGAAGCTGCGGTCTCGAGGCCCTGATGAACAGGACGAGAGGTGGCCAGCCTCTCGATAGTATCCCCGAACCGAAGCGATGAGATCGTGTCTTCATAACCATCATGAAGACAGATCAAAACAAGAAGCAATTTCTGAGAATGAAGGGAAAATTCAAAGGTGAACAGTTTATATTCAAGGGAAGTTAATAAGCAACAATTTTAGACAAAAGGAATCAGATTAAGAGTTTTTCCTAATGTGATTGAGTACCTCCAAAAATATCCTAATCCTACTGCAGGCTGTAGTGATACTCTAGTTCGAATACCACTACATAAACTCGACCTGCATGGGCCACCACTAAAAACGTGTCACGACCCGCACCCGCCGTGAGGGTACAAGTACGTAACAGCGCCCAGCCTACGCCACAGTGTCGGCAGTAGAACGCTGTCCTAGGTCAATCATCTAACAATATATAAGGTACCTGTACAGTATATACACTCCGAATGGAGGTGACATAGTAATACAGTCTCAATCACATCTAAGGTGGAATACGGTAAAGATAGATAGATATGAACAGAAGGAAACCACAGAGGTACAATCCAGATAAAAACTAAGTGTCTATGATACATCTCCACAAACATCCAAAAGAAATAACTCCCAATATATAAAATAATGTATCAATGAGAAAGACAAGTAAGAGTCTAAGCTATCTGTACTAAGCAAGGGGGTATCATCCTCAGCAGCTACCTGAACCTCCCCAGGGGTCCAGGTCGCGAGTGTAGGGTTCCTCATCATCCTCTGTAAAATTTTCAACAGGTCCAGTCAGGACGAAAGCGAGCACAAAACATCTCACGCAGTTCATATCAAGTTAGGAAATATAAAGCATACAATAGAGTAAGGTACATGAAACGCTGAAAGAAGAATGTATATGAAAAATAGTAAAGATTTGATAACAGGAAATATCTATATATGATAAGTAAGAACTGTAAGCCAACTGTGATTTAGAGTATAATATGGTTATGTAAACGATCTAGGACAATGCAATGGTAACTCTATTGTACGTGGGTGTACAATAGACATATACAATAGTTATACAATATTGTACAATAGGATTTGAGTACATAACCAATTCTACTCCCCCTCCCCAATCAATACACAAGGATCCACTCCAGTTACGTTATCTTGCACAATAGTGTACAATGTTATACAATGGATGTACAATATTATACAATAGATGTACAATGTTATACAATAGTTGTACAATGTTATACAATAGTGTACAATGGTCTATTCCTGGAACTCATGTGATAATGAGAGTACAATATGCACAATAAGAATACAAGGATATGGGTATTCAATAAATACAATATGTAAGTGAAACGCACATCACAATATGTATTTAGTGAATACAAGTGGATAACATCTCAAAAGAAGATCCATATAGTACCAATCCGTGATAACAATCGTGTCAGCATCAAGTACAGTAATCTAGAGCAAGAATGTAAATCCAGACAAGTATGAAACGGTCAGAGAATGTACTCGCCTGATCTTCTGAATGTTCGGAAGAAAACTACTGCCTGAGGAGTGGTGTCTGCCTCCTATCAGAACAGTACAAGTCACTACATGTCTAAAAATGATAATAAGATGCATTACAATGCATTCTATATGAATCTAGGTCAATTTAGGTCAAACTGAGTCATACTAGGTCATTGGGAGTCAATCCAAGTCAAACTAGATCAAACGGGGTCAAATATTGACTTACAGTTGACTTTTGGTCAAAAAGTCAACTCTGGTCAACTCTTGTCAATACTGAGTCAACCCTGGGTCAACCCTAGGTCAAACAAGTCAAAAGTTGACTAACAGTTGATTTTCAGTCAACTGGTCAACTCTGGTTTGGGTTTGGTCAATTCTAAGTCAAGTGTTGACTTGAAGTTGACTTTCGGTCAAAAAGTTAACTTTTGGTCAATGGGGTCAAGACTAGCCTAAACTACCTTCATCTAGTCATTACCTACCAAGACAAACTATTTCTAATCCCATCTTAACAATCAAAACCCTTTCTTAGACTTTATCCCAAAAATTCTACTTTTACCCTCTAAGATACTGATTTGTATCTTAGGATACTCACTCATCTATATCCTAACTTATACCTCTAATATAAGATACTAACCAACTCTAACATATAACTTCTAACCATCTATTCTAACTTATAAACCTAACACAACTAACATCCACTAACTAATATCTAACCATAATATATATGTATATATATCCGTTTCTAACTCTAACCAACTAATATATGTCATCTCTAACTAACAATAACATAGACTAACACAACTAATTATCTAACTTATACAAGATATCACTATCTAACTTCTAAGATATCTCTAACCCCTACATAGATTCTAATATAACCACTAACATACTAACATATCCATACATACAACATTTAAATTTCTCTCCACTCCAATACTAACACACACCAAACACATATACCAAATCCACCACCCTTCTCTTCTAACACACCTACACACATCTATATACAAACACACTACCACTCAACCAAAACACAAATCAATCAACAAACTACACTAGCCTCAAGTCAAATAGGATGGCATGATCCTTCCAACTCTCTCACCTTCACAACCCACACATACTACACTACCATCTATATAACATCAAACACACACTAGCACATATCCTCTATCAATCTCACTTCTCTCCACTAACCACACACATCCTTATCTCATTCAAATACACACACTATACTAACATATATTACATAACAATAATATATATATATATATATACATATATGTACTATATCATACATATTCTTGACAATCTATGATACCTACATTCACATGATATCTATACTAGGCTCATAGGTTACACAAAATGCCTACGTCGCATAGTCACTCTTCTACTTAAAACCAATTATGTACCAATTGGGCCTTCACTAAATTCTAGGATTAAAGTATGTTGTAGCTCTTCGTGTTAGCTTTTCGAAACTTTAAACGGATCGCATTTTCGTGTCCGGAAGCTCCCGAACTCGCGAAAACACCGAAATGTGTTCGTCTTTCGTACAGCTGACACTCAAACAATTCTACAGAAAGTTTTAGAACGAATTTGGCTTATTAAAATATATATTTGGAAAGCTAACTTCGATACGCTTCTTTTAAAAAATGGGAGGTTAATTGGAATTATGAGCTAAAAGTTATGGCATTTCTAAATTGCTCTAGCTACTAAAAACGTGGATAAAAATTATGACGAATTTGGGTTGTTTGGACAAAAAAACACATGTAGGCCAAAATACTTGGATACCAACATAGCTATCTAAATAAAACTTATTCTAACCATCCTAAATAAGATCAATCCACTCTCTAACTATCTAACCACACACAAATAAATATATATATATGCACACAAGTGTCCAAAATAGGAGTTTTTTTCTACTAGGACACAATCACAACACAAAGGACACTCCTATGACCTCCAAATGGACACGAAATGGACACAAATGGAGATACAACCATGGGGGTCATTCCTATGGGTTTAAAATAGACCTATATGCATGAGGAAATGAAAAGGAGAAGGGATTTATACCTTCCGGTAGATCGAATCGAAGAAAAGCCTTTCCGGAGCGACACCGACACGTAGAGATTCCAAAAGGACACGAACGAGCTCCGAATCCTCCCAAACTTGGGTAGCTTCCTCCTTGGCTAGAATGGAGAAGGAAAGAAGAAGATTTGGTGGCAAAATGGAAGGATTTGGTGGAGAAATTGCTAGGGATTGCTCTATAGAAATTTGGGGAAGAACAAGAGAGAGAGTGTGGATGAGAATAATGAAATAAACTTGAGCCTATCCTCTCCCAAAGTGGCTGGCCATATGGGGCTATTTGTCCTATTATGGTAAGGTCCAAAATGCCTCCACTAACCTATTCTATTAGTATTAGGAAAGGGCTAATTGGTTGGGGCTAAATTAGTCATTCTAAAGTCTCTAATCACACTAACCTTATCCATAAAAATTAGTCTAACCTCTAACTAAAATATTTCTATCATGTGGGCCATGGCTAACTAATGTGTGGGTCCACTAAAGTCAACACTACCCCCGGGTCCCCGTTTGAAGTCGGATTGAGCTGAAATTCGAACCCGACTCAAATAACCCCAAAATAATATCATAAATAATAAAATAAATTTCAAAAATATTTCAAAAATATAAAATGACAAAAATACTCCTGTTCCTGAAAACTGGGGGTGACAAATTCCTCGAAATTAAAACCAAACAATAGTAAAATGTCAAAATCACAAGTCATAATTTTAAATAGTTTAAAAATGATTAAAAATCACCAAAAATCATATTATAATAATTATCAATTAATAATAATTATAATTTCAAAATTTCAAAATTACCCTCATCTGGAAAATTGGGTGTTACAGTCTGGAATCTGCATCCCAAGCCTAATAAGTCTGTCCCGCGTCATCAACCTGCCTAGGAGGAGTCTGTATAAAAAAAGCTGCATTTTACGGGCAATCCCCTTCGCCCAAATAAAGTCATACTCCGTAATCCTGTCATGAGTAGTCCAAACCAGATTATAGCAACTTTTAAAACTGAATATCTCTGCCCCTCCAACCGAACCAGGATCAACCCAACTCCAGGAGTCCGCTGTCAGGCTAGGATCGATAGTGATCCGACGAATCGCCTCTACAAACGGAGCCGTGAATGGGTACTCCTCATGCCTCCAGCACCCATCCCTGATGATCCGACTGCATTTCACTCCCCAGCTCGCCTCTCTGTCCATCCGTGCCCCCAAGATATCCAGAAGGGAGCCATTCCCCATCCACGGGTCCAGCCAGAGATCAGTATTCGCTCCATCTTTCATAGTCCTGCATATAGTAGACTGTAGAACCGGTCTGCACCAAAGTATAGCCTTAAATGAGACCGAGAAATTGTTATCAATCCTACATGTCTAAAAATTCATCCACCGCACATATCTGCTAGCCAGCCACTCTGCCCAAAGGGAACCTCCCTTGATGAACCGCCACGCCATCCGTACCCCAGAAGCCTCCCTAACTGCCCGAAGGGGTCGCAACCCCACTCCTCCTTCCTCCCGGGTCCGGCAGAGTTGTTTCCAAGCGATGGCATGCATACCTCCTCTCCAGATGAAATTAGCACAAATGGACTCCACCTTCCTTATGGTAGCTACCGAAATCTGAATCGACTGCAACCAGAACATAGCGATGCCAGAGATAACAGACCTCACCAGCTCAATACAGCCACCAAAGGACAGTCCAGCTGCCTGCCAGCCTTCCACTCTCCTTTGGGCAAAATCTACCAGGCTGAGACAATCATGGTCCCTGGCATAATTGATCGACAACGGAACCCCCAGATACTTCATTGGTAACTCTCCTTTCTCCATTCCCAGAGAAAGGGCCCGTTCCTCCTTGAGGGTGCACAGAGAGCTAAAGTAGACCCGGCTCTTCTCCTTATTCAGCTGCAGACCGGACAACCTTCCAAACTCCTCCAATATCTGAAAGCGCCCTAATCCTTCTCATAGATGGATGCAAGAATACCAAGAGGTCGTCAGCATATATCAAGTGAGACACCACCGGCTTGACCTGCCTGAAAAAAGGAACAATCTTCCTACTATGCACCGCCAGGTCCATCATACAAGTGAAGTACTCCATCACCAGAGTGAACAGATATAGAGAGAGAGGATCCCCCTGCCGCAGACCCCTGTTGCTCGAGAAGTATCCATATGGAGTACCCTGGATGAGGACCAAAAATGTGGGAGAGCATATGCACTCCCTCACCATGGCCACCCATCTCTCATCAAACCCCATAGCAAGCATAAGGTGGCAGAGGAAGTCTCTGTTGACCGTGTCGTAGGCTTTCCATAAATCCAGCTTCACACAAGCCTTCATCCCCCCGGCTTGTTGAAATCCCTCACCATCTCATGCGCAAGCAGACTGTGCTCAGCAATCGAGCGCCCCTTGATGAAAGCCGCTTGATTCCAAGACACCAAGCCCTGCATAATCCCCTCCATACGACGACACATGAGGTGAGTAATTATCTTGTATAGATAATTACAACACGCAATAGGCCTGAAGTCGACGAGGGAGGTCGTACCCTTCTTCTTCGAAACCAAGGTCAAGAAAGTATGATTCAACTCCTTCAACAACTTCCCTTCCAAGAAAAACTCCTGCACCGCCTCCAGAACTGGAAACTTTAGCTCACCCCAATGACGTCTAAAGAACCCGTAAGAGAAGCCGTCAGGCCCCGGAGCCTTGTGTGGATCTGCCTTCATCATAATATCCTCCACCTCCTCCAATCTCACAGGGGCCAACAACAAACTATTCCCACGGGACGTCACCAGCCTTTTCGTGACAAGGCCTGGAAACGTGATAGGATAATCAGTTTGCTGATATAGGTCAGAATGGAACCTGACTGCCTCCTCCTGAATCTCCACTGGGTCGCCAATAAGCCTTCTCTCTCCGTTAAGCAGCCTGGGATGCTGTTTCGGTGCTGTCTGGCACGGATCACATCATAAAAGAACTTGGTGCACCAATCTCCATCCTTGAGCCATGAACACTTGGCCCTTTGGGCTGCACTAATCTCCTGCTGAAGTCTCATGATGTTGACCTTCGTAATTATGTCCCGCTCCCTAGCTGCCAACTCCCCGCTCAGCATGTCAGACTGTAAAGCTTCCTGAACCTCACGAAGCTCGGCCTACTTATCCTCCAGGAAAGACCGCGGCATCTTCTTCACCCAATCCCGAATAGCTCTCTTGACTGTTTGAGTTTGTGAGCCATACGAAACTGAGCCGTGCCCTCCCGAGTATACTGCAGCCCTCTCATAACAACCTCCTCATACCCAGCAGAGAGGTACCAGCCATTGTTATATCGGAATAGCCGAGTCTTCCAAGTGGGCCTCTCAGAGAGACCAACCCGGATAGGGAAGTGATCGCCGGTCCCTGCCGCTAGCCCTTCCGCTATAGAATTTAGAAAGTAGCGAAACCATTTGCTATTTTCCAAAGCCCGATCCAGCTGACAAGCAATCCTATTGTGAACCGCCTTATTGGGCCAGGTCCAGATGTGTCCGGCTCTCTCCAGTCCCCTCAGCCCAGACAAGAGGAGACACCTCTGGAAGTCGTATAAGGCCGAATCCGGCACTGGGCGACCTTCCACCTTCTCTTGTCGATGCAGCATGGCATTGAAGTCTCCCATAAGCAACAAGGAGAGATGCAGGTGCTCCGCCATACGACCTACTCGTACAATGTCCTCCCACAAGGTCTCCAGAAGTCGCCTATCATTGTGCCCATAAACTGCCCCAAGAATGAAGTGGAAGCCTCCTTTGTTTACAAAGAAAATGCCAATAAGCTGCTCTGTCATCAGACCCTGTTCCCCCTCCCAACTATCTCTGTTCTACCGAACCCAGATCCTAGCCATATCATAAAGGTCTAGGTTGTGGATATACGCCCAGTTTGTAGGCGTCCTACGAGATAGCATAGTCTTCCCTCTAATATTCATCTCAAGAAGAATAGAAATGTCACACTTCTCCCTCTTCAGAACTCCACTAATCTTCCTTCATCTCCCAATGGAACACCCACCACGAATGTTCTATGTAAGGACCGACATTAATTAATTAATGTGGGGTCCCTCCTGAACTGCATCTGGACTGACACCTGAGGGAAGTGTCCCGTCCGTCAGATCTATATCCTCCCCCATCTCCGTCCCCGAGGAAGATACAAGATGGGCCTAAATCCTGGAGAGAGTCAAGGTCCAATCTGGGTTAGCCACGGTCTGATCATCGATCCCCCCTGGCTGGAGCTCCTTTTTCCTTTGGGACGGGGCATAACTTTTCCTACTATAGACCATTTCTACCATAGAAGTCTCCATCCCATCCTGTCTACTCTCCAGGCAACTCAAACCCCTGGTCACCATACTTCTCTGGGTCCTGAACGGGACTATCGCCCCCTGAGAACCCTCCTGTCTCTGCGGGGTGATGATCACGGACCTCCTGGCCCCCTCTATCAGGGAGACCTCCTCCATCGGCCTGACTGTCTCTGCCACTCCTGCGATAGGACTGGGTGCCACCTTTGGCTCAACTACCTCCATCTGCGCTACCGAGGACCTAGCTGTCTCCGTCCATCTAGTCCGACAAGCACTAGATGTGTGACCAAAGCACTCACAGAAGGAACACATTGGGAGGACCCAATCATACTCCACAGCCTGAGTCAAAATATCTCCGGATGCCACCTGATACTCGAGAATACTCGGAAGCTCCGTCCCGGCCTTAATCTCCACAAAAACTCTGGCATACATCAGTCTGGTACGGAAAGCCGTAGCCTCATCCGCCTTGATCGGCTTACCGACCAAGCTAGCTAATCTCATAAACAGAGGAATGCTCCAGTATTTCACCGAAAACTCAGGAAAGCGAATCCAGACGGGAATCGCGTTCAGCACCTCCTTCTCACACCTCAACTCCAGTGTCTACTCCTTCAGGATAATAAGCCGCCCGTCAAAGGACCAAGGCCCCCCTTGAATAATCTTGGAGACATCCTCCTCCAAGACGAATTTCACATAGTAAAACCCATTCTCATGTGAGAAGAACTCCATACTCCCCTTGGGCCGCCATATCCTCTCTGCATAACCCGTTATCTGCCCATAGAACGATTTACTTCCCAACACATACATCAGCAACGTGTTCTTCCAGAAGTCCGTGAACTCCGCTATCTCTTCTGCCAGGAAATATGCTCGAAGGCCTCCTCCTACCTGTATCGGTGGCACAAACTCTATCGACATCGGGCTCTTGTTTCCACCCAACATACACACATCTTTTCAGGATTTGGGACGAGGCCCGTCTGTGCCCATCCGGGGAGGGGCATAAGGAGGCCTCTGACTCCCAACATCTCCAGCAATACTCTTTTCTTTCTCCGTCGCCGTCGCCTTAGGTCGCCATCCAGTCGCAGTGCTCTCCGGACCACCTTCCTGTCGACGTATGCTACCAAGGTCGATGGTAGACCTATTCCCGCTCCTTCCAGGGCCCGTCCGATTCATACCGTAATTTTGAGCCCCTCTACCCCCTCCCGGACGTCGTCTCACCACCGTCGTCCAACCATCATCATCAATCCGGCCATCCTCAGCCCCGGATCCCGATCCGAATTCAAAAATAGGTGCGCCCGACCCGGAGCCCGCCACCGCCGAAGTACCCGAAGGTCCCCGGGCCACCCTGCCCGCCGCCACCCCCTGGGAGGGGTCGCCCCCCCTCCCCTCCCCTCCGGCCGTCGCCGGCCCCTCCCGCTGCGCCGATGGGGGTCCGCTCGACCCCCTGTTCCCGCCGCCAGCCAAGGGGGCCGCCCTCCCCCGACCTTCCTCACCGGCCTCCTCCTCTCCGCCGCGAGTGGGTCCGGCGGGCGGGGAGGAGGCGTTAGGCTCGCTCGAGCCCAAGCCCGAGCCCTAGGTTCACCCGAGTCGCCCGATTCTCCAGCCATATAAAACTATATATATCTTATATATATATATATATATATATATATATATATATATATATATATATATATATATATATATATGGAGAGAGAGAGAGAGAGAGAAGGGATCAACATCTCCTCACTTTTGTATACCCTAAGCATCCCCTCTTTCACATTCGTTGGATCTTGTTTAAGTCATTTAATCTTAACAATTGAAAAATCAATGGTTAAGATTAGATAACTTAAAACAAGATCCAATTGGTGTTATCATGGGGATGCTTGGGGGATGCAAAAGTGAGGGAATATTGATCCCTCCTCATATATATATATATATATATATATATATATATATATATATAGTAAATGACCTCTAGCCTAGTGGTTAAGAGAGATGCATGCGGCCCAAGTGGTCAGGAGTTCGAGCCCCAGTGGAGGCGAGTTTGCCATAATTACCCATTGCTTCAAAAATATATATATATATATATATATATATATATATATATATATATATATATATATATATATATATATATATATATATATATATTTGAAAAAATATATATATTTGAAAAAAAGGTAAATTTTATTCCAAAAGTAATGCAATAATCTTACAACATACAAACAAAGTGGGACTCTCGCTCATCAATTTCCCATAGCATTTACATCAAATTCGATGTTATGGAGAATGCCTACCGGAGGGGTGGCCAGCCCCTCAAATATCCGACGGTTTCTTTCCGGCCATACATGCCAAACTGAAGCAGCCAGACGAACTCTGGCGGTCCGGAACCAGTCCTGCCCTCGGCCCCTGCTATCCCGGAGCAACGTAATGATGTCCCCAATTTCCTTCCCGGAGACGTACACTTTCAACACTCTACTCTACTCCGACCAGATCTGCCATGCCAGTACGCACTCGAAGAAAATATGCTTTATAGATTTCTGCTCCAAACAGCAAAGCACATACTTGGGATTCGGGACCGGCACTCCAAACGAACTCAGGCGATCCCTAGTCAAAAGGCAGCCTAGTAGAAGCTTGTAGACTCAAAGCTGCATCTTCCTGGCCAGACCCTTGCACCAAACGAACTCGTAGTCAAAACTCTGAGGAAAGGTGCGCCGGATGAGGTTGTTGCAGCTCCGGAATTGGAACTCCCCAGTTCCCGAAACTGTTCCTGTCGGCTCCCAAATCTACCGATCAGCAGGCAAAGTCGGATCAATAATAATAGAACTATGATCCCTTCCAGCTCCTCAGTGAACCGATAAGACCCCGGCCTCCACTCCCCGTCACGAATGATGCGGCTACACGTCAGACCACGCCTGTCCTCCTGATGTGTCAGGGCTCCCCTGATGTCCACAAGCGAACGTTGATCTATCCAAGGATCCCACCAGAGGTCCATTCCAGACCCATCCTTCATGACCTTCCGGATTGCAGATTTGAGCACCCACCTGTGTCTCAAGACAGTCTTGAACGTGACTGAGTGATTGTTGTCAGTAGCACACGTCCAAAAGTTGCCCTGCTTCACATATCTGCTGTGCATCCAGTCCGCCAGAGAGATCCCCCGCTGATGAATCTCCAAGCCAGCTTAAGCGCGGAGGCCTCCCTAATCTCCAACAACGGCCTGAGCCCCACTCCTCTCTTCTTCCTGGGACGACAGAGCTGCTCCCAGGAGATCGCATGCGTACCCTCCCTCTAAATGAAGTCTGTGCAGAGCCGTTCCACTTTCCGAATGGTGGCAACAGGAAGAGTATGGACTGTAGCCAGAAATGGGCCACAGCCAAAATTACCGATCTGACCAGCTCGATGCGTCCCCCAAATAACAAACCGGCGGCTTGCCAACCTTCCACTCTTCTTTGGACATACTCCACCAGACCATGGCAGTCCTGATCTCGTACATAGTTGACTGTGAGAGGCACTCCTAAGTATTGCACCGGAAGATCACTCCTCGTGATACCCAGCATATCGGCCCGCTCCTCCTTCTAAGAACATAGGAAGCTAAAGTAAATCTGACTCTTAACCCTGTTCATCTGGAGGCCCGAGAGGGAATTTAATTCTTCTATAATCGTTGCAAGTGTCTACAAACCCTCCGTCGAAGGCTGAATGAACACCAAGAGATTGTCTGCATATATAAGGTGGGTAACTGGGGGATCCACCCTCCGAAACAAAGGGACCAGCCTCCCACAGTGTACTGCCAGGTCCATCAGGCATGTGAAGTATTCCATAACAAGCATGAACATGTAGGAGGACAGGAGGTCTCCTTGCCTAAGCCCACGATTGCTCTGGAAGTACCCATAAGGAATGCCCTGGATGAGGACAGAAAAAGTGGGAGACGTGATGCACTCCCGGATCAATGTAATCCAGTGGTCCGCGAAACCTATGGCGGTCATCAGATGATAGAGGAAATCTCGATTGACTATGTCATATGCCTTCCTCGGGTCCAGTTTTACGCAAGCTTTCTCCCCTCCGGGTTTGCTAAAGCCCCTCACCATCTCATAAGCCAGGAGGCTGTGCTCAGCGATCGACCTCCTCTTGATGAACGCAGCCTGATTCGGAGATACCAAGTCCTGCATGATCCCCTCCATCCACCGGCACATAAGGTGCATAATTATCTTATAAAGATAATTACAACACGCAATAGGTTTGAAATTCGCCAAAGTTGTCGCTCCCTCCTTCTTTGGCACCACGGTCAGGAAAGTATGATTCAGCTCTTTCAGAAGCTTCCCTTTAATGAAGAATTTCTGCACCACCTCCAAGACCTGATGCTTCAGAATGTCCCAATAGTGTTTGTAGAATCCACTACTAAAACCATCCGAACCAGGAGCCTTGTTGGGATCCGCCGCCTTGACAATAGATTCCACCTCCTCCAAAGCAACAGGGACAAGAAGAATGCTATTCCCATACGGAGTCACCAATCTCTTTGTAACAACCTCTGGGAACACAGACAGGTAGTCAGTCTGGAAATATAACTCAGAATAGTACCTGACAGTCTCGCCCTGGATCTCAGTCGGCATCCCCACCAGGATGTCATCCGCATCAAGAATCTGGGAGATGTGATTTCTATGCTGTCTTGTCCGGATAACATCATAGAAGAACTTGGAACAACGGTCACCATCCTTGAGCCCGGAATATTTGGCACGCTGAACCATGCTAATCTCCTTCTACAGCCGCAGGATGTTGACTTCTTCGATCAGCTCCTTCTCTCTAGCCACCAGGTCCCCATTAAGCATGTCAGCTTGCATGTCCTGTTGGATGGTCCGCAACTCCACCTCCTTTTCTTCTAAAGTAGTCTTGGGCAACCCCTTCACCCAACTTCGGAGAGCCCTCTTCGTGGCCTTGAGGCGACGAACCAAGCGGAACTGGGCCGTCCCCTCCTGACAGCTAGTAAGCCCCTCTGAGACAGCCTCTAGGTAGCCCTCTGAGAGATACCAACTGTTGTTGTACCTAAAAGGGTAGAACTTCCTAGGAGACCGAGAAGTGAAGCCAACCTTGATGGGGGAATGGTCGCTCGTCCCAGCGGCCAGACCCTCAGCCGAAGAGTTGGGGAAATGCCGAAACCATTCGCCATTGCCCAGAGCTCGATCAAGCTGGCAAGCAACCCTATTATGGGTTACTTTGTTGTGCCAAGTCCAGATGAAGCCTGAGCGAGACAATCCCTGGAGCCCCACATGGAGGAGGCATCTCTGAAAATCATAAAGGATAGAGTCTGGAACCGGACGACCACCCACCTTCTCTCCTCGGTACAGAAGGGGATTGAAGTCCCCGATCAGAAGAAGTGGAAGACACGACGAATCTGCAACAGCGGCAACACGGGAGATATCGCTCCACAGGGACTCCTGTCTCCTTCTGTCATTGTGGCCGTAAACTGCCTCCAGCAAGAACCGAAAGCCACCCTTATTCAGGAAGGAGATGGCAATCAACTGCTCCGTCATCAAGATCAAGTCACCATCCCATCTCTTCGAATTCCAATGAACCCAAATCCTGGCCATGTTATATAGAGCCAGGTTGTGCAGTTGGGCCCAATGAGATGGGGTCCGCTGAGCAAGAGTCTTTTCATCTTTGATCTTGGATTCCAATAGAACAGATATGTCATATTTCTCTCTGTGAAGCACCCCACAAATATCTCTCCACCTTCCTAGCGAACACGCCCCACTCATATTCTAGACGATAATAGCTATTACTTAATGAGAGGAAGGGGCCCCCAGGGAAACACCCGGATCGGCACCTGGGGAATGTGCCACATCTGTCGCTAAAGTATCCTCCTCCATCCCCGTCGGAATGGCTTGCTGAGGAACTATCTGAGAGAGCACCAACGCCCAGGCAAGATTGTCAACACATACCGCCTCCTCTCTGCCAGTAGGATGTTCCTCCTCCCTGGAAGGGCCATCCCTCAGCGGACCGACAGCACGTCTCTTCCTATAGTAAACCTGCCCCTCAGCCGATCCGCCACCCCCCGTGCCTCAATTCCCGACGCCATTATGCCTCTAGTAACTATACTACTCTTCCCCGGGCAAGTGGTCAACACCCTACTCGTGGGAGCAATCTGAGTAGAGACAATGAGGCTCATCCCACCATCACTCACTGGATGAGTAACCTCCCTCTCCAAGACCTCCTCTCTACTATCATCTCTGAAATCCATGTCGTAGGGTACGTCCGGAGCCTCACTCAGAGGAATAGTAGACTCCATCTGAGGTCCAACCGCCGAACAAGCACTGGCCAGATGCCCGAAATAGGAACAGCGTGAACAGGTAGGTGGAACCCATTCGTATTCCACCTTCTGGATAAGCACCTCTCCAGAAGGGATCTCATATTTCACATCTTTGGTAGCTCCCCCCAGTCCGGATCTCCACAAAAATCCTGGCGTACATCAATCGCGACCGAAAGGCAATAGCTTCATCCGCCTTGATCGGGGTGCCCACCAAACTTGCCAGTCGCATCAGCAAAGGTATACTCCAAAATCGGACAGGGAACTCAGGGAAGCGAATCTATACAGGGATGGCATTCAGAACTTCTCTCTCACATCGAAGCTCCGGAGTCCACTCCTTTAGAATTATAAGTCTGCCGTCGAACGTCCAGGGTCCACCTTGGAGGATCCTAGCGACAACCTCCGCAAGTCCGCACTTCATATAATGGAAGTCGTTCTCGCAGGCAAAGAACTCCATACTCCCCTTAGGCTGCCAGACATGCGCTGCATAATCTCGGATTTGTCCGAAGTAAGGCTTGTTGTCTAGGACATACAGAACGAGGGTATTCGCCCAGTAAGCCGTCACCTTTTCTATCTCCTCCGCAAGGAACGAGGCCCGAAAACCCCTTCCTGCCTTGATCGTCGGTATGTACTCCATCGATGTGGGACTTTTCGGCTCCACAGGTTTGCAGATCTCTACCCAGGACCGTCCAGCAGGTCGAGTAGTCGCCCTATGTGGCCTGGTGGCAACCTCCGGGCAGGGAGAACCAGATCCCTGAACACCGAGATCCACCACCTTACTCCTCCCCTTGTCCGCCACGGTCGTCTTTGGCCGCCAGTCCACCGATCTCCCAGCAAACACCACAGGACCATGGGTCGATGGCCGTACCCCTGACCCGTTCTGTCGAATGTCAGCAGGATGGCGATCCATAACATGACCCTGACTACCTCCTACCTTTCCCCGGTCTTCGCCACACGTCGGCGCGTAACTGTCGTCCATCCTACTCCCTCCGTCTGGCTCCCCTGAGTTCCAGAACCTGCACCGAATTCGAAGTTAGGGTCGATGGAGCCACCCCGCAAGATCCGATCCCCTTCCGTCAACGAAGCCGGCCCACTCCGCCACCGTAGGAAGGCCGCCCGAACCCCTGCCTTGTTTCCCCCTCCCCCTCTACACCGCCTGGGGGGTGCCGCCGCTCGACGTCGATCCGGGGGGTCCGTCCGACCCCCCTCCCTGTGCTCCCTCCTCCACCGCCTGGGGGGGCATCGCCCCTCGCCACCAGTCCAGGGGGTCCACCCGACCCTCCCGTGCTCCCGCCCCCTCCCCTCCACCGCCTGGGGGGGGTGCTGCCGCACGCTCATGGACTGGGGGGTCCGCCCGACCCCCCCGACTTTGCTCCAGCCCTCCCTCCCCGCTGCCTGGAGGGGCTTCGCCCTTCTTTCCGGAGGGCCTCCCCCCGCCGGCAAGGGGATCAGGCGGCCGCGGGGGAGGAGCCCTAGCCGGCCCTAGTCGATCGCACGAATCGCCTGGAGCAGAAACCATCTTTTGTATGTATATATATATATATATATATATATATATATATATATATATGAATGGAATTGAGGCATGCTCCTATGTGTATATGTATATATTATAAGGTTTGTATGAGGGTAGTGATAAAGGGTTTGGGTTAGTACGCTTAGTATACTATAGACATGGTTTACCTATAGGTTGTTGAACCGAAGACTAGATGAGACTTTGAGGCTACTTTAGCCTAGCACTAGAATAGACTATGATAGCCTAATAATCCAAAACCCTAGATATTGACCAACTAGGACCAAGTAGACCAAATGTTGACCAAGTAGCTAGAGTTGACCTAGTTTGACCAAATTGGACTCCATTGACCTAGAAATAGCCTAGCAGCATAAAACATCACAATTAGATTCATTGTTACTCTAGAACATCTAATAACCTTGTATATCTCAAATATAGGTTTGTGTGACACCTCTTTGGGCATCGATCCTTATTTATTGTTCTAGACGACAGGCGAGTACATTCTCTGATAGTTTTTATTTACTTGATGATTTTTATGATTCAGCTTCTAGTATAGTTCTATTTTGATTATCTGTCACAACACGTATTGGTATTCTGAATTCATTCATTGCGACACATGTATTTGACTCGTCTAGTCCTACTACTGGAACCACTCACAAGAACCACCGAATCGAAATACCTACAAGAACCATTTACTTCTGGCTAGACTCGTACTCTATTTATGTATCAAAAAATACTCGAATAAACATGTAAACATTTCCAATCATACAAGAACCACCATTACAAGAAATATAGCCATCACATGCTAGGCCAAGCGTGCGACGTACCGTATACAACAAGAACCACTCCTATAAACAAGATAGCCGTCGCCGCTAGGCCATGCGTGCGATGTACCGAATTCAACTAGAACCATAAGAAAGATTGCCATCGCCGCTAGGCCAAGCATGTGATGTGTCATATTCAACAAGAATCTCCCCTTCAAAAAAAGATAGTCGTCGCCGCTAGGCCAAGCGTGCGACGTGCCGTATTTACTACTCGTCTAATCGTTACATGTCGAACTCGGTATTTCAAAACACACTGGATTAGTGTCTTGTACTAGATTCACCTTTATATTATGTTATACCGATTGGACTCGCATCACATTGTTCTTGTTAGCTATCTCTATTTAGAGTCTTTATTGCCATGCTCTCCTGATACACTGTATTTACTTTCCTTGTTCTAACTGTTGTTCTATTTTAGTACTTGTCTCAACTTTCCATGATTCATCAAGTATTATTGTCTAGAACTGTTTTATAGTCTTTGTCATTTATTTATAACTGCTAGAGGAGATGTGCTCATTCCATCATGACTGGATATACTTTTCAGTTGATTGCCCAGAAGATACGTGTCCTACCTACTATGGATCCGGGAAGGGGATAGCTACCTTGGGTCCGATTCTCAGGAGTGACCGAGAGACCTAATTTAGTGGACTTATTTTAGATTCTCTATTTTGAACTTGAATTGTAATAACTAGAGATTTTGACATTGTATTTGAGATTGTTTCGGATATTATTTAGTTTTTGTTTGTTGAGTCTTTATAGTTATTTAGACTTCTTTGATATCATATTGTGCTTAGAGTGTGATTGAGTATTACCATATCTTTATACTTGTCCTCCATTCGGAGTTGAGATCTATGACAGGTACATTGTATCATTGTGTGAGTTGATAGTTAGCGACCTAGAACAGCATTATACCGCCGATTCTGCGACATAGGCTGGGCGCTGTTACGTACTCGTGCCACTATATCGGGTACGGGTCATGACAGAAGGGATGAAGAGAAATATAACTAGGGTTAGGGTTTAGTCCTTGTCGGTAAAAGGAAGGAGATGGAGAGTTTGGGTTGTGGCCATGGAGGAATTCGAGCTAGGGGCTTTGTGTGTATGTGTGGATGTAGGTATTATGAAAGGAAGAGAACATTAGGGTTATGGTTTCTCAGCTGAATGAGAATTGGAAGATGAAGTTTTAGGTTAGGGATGGGTTTTGTCGGCTGCTTCGGTGAGAATTTGTGAGTGAGAGAGAAGAGAGAGTTTAAGTTTAGGGTTCTTAACAATGGTGGGCCGGGTTTGTGTCCCTTATGCCATGGGCTTGAAGAAAAAAAGAAAGAAAAAAAAAGATGAGAAAAGAATAAGAATGGGGAAAAGAGATGGGCTTTGGAGGCTGGGCCATGGGTAATTTGGCTTGGGCTTACTGCAGATTTTGGGCTAATCCCTGGGCTAGACTGGTTTATTGATAGTTAATGTATTATTAATTTAGTTTATTAGTATTTAATTTTAATTAGTGTATAGATTTTATTAGTAATATTTTTAATTAGTATTTAGTTATATTTTTTCTGTAATGTTAACTAGATTTAATGTTTAGATTTGTTAGTATAATATTTAGCTTTATTTATTGGTATCTTTTAGCTAATATTTTAATTAGCAAATATTTGAACTCTTGTTAATATTTTTTTAACTAATAGATATTTATCTAGTAAATACCTTATCAATATTTTGTTGATCATTTTAGAAAATAGTTAGCTAGTATATAATGACTAGTTGTTAGTTAGCAAATTTAGCTAGTGTCAATGTTTAGAACTTAACCAAATAGTACTTATTTTCAGGTGGACTTAGAGGTTATTACATTCCTATTTCCGATCTTCGAAAGCACGGCAAGTACACCGACTTGAACTTTTACTTTTTATTCCTGTCATACTTTATGTTCTCATATCGGACACGAGGTTCACACGATTGTATTGTACCTTATTCATCATATTGTGTCTCATTATTCTTGTGGGGGATTGGAGAAAATATTGACTACTATGTGACCACACCCAAGCTAGATATTGTGAATAGCCTAATCGTACACCTCACGTACGATTAAGTCGAACCTTATTGTGATATTATGATATTGTGGATTGTGATCCCCAGTCGGTCACACATTAGTTTAATATTTTAAATTCACATGTGCATTGATTGTCGTGTTCATATTGATTGTCTTGTTCATTGTCCTTGTTCTTGTACTGTAGTTTTATATTCAGTTATTGTTTCATATTGTAGTATTGTCATCATTGTGTATTTCAGATTACATTGTAGACTGTTTCTTGTCGGAGTTGTACTTTGCTCTTTTTTTGACAGGATACGTTGTAGGTGAGTTTGAGGCCATATTCAGCTGGATGTCAACATTGGAGTTGCAGGATTTAGTTCATTGTTTAGATTTTATTTCTGGATATTGTGTGATGACCATAGTTCGTATTACGTATTTTAGAATACGTGTACGTTTCTGACTCGTATTGCATATCTCCTGGCTTGGTTCGGCTTGTTTGGGTTGGCTTGGTTCAGCTTGGATTACTTATTGGTTCATCATGAACCAAAGGGAGAACCCTTACCTACCACCACCATCCCCATTTATTAACCCAACACTCTTTATCTCTCCTCATTCACTCTTCTTCTTCCTCACCATTACTCTCCACCTACACCCAAGAGCCCTAGGCAAGTGCAACTTGCTTCATGATGGATCTCAAGTTTTATTGTTCCATTCTCCTCTTTACATGATTATAAGTCTCTTTAGAACTTGGAGTTTTTGATTTTTATGGATAGATTCTTCTAGATCTACATTATAACTTTGGAGTTTCATAAGTTCATGGAGTTTTTCTTGGTTTTGAGCTACTAAAACTTGTTATTTTCGAAAACTAATAGTTCCATGAGCAAGAGCACGAAATTTTGTATGAATTTGGTTTTTGATTCACCTCATTTCGAGTTAAAATGAAGTTTTTATGGCCAAAACAAGTTTTCTAAATTTTTCATATCGTCTGAGTAAAATTTTACGCAGGGAACCCTGATATTGCATATTTTACGATGGATAGCATCCAGAATGTAAGATTTTATGCAGGAAACCCTAATATTGCATATTTTACGCTGGATAGCATCCAGAATGTAAGATCTTACGCAGGGAACCCTAATATTGCATATTTTACGCTGGATAGCATCCAGAATGTAAGATTTTACGCAGGGAACCCTGATATTGCGTATTTTACGCTGGATAGGATCCAGAATGTAAGATTTTACGCAGGAAATCCTGATATTGCGTATTTTACGCTGGATAGCATCCAAATGTAAACTTTTACGCAGAAAACCCTGATATTGCGTATTTTACGCTGGATAGTATCCAGAATCTAAAATTTTACGAAAGGAACCCTGATATTGCGTATTTTACGCTGGATAGCATCCAGAATGTGAAATTTTACGCAGGGAACCCTGATATTGCATATTTTATGCTGGATAGCATCCAGAATGTGAAATTTTACGCTGGAACCCTCCTCTTTTGCGTATTTTATGCAGAATTAAATTTTTGGCGTAAAAAGTGCACAGAATGACTGTTTTTGCCAAGTTTAGCTATTTTCTAGCCAGAATTTCGAAAAACTTAAAACATGAAAGTTTTAGATCTTTGTCTTGCCTTTCCGAATATCTCTGGAGCACCTCATTTTGAGTTCGTATGTGGAATTTATGCCTCGTCTCCCCTGAGCCGCATGATTCCTCCACAACTCTTGCACCATGTTTATATTTAGTTATTGCATATACGCTTATACCAGGTTAAATGTTAATTTTAGATATATTCCATGACATAATGGTGACCCGTTGTGGTGTACTTTTGACAAATGACATGACCTTATAGTGGCCCATCGTGGCGTTCTCTTGACAGTGAATTTGACATGATGTATATCTCGAATACTGTTGCGACGGCTAGCATGTCATAACAGAATTGAATGACCTGGACACCGTGGGCGATTGCGTTTGTACAAATAAACCATTACTGTCTTGCATCATGTCTAGGATAGGGATCCCTGAGTACCACGGTCAGGGATACCTACAGTAATTGACTAAGGCTAATCAACTAGAATAATTCAGTAGACATGAAGAGATTCCCAGCTATAGGCAATCTCGTTATCTGGGCGCATTAAGTGGACTTGTAGCCTACCGACGAGTAGGGCACATTTCCAGCACACAGTCACGTGTTGCATTCTTCATAAACGGACATTCGACCTGGATAACCGGATGGTCTGCATGGCTTGTGGCTGTTGGGATAATCTCATTACATCTTGCTAATAACTAGGCCTGTGTTAACCCTAGTTAGTTAAAAGTATCAAGCCGTACTCTTGATTGGCCGTGATTGATTGGATGGAGTTTATTCCAGCTTAGTCTTATCCTGATCATGTGCAAGATTGTGACATGACATGATTATTGATGCTTGCCTTAACAATAACGATCGGGGGTCCAGTTCTGTTCAGGCAAAGGGTTACAACCGTGGTCCTTGTTTGGTTTAAGGGTTGTGACCTGGCTCCCGGAGCAGTTCTGTGTCCTCTCTTTGTTTATTGTCTTATTGCAATCCCATGCCATGTTCGTCATGTTTTACCTTACCTTAATACCATGATTATTTATACTGGCCTTGGCGATAAAGATCGAGGTCCAGTTCTGTTCAGGTGAAGGATTACAACCCCGGTCCTTGTTTGGTTTAAGGGTTGTAACCTGGCTCCCGGAGCAGTTTTGTGTCCTCTCTTCGTTTATTGTCTTCACTGTACTAATAGTATTTGAGACGGGTTTCTATTCAGGTGAAGGGCTGCAATCCCGGTCCTTGTTTGGTTTAAGGGTTGTGACATAGCTACTTGAATGGTTTCTTCGTACTCAGTTTACTGTTGTTATCTCTATTATTGTCAGTTCTTTATTTATTATCTTTAATATTCTAGTATGATTTGCTGGTTTTAGTTCCTAAGTGAAGCCTCCTTTGTGGCACTTGCTCTTTCTGGGGTCTGACCCAGCTGGTTTTGTGTGGCCAGATATCGGAGCAGCACCAGAGGATCCACCTGTCTTCCAGCCAGATGGTGACCACCAGGCGTAATCCTGGCAACGAGTAAGTTTTTTTTGTCCTCCCACTTTATTGTAAAAAATTATTCTTTTGAGGCGTTTAGCCGACGAGCACGTGTCAGCTCGTATTGTACCTTTATTTACTGTCCGCCTACGGGCTGTAACATGATTGACAGATCCTAGGGTTGATCATATATGACTGAACTCTTGCTAGTCTTGACATTTTGTACGACTAGCTTCATGATCATCCAATATGTAATGTATGGGACGCCTTGCTATTATATATTTGGTCCTCTGACATCTTGTAACTATTATTGCTTGCTTGAGATTGAGACAATAGGCTGGATCATGACCATAGGAGACTGTTGGCTTGTAGTTAAACCCTCATGTATCTAGACAGCCGTGACCGTATAGCGAGGTGGGTTGCACTTCAATATACGTAGCTGGCTATGTACGCCCCCGCTCTCCAGTATTCTGGTTCTGGGGCGTTACATAGTTTAAGTGGTGGCCCATGTAGGTCTTGTAAATCAAGATATGTAAGGGTTTACCGAATAGATGTCTCAATCAGTATTCGCCTTGATCTCTACTCGTATCTTCTGAATCCATGTAATCTTGACCTGATCACATGCTTGTATCGTTGATCTGTTCTGGTCCTTCCTTATTATTCCCTATGTCGTCTTCTTCAGCGGCATTGTTCCTGGACCAGCCGATCAGCAAGGTGGAGCACCTCCCGTGGACCAACAGCAACCCGGAGATCAAGCCCAACATTCAGGAGTAGCCTCCAGAGTCATGCCTACTGGAGGAGAGCCACCAGTTCAGCCCGTCCAGCTTGCAGAGTCTGATGATGGCACTTTGGTGGGTCTCATCAGGTCACTATTAGCCTCCCAGAATCGTCGAGGAGATGCCTTGTACCAGGCGGTGGCAGACGCTTTGACTAGAGGAGGTTATCAGGGTAATAGCGCGGCCAACAGCTTCAAGCGCTTGAACCCTCCCTTCTTCGACGGCAATGAAGATGCGATCGCTGCAGATGTATGGCTTCAGGACACAGAGGTGATTCTAGAAGAATCCAGGACTCCAGAGAACGAGAAGGTAGCTGTAGTGCGCCTGCAGTTATTGGATCTTGCCCGCAGCTGGTGGGCGGCACAGGTCATTGGATTAGTGGCCCCTATTGCCTGGGCAGTATTCAAAGAAAGATTCCAGACCAAGTATTTTGATGCTGTAGCTCGGTATGATCTACAGACGAGGTTCACCAATCTGAAGTAGATGGACAGGATGGTTGATATATATGCGGCCGAGTTCTCCAGGCTTAGTCGGTTTGCTTCCATCTTGGTGGCGACCGAGTTCGATAGAGCCCAGCGGTTCCAGCAGGGGCTCCACCTAGAGATTTTGTTGGCGGTGGAGTAGTTTAAGCATCAGACCTTTGATGCAGTATTGAGGGCAGCCCGGAGGCATGAATATACCTTCCAGAGGATCGTAGATAGGACCGGAGGTCGGAAGCGATCCCATAGCCAGATGAACTAGTCGTCAGCCCCAGCCCCGGCAGCCAGAGCTTTGACCATTGGAGCTCCGAGGCGGGCGGCCTCAGTGACGTCGGTTCAGCATTCCACCCCGACGCACCCTCAGTAGCAGAAACAGAAGTAGTCTTCCGTAGTGGGATGTTCACATTGCGGGAAGCCAGGGCATGTGGTATCAGAGTATCGTATAGCACAAGGTTTGTGCTTGGTTTGTGGTACCCCGGACCATAGGGTTGGAAACTGCCCGAATAGGGAGAGTTCATCGACCTTCTCTAGTCCTTCAGTTAGAGGACCAGCACCAGTCCAGCAGCAGCAGCAGCTGCAGTACCCGTTTTTTAGGCCATTGCCGAAGCAGGCCCAGGCATTCCAACAGCAAAGACCGCAGCAGTATGGCCAAGCCCAAGCCCTGATCCAGAGCAGGCAGAGGAATTTTTAGCAGAGGGGACCCGCACCCAGAGGGCATGGTCAAGTGCTGGCCTTGACCATGGGAGAGGAAGGAATAGCACCCGGTGAGGTAGTGACAGGTACTATTCTCGTCAACACCTTTCCAGCTTCAGTATTATTTGATTCTGGTGCCTCGTATTCATTTATGTCTGCACGATTCACGACATGGATAGAACTGGAGCCTGAGTCATTATCAGTAAGGCTCAATATACTTACTGGTAACGGTCTTGTGGAAGTAGATAGAGTGTTTTCCTCGTGTCTGGTCGTAGTTAGCGGTAGAGAGTTTCCCGCTAGGTTGATAGAATTCCCGATGGCCGATTATGATGTGGTCTTAGGGATGTATTGGTTGAGGGACCAGTATATACCAGGATAGATTGTCATATTGGCAGGGTTGTTTCAGCATCCCAGGCGAGCCGGAGTTTTCCTTTTCCCGAGGCAAAGTTGAACCTTCTCCTCTCGTATTGCGGATGGCAGTAGCAGCAGTACAGTTACCCCGGATCGTCGAGGAGTTTCCAGATATTTTCCTAGAAGAGCTTCCAGGAATGCCGCCAGAGCGAGAGATTGAGTTCACCATAGACTTGATCCCCGGGACCGCACCTGTGTCAGAGAGAGTCTACAGGATGGCGTCATCATAATTGGAGATATTGTACAAAATGATTGAAAAACTCAGAACCAAAGGATTCATTCATGCTAGTGGATCGCCTTGGGGAGCCTCGATGCTTCTTGTGAAAAAGAAGGATGCTCCGTCCAGATTATGTGTAGATTATCGTACCTTGAACTCAGTGACAATCAAGAACAGATATCCTCTCCCAAGGATAGATGACTTGTTTGATCAACTCAGAGGAGCAGCAGTATTCTCGAAGATAGATTTGCGGTCAGGGTATCACCAGATCAGAGTCAAAGAGCAGGATATCCCAAAGACGGCATTCAGATCTAGATATGGGTATTGGGAGTTCCTTATTATGCCATTTGGAGCAACCAATGCGTCGTCCGTATTCATGGACCTCATGAATCGCATCTTTATACCTTATTTGGATCAATTCATGATTGTGTTCATAGACAACATCCTGGTCTACAGCAAGAGTGAAGCAGAGCATGAGCAGCATCTCAGAGTTGTCCTCCAGATTCTCCGAGAGCACAAGTTGTATGCCAAGTTTAGTAAATATGAGTTCTGGCTCGATCGCATTTCGTACTTGGGCCATATCATCACCAGAGGAGGAGTAGAAGTGGATCCCCAGAAGATTGTGGCCATTGAAACGTGGTCGGTACCTAAAACAGTGGCAGAAATTCACAGTTTTCTTTGCTTGGCCGGCTACTACCGACGATTTGTTTCAGACTTTGCTCGAATTTCAGCGCCATTGACCCAATTGACCCGCAAGGATGTGCAGTTTGCTTGGACAGTAGAATGTCAGGATTCTTTTGAGAAGTTGAAGTGAGGCTTGATGACAGCACCCATTCTCACACTTCCAGATGGAATCGGAGGATTTTCAGTGTACTGTGATGCTTCGGCAGAGGTTTAGGATGTGTTCTGATGCAGCATGGGAAGGTAATAGATTATGCATCACGACAGCTTTGTGATCATGAGAGGAATTACCCAACCCATGACTTGGAGCTGGCAGCAGTAGTGTTTGCACTTAAGTTGTGGAGGCACTACCTATATGGAGATAGGGTGGAGATTTTCACCGACCACAAGAGCCTGAAGTATTTTTTTACCCAGAATGATCTTAACATGCATCAGAAGAGGTGGTTGGAGCTACTTGTGGATTATGATGTTAACTTGCAGTATCATCCTGGGAAGGCCAACGTCGTTACAGATGCATTGAGCAGGAGAGCCAGAGTTTATTTCCTAACAGCGCAACCAGAGCTGTTAGCCGATCTTCAGAAAATGGGTATAGAAGTTGTCCTCCCTTCCAGTGTGGCATTGATGGCCAGCATGCAAGTTCAGTCCACTATAGTCGAGAGGATCCGGATGGCGCAGTCAGCAGATTTCAAGCTTCAGCAACTCAGAACAGAGTGTGAGGCAGGACGAAGACCAGAGTTATGTATCCATAAAGATGGTACACTTTGACATGGGAAGCATCTTTGTGTACCCAATGGAGATATCAGACAGGAGATCATGACAGAGGCTCATTGTTCGCAGTATTCCATTCATTCCGGTGGTACGAAGATGTACCGAGATATTCGTCAGCACTTTTGGTGGAATGGCATGAAGAGGGAGATAGCCCGGTTTGTCTCTCGATGTTTGGTTTACCAACAAGTCAAGGCTGAACATCAGAGGCCAGCTGGACTTCTTCAGCCCTTGCCAATTCCAGAATGGAAGTGGGAGCATATAACCATGGATTTCGTGACTGGATTACCTAGGTCCCCGGCCGGTAGAGATGCTATTTGGGTTATAGTTGATCATCTCACGAAGGTGGCTCACTTTCTCCCATTCAGAGTTGGTCAATCGACGGCTCTGCTAGCAGAGATGTACCTCAGGAAGATCGTCCGACTTTACGGTATACCAGTCAGTATCACCTCGGACAGAGATTCAAGATTCATATCGCACTTTTGGCATAGTCTGCAAGAGAGTTTGGGAACTCACCTCCAGTTCAGCTCAGCTTATCACCCGCAGACATATGGTCAATCGGAACGCACGATCCAGACTCTTGAGGATATGTTGAGATCTTGTACACTCGACTTTGGTGGTTCGTAGAAAGATCACCTGTACCTGGTGGAGTTCTCATACAACAATAGTTTCCAAGCCAGTATCCAGATGGCACCGTTCGAGGCATTGTATGGCAGGAAGTGCAGATCTCCGCTAGCATGGGACGATATTGGAGAGAGACAGATGCTTGGTCCCGAGTTGATCACTCAGACAGTTGAGGTGGTCAGGAGAGTCAGAGATCATCTTCGCGTTGCACAAGATCGTCAGCGCCATTGGGCCGATTCTCATCGGCGTCCCCTTTCTGTCGGCGACCATGTATTCCTTAGGATCTCGCCTAACTGTGACGTCATTCGTTTCGGCGTACGGGGAAAGCTTAGTCCTAGGTATATAGGGCCGTTCGATATCCTGGAGCGAGTAGGAGATGTATCATATCGTCTCGCTCTTCCGTCATCTTTGAGTGAGGTGCATGACGTGTTCCATGTATCCCAACTACGACGGTATATCCCGAACCCAAGCCATATCCTGGATCATTCAGAATTGGTTGTTGGTACCAACCTTTCGTATGAGGAAAGGCCCGTATCCATATTGGACCAAAGAGAGAAGATACTCAAGAACAAGACTATCGAGTTAGTCTGTGTTGCTTGGGGTCATCACTCCTTGGGTTAGTCAACGTGGGAGCGTGAGGATGATATCCGATCGCGATATCCCGACCTGTTTGACTCGTAAGGTATAATGTCTTTCTTATGCCTTATGCTCTAAATTCCTTGCTTGAAATGAATGATTGCATGGTAGATTGCTTGAACATAGCTTGTCCTTGCCTCTCTAGCCTCTTAATTAAATTTCGAGGACAGAATTCTTTTAAGGTGGGTAGAGTTGTGATGACCATAGTTCGTATTACGTATTTTAGAATACGTGTACATTTTTGACTCGTATTGCATATCTCCTGGCTTGGTTCGGCTTGTTTGGGTTGGCTTGGTTCGGCTTGGGTTGCTTATTGGTTCATCATGAACCAAGGGAGAACCCTTACCTACCACCACCATCCCCATTTATTAACCCAACACTCTTTATCTCTCCTCATTCACTCTTCTTCTTTCTCACCATTACTCTCCACCTACACCCAAGAGCCCTAGGCAAGTGCAACTTGCTTCATGATGGATCTCAATTTTTATTGTTCCATTCTCTTCTTTACATGATTATAAGCCTCTTTAGAACTTGGAGTTTTTGATTTTTATGGATAGATTCTTCTAGATCTACATTATAACTTTAGGGTTTCATAAGTTTATGGAGTTTTTCTTGGTTTTAAGCTACTAAAACTTGTTATTTTCAAAAACTAATAGTTCCATGAGCAAGAGCACGAAATTTCGTATGAATTTGGTTTTTGATTCACCTCATTTCGAGTTAAAATGAAGTTTTTATGGCCAAAACAAGTTTTCTGAATTTTTCATGTCGGCTGAGTAAAATTTTACGCAGGGAACCCTGATATTGCGTATTTTACGCTGAATAGCATCCAGAATGTAAGATTTTACGCAGGGAACCCTGATATTGCGTATTTTACGCTGGATAGCATCCAGAATGTAAAATTTTACGCAGGGAACCCTGATATTGCGTATTTTACGCTGGATAGCATCCAGAATGTAAAATTTTACGCAGGGTACCCTGATATTGCATATTTTACGCTGGATAGCATCCAGAATGTGAAATTTTACGTAAGGAACCCTGATATTGCGTATTTTATGCTGGATAGTATCCAGAATGTGAAATTTTACGCATGGAACCTTGTTTATGCGTATTTTAAGCTGTATAGTATCCAGAATGTGAAATTTTATGCTGGAACCCTCCCCTTTTGCGTATTTTACGCAGAATTGAATTTTTAGCGTAAAAAGTGCACAGAATGACTGTTTTTGCCAAGTTTAGCTATTTTCTAGCCAGAATTTCGAAAAACTTAAAACATAAAAGTTTTAGATCTTTGTCTTGCCTTTCCGAATATCTCTGGAGCACCTCATTTTGAGTTCGTATGTGGAAGTTATCCCCCGTCTCCCCTGAGCCGTATAATTCCTCCACAAGTCTTGCACCATGTTTATATTTAGTTATTGTATATACGCTTATACCAGGTTAAATGTTAATTTTAGATATGTTCCATGACATAATGGTGACCCGTTGTGGTGCACTTTTGACAAATGACATGACATGATAGTGGTCCGTCGTGGCGCACTCTTGACAGTGAATTTGACATGATATATATCTCGAATTCTATTGCGACGGCTAGCATGTTATGACAGAATTGAATGACCTGGATACCGTGGACAATTGCGTTTGTACAAATAAACCAGTACTGTCTTGCATCATGTCTAGGATAGGGATCCCTGAGTACCACGGTCAGGGATACCTACAGTAATTGACTAAGGCTAATCAACTAGAATAATTTAGTAGACATGAAGAGATTCCCAGCTACAGGCAATCCCGTTATCTGGGCGCATTAAGTGGACTTGTAGCCTACCGACAAGTAGGGCACATTTCCAGCACACAGTCACGTGTTGCATTTTTCATAAACGGACATTCGACCTGGATAACCGGATGGTCTGCAGGGCTTGTGGTTGTTGGGATAATCTCATTGCATCTTGCTAATAACTAGGCATGTGTTAACCCTAGTTAGTTAAAAGTATCAAGTCGTACTCTTGATTGGCCGTGATTGATTGGATGGTGTTTATTCCAGCTTAGTCTTATCCTGATCCTGTGCAAGATTGTGACATGACATGATTATTGATGCTTGCCTTAACAATAACGATCGGGGGTCCAGTTCTGTTCAGGCGAAGGATTACAACCCCGGTCCTTGTTTGGTTTAAGGGTTGTAACCTGGCTCCCGGAGCAGTTCTATGTCCTCTCTTCGTTTATTGTCTTATTGCAACCCCATGACATGTTCGTCATGTTTTACCTTACCTTAATACCATGATTATTTATACTGGCCTTAGCGATAGAGATCGGGGGTCCAGTTCTGTTCAGGCGAATGGTTACAACCTCGGTCCTTATTTGGTTTAAGGGTTGTAACCTGGCTCTCGGAGTAGTTCTGTGTCCTCTCTTTATTTATTGTCTTCACTGTACCAATAGTATTTGAGACGGGTTTCTATTCAGGTGAAGGGCTGCAACCCCGATCCTTGTTTGGTTTAAGGGTTGTGACCTGGCTACTTGAATGGTTTCCTCGTACTCAGTTTACTGTTGTTATCTCTATTATTATCAGTTCTTTATTTATTATCTTTAATATTCTATTGTGATTTGCTGGTTTTAGTTTCTAAGTGAAGCCTCCTTTATGGCACTTGCTCTTTCTGGGGTCTGACCCAGCTGGTTTTGTGTGGCCAGATATCGGAGCAGCACCAGAGGATCTACCTGTCTTCCAGCCAGATGGTGATCACCAGGCGTAACCCTGGCAATGAGTGGATTTCTTTTGTCCTCCCACTTTATTGTAAAAAATTATTCTTTTGAGGCGTTTAGCCGGCGAGCACGTGTTAGCTCGTATTGCACCTTTATTTACTGTCCGCCTACGGGCTGTAACATGATTGACAGATCCTAGGGTTGATCATGTATGACTGAACTCTTGCTAGTCTTGACAATTTGTACGACTAGCTTCATGATCATCCAATATGTAATGTATGGGACGCTTACTATTATATATTTGGTGCTCTGACATCTTGTAACTATTATTGCTTGCTTGAGATTGAGACAATAGGCTGGATCATGACCATAGAAGACTGTTGGCTTGTAGTTAAACCCTCATGTATCTAGACAGCCATGACCGTATAGCGAGGTGGGTTGCACTTCAATATACGTAGCTGGCTATGTACGCCCCCGCTCTCCAGTATTCTGGTTCTGGGGCGTTACATATTGTGTTGAGATGTCATCATTGTATATTTATTCTTTTACCGGATTTGTCTCCGGATGATATTGTACAAATGACTTGGTGGATTATGGTGATTTCTGGGACGTTTATAGATTCTGTGGTATTTTACTTTACCTTGTGACTTGGAGTTTTCCTTAATATTGTACAACTTACTTCG
This sequence comes from Iris pallida, assembly GCA_029216955.1. NCBI lineage: Eukaryota > Viridiplantae > Streptophyta > Magnoliopsida > Asparagales > Iridaceae > Iris > Iris pallida. The sequence goes on from JANAVB010030420.1 coordinate 13,481,513, forward strand.
TCATGTCCATCGACGAAGGCTGGACATGTCTGACACGTACCCGATTATTCGGGAGCGGGTCGTGACATATCTTCACACATTTTTACAGTTCCTTGTCCACTTTCAATGAACCATGCAACCTCCAAGTCCTCAAATCTTATTATTTGGGATTATTCAGATTATTGATCAGAAAATATGTTGTTAAGAATAGTATATAACAGACCACCATTAAAGTTCATGGTTTTATAATTTTTTTACTTTATCGCTCATTCATTCTTATGACCAACCACCAGCTCTCTTCCTCCCCAACCGGTGCCAACATTCTCTTCTACCTTCCTCGTCTATCCCTCCTTCCTGTATGAGACAAAGCAAAGTATTATCATGTCATTTCCATTAGCAGCAAGACTAGTGTCAGATCTTCAACAGACCAAAGTTATTGTATGCTGATCAGACCTCCATCATCACACTTTCCCAAAATTAAAACTCATAGAAGGATTATTTTATTGTATTCACATAGCAAGCGATTATAATACCTCATCTCACAAAAAAGTTTTCTTTGAAAGAATTATACGCTTTTACGCTTTTATAAAAATAGACATATGCTCTCTGGAAGAGTCATCCATCGTGACACATTTTAATATGACAAGTGCTATGATGCATAAGAGAGAGAGAGAGGAATAGATCCATGCTTCTTCATATGTAAGATCTGAGATTTGACTAAGCTTGTTGTGTATTGGCATATATGCCGATAGTACCCTTAGGGACACGTGTCCATACTGTGAGCTTAAAGTCAATGACTACTACTTTAACATGCTTCCTTGTATGATGAAATCAATACCGTATATCAAAGGAGTGCGATTGGAAAATGGTTTGATAATAGGAACAACTATAGTGAATATAAGGAAGATCATGAGCCATGTCTTATGATAAGTCACTAGCAAACTTTATAAAATTCTGAGGAGTGCAAAAAAAGTGTTGTTGAGTGGTAACATAACCGTGGGGGATATGCTCTTCATTGAGGGATTGTGAGTTATTCAGATAAGACGATACAAAATATTGTCACGACGCGCACCCTCTTTTCAGGATGAGAGTGCGTGTCCAAGTCCAGCCTACGCCGCAATGTTGGCGATAGAACGTGTCTAGCCTGCAATAAACAAATGCTCATAAATACTATCTTTATTTGCTCATTCACAAAATTAAATCAATTTACAAGATTCACAAGTTTTACATTTGAAAAAAATACAATATCTCACAAATATTGAAAATGACTATCAGCACATCTATCTAACTAGTCTTCTAGGATTTTGGCGTTCAAATACACTCGTATCTCCCCAAAGATCCAATGCAAAGAGTAGCCACGACTAATCTGAAAATAGTTTCCAGTCAGGAATGAAACAAACTATTCAAGAATAATAGAAACTATAAAACAGAAATAGCATATGATATACATGGTGACATGGTTTGACAAGTAGAAAAAATAGATAAAGAAGACAATCATGACATACAACTAGAAAGAAACATGTAAACGCGACTATCATGGCATATAAAGTGGAACATGTAAAAACGATAATCAAGACATCTAACAAAGTATTTTGAAATACTACTTTCGACATGTAAACGGCTGTGGATAAATACGGCAACCTGCACGTGAAGTGTATGAGACTATCGTTCCAGAAAAGACCTGAGGGAGTGGTTCCGATTTAGAAGTGTTCACATGTCTACTAAAGTATTTTTTCGTCTAACTAGTACTAATGGATCCAATATGTAAGACCATCCAGATGAATATAAGTGATGTATGTAAAAGAGTCCTGATAAGCCAATCTAGTAGGAACAATGTACACAAATGAATCCATAAAATACTACTCCGTGTCACCATCGTGTCATGAATTATGAGTCATGTAATGCATATCTAAAATATGTATATAGAAACTATTAAGAATTGGAAGTAACCAGTCTAATGTACTTGTCTAGATTTATTGGAGTCGATGTGTGTGACACGAACGTATCGTAACGAAATAGATCAAAAGCTATATTCATAATTGGTCCAAAGAGATTATGACAACAAGATCCATAACATCCAATGATTCAAAGAAGTCCAATATAGAGAAAGTCCAAAGTTGTCGATTCGGTTCACTAGTCATCTATTTGTTCTATAATTTAAACAGAATATAAAATAACATTATTAAATTCTAAAATTTTAATATATTATAGATCTTCGTGTCAGCTTTCCAAAACTTCAAACATATCGCAAATCGGAGTTCAGAATCCCTCGAAATCTCTAAAACTGTACGACGTATCGATTTTTGGACAACCGACACACAAATAATTATCCAGAAATTCATACACAAAATTCTAGAAAACAAATTAGATATTCGGAAAACTAACCTCGATATTCTTCTAACAAAAAAACTGGAGTCAAACGAAATCCGGAGTTGGGAGTTATGGCCCTTCGAAGTTGATATAGTCTTTGAAAAAGGAGGCTGCATTTATGATGAATTTAGGCTAGTTAGGACAAAAAAAGAGAGAAATTTTGAAAAGAAGGCACGCGAGATGATTTTATTTCATAGGTTGGATGATATATATAATGGCTAGCAATTAGTCTATTAGGATATGACTACAATTCAATCAATAAGGATATGATTAGGATTATCTAATTTGGATAGGATTAGAATTAGTTCAAATAAGAAATGGTTTAAAAATAATAGACATTATTCCAATAGGATTAGAATTTCTAATGGATAAAACCCCCATAAATTTAAATAAAATTTAAAATTTAAAATAATTCAATCTAATCGAAATCCTATAGTAATTACAATAATAACAATTTAAAGTAATTTTCTATATTATCAAATAATTCAAATCATATGAATTCAAATCCAAATCAAATGCACGATCAACATAATAACTTTAGAATAATATTTAATGTTATCAAATAATTTAAATCATATAGATTTAAATAAATCAATTAACTGATTATCATATGAATTTAAAATAATACTCTATGTCATCAAATATTGTAAAGTATATTTTTTATAAATACAAATCTGTATTTAAAATAAATGGATGACCCTTTTATTATTTCAAAAAATAATTATGATTTTAAAACCATTTTAGAAACCAACTTTTGAAAGTTCTAAAATGATAACAACATATTTTATATTTTAAATAATAAAAATTCAAGAACAAATATATTTTTATAAAACTAAATGGTATATTCAAACCACTTAATTTAAAACTAATTTTTGATAACAGAAATAATCACAAAATATCTTTTACAAAATTTTGACCAAAATTACTTTTAAAGACAATAGTTAAAATATATATAATTAAAAAAATTAAAAATCCGAAAAGAGGGTTTACAAATCTACCCACCTGAGAAAAATTTCGTCCTCGAAATTTAAGGACTACTAGGATAGACGGACTTGGTTGGTCGGTGAAAAAGATAATGAGAAAAAATATTGATCAAAATAGATGAAAATGAAAAGTTCTTTAATAAGAACATTGATTAACTAGCATGGAAATGGAAGAAGTAAATAGATATATCTTGGTGTTGGAATCGTAGGCTATGGTCTTGAATCCTAAAATATTTTCTAAGATTCAATAGAGGAAAGACCTATAAATAGAATATGAACGAAGACAGACGAATCTTAGATAAGTAGAAAAATACGGTCCACGGATATTGTTTAGAGAGGTCTCTCATATACGACCCTAACTTATCATCCATCACTCTTATAAATTCGTATTCTTAAAATATTTCAAAATTCCACAATCTAAATCATTAAAATTAAATAAATAACTCAAAAATATCGTGATTTAACAATCATCAATATCATCTTATCAAATTCACAACTCTTAATCCAAATTCATAATTATCTTCAAAATCTCACTTCACAAAATTTTAAATTATATATATATATATATATATATATATATATATATATATATATATATATATATATATATATATATATATATATGCTACAAATAATAGCGGATGCCAAGGGCTCCCCTTTGGCTCCACCGGTCTCCACCGGAGAGAGCCCCTTGGCTCGCCGCGGCTTCGCCCCCCTCTCCTCGTTCTTGGTTGGCTGGCTTGGCCCGGCGGCTCCCTCGGCGCGCCATCGCCGCCTTGCTCCCTCCCCCACCTAGGTGCGCCTGGCAGCCTCCCCCCGTCTGGATGCCTCACCTCCTGTGGGGGTTCTCCCCCCTTTTCGGCGGCTGCTTGCCGTCCGTTTTCCCCATCCCCTCTCTCCTCCCCCTCCCCCGCTCCCCTCGACGCCGTCGTCATCCCCGGCGTCTCTGCAGCCTACGGTCTCGACGCAGGCCCCCGTCGACTGTCCCCCTCGGGGTCCTCCGACCCCTTCCCTCATTGGTCCTCCGTCGGGGTCGTCCCCTGCCCCTCCGGGCTTGGCTTCCTCTGACCCGCTGCCCCATCCTTCCGTCGCTCCTCTCGCCATGCCGCCGCCTGCGTCCCTCCCTCCACGGTGGTCCAACGTCCCCCCGGCTTCGTCCTCCTCCTGCACCCCTGCCTTCGGCGGTCATGGAGTTGCTCCTATCCCTCTCCCTCTCCTCCCAGCTTTGTGCCCCTCGGCGCTTCATCCCCCTGCTCCAGCGCCGATTCCCCCTCCGGTGCTCCCCGCTACTGCCGCCGTGGCGAATCTGGCCGCCCTTTTCCCGAAGCCGGCTGCAGCTCCGCTCTCCTTCTCTCAGTTCGCCTAGGCCACTCCTCGCCGGTGAGAGGCCCTACCGTGAGCCACCCCCGGCTCCCCTCCCCAACCACCACCCTCCGCGGTGGCCCCTACTCCGCCCTCCGCTTCCCCTTCTCCTTGTCCGGGGTTGAGCACCCCCCGCCCTGCCTCCCCGTGGTCGAGCTCCTCCTCCCGTCGTCCTCCAGGCTCTCCCCCCGTCGGGATGCCCCTCCCCCTCTCGGCAGCTCCCCCAGGCTCACCGCCCTCTCCAGGCGCCCCCCCCCCCCCCCGACTCCTCGTCTCCCCCTGGCCTCCTCCGCCCCGAGGTGAGCCCCCTCTCCGGCTCCCCCTCCGCCGCCCCCCCGGGGTCGAGCCCCCCATCCCCGCCCTTTCCCCTCCGCCGAGGCCCATCCTCGGGCTTAGCGCCGAGCTCCTCCTCGGTCTGGGCACCGAGCGCTTCAGGCAGCGCGTCGCTGTCGCCTCGGGACCCCTCGGGCTGCGCTCCCCTCGTTTCCCGCATTCGTGCGGACCGACTCACCCTCGGGCCGCGCGCCTTTCTTTTCATTTTTGGATTTTGAAACTGGGTGCCCGCCTGTGGGCCCAGTGTGTTGTACTATTGTATTTTTTTAATGTACTTTTCTTTTCTAATATATATATATATATATATATATATATATATATATATATATATATATATATATATATATATATATATATATATATATATATATATATATATATATGTGTGTATATATATTAAATCTACTTTTTAATAACTCCTTCCAAATTTTAAATTTATAAAATAAATTAAAATCCAAAATTTAAAATCTTCAAAATACTACTTAAACCTGTTCTGTCATAATCTTCCCAAAATTTCAAATTCAATAAATCTCCAAAGATGTCCATGACCTTAAAAATTATTTCCTTTGAAAATTTAAATTTCAACCTTATCAAATAATTCATCAAACCATATAGAAATTTAAACTTCAAGGACACCAAAAGCTAATAACCTAAATGGCTCAATTCATTAATCAAATTCATCAAATGGGGTATCTCAAAATTCAACGAATACCACTACTTTAGTCATGTAACATATGCAACAAACTTAACTACCCAAGTAATCAATTAGAAATAGTTCTATGGGTTGCCTACAAGGTACCTAGTCCTATGCCTAGTGATTTTCCTAAAAAAAATAAAATCAACCTAATTGTGAATGAGCATACAAGTCGCAGGCTCGCAGTAGTATGACTAATATGGTACTACTATGAGTTCATATAATTTGTAAAAACTGACATGTATGGGCCACCAAAAAAACTTGTCACGACTCGCACCCTCTTTTCGGGATGCGAGTGCGTGTCCAAGTCCAGCCTATACCGCAGTGTCGGCAGTAGAACGTTGTCTAGCCCGCAATAAATAAATACTCATAAAATACTATCTTTATTTTCTCATTCACAAAATTAAATTAATTTACAAGATTCACAAGTTTTACATTTGAAGAAAAATACAATATCTCACAAATATTGAAAACGACTAACATCTATCTAACTAGTCTTCTAGGGTTTTGGCCTTCAAATACCTTGGTATCTCGCCAAAGATCCAATGCAAAAAGTAGCCGCGACTAATCTGAAAAATAGTTTACAGTCAGGAATTGAACAAGTACATACATGATAAACTATTCAAGACATAATATAAACTATAAAACAGAAATAGCATATAATATACATGGTGACATGGTATGACAAGTAGAGAAAACAAATAAAGAAGACAATCATGACAGACAACTAGAAAAAAATATGTAACACAACTATCATGGCATGTAAAGTGGAACATGTAAATACGATAATCAAGACATCCAAGAAAGTGTTTTGAAATACTACTTTCGACATGTAAACAGTGTTGGGAATCGAATATGCCCTCCTGCGCTCCGATACCGTGTCTGAGACGTTGTCGTAGTGGAAACTTAGGCTAACCCACCTGAAATAACCAACTCCCGTCTAACGGACACCAAGCACAGATAAAGACAAGTATATGGCGGTGACTACGCCACCTGGACAAATCTCAATCTCTATAACTCAGATGAAATTACAAGATTGACAAAAACTAATGTTGAATCCTTTGCCCTAATAGGTTCAACCCCCTCACCACACTCAAGAAGAAAAGAAAGATTACAATTGAAATCGCTCACCAACCAGTAGCAATCTTCCTAACCGAATTTGACGACCACTCGATTAGATCTCTTCTTCCTTCTGCCTTGGATGGCGAAGTCCTAAGAGCAAAATGCGGAACTTTCTCTTAGATTTCCTGTGGACGAGCACCTTGAATCTCCACTTTTTGTGTTATGCTTTGTGCCTCCACCCTCACCCCATATATATAGGATAAAAAAAACCTATTTTAGGTCATAATAGGATTTCTTAAATAGGAAGCCCTCAAATATGAATCATACTACACCTAAAATAGCCCATCAACATCCTATTTTAGATTATAATAGGATCTCTTCAATAGGAAACCCTTAAATAAGAATCCTATTATATCTAAAATAGTCCAGCACTAATTATGGACATCCAAATCAAATTAAATCAAATATTTAATCAGATTTGGACTCCATAAATATGATATTACCAAATTCAGACTAGACTACAATAATCTCCCCCTCCAGTCAGATGAGAGGGTGTTGACCCCATGGCTCCTCAACTGGACTCCATGCATGTCGTCATGCGATAGAGTTCCTGTTCTCCCATGCCACTGATCTTTGATCCCCCGAGCTACTTTGCATCTTCCTTCGTCTACAGCTCCTCGATCGTCACATCGATGCTAGCTGCCAGGTGTAGCACCTCTTGTACTACTGGGATACTGTCAATATTAATAACACGATCAAGACCGAACTCTTGACGTTCAGCCTCACCGCAAGTCTCGGCTGCATGTCCCCGACTTCTGCTTTCCACCGAAAAGTGTTAAAGTTCCGACGAGCTTCTTTATCCTTGGCTGGCCCAACCAAGCAGACAGTGTGGTCCTCCTGAGATTCGAACTCCTGAACCTGCCCACCTTCGTGTCTGAACTTGAAGCTCCCCCATACACATGCGTCCTCGAGCAGAACATCACGTACTGTGCATGCCGTCGATGACCTACAGCTCCCCATGAACTGTGTGAATGATGATGCTCCCGCCTCAGATTGAGTTTGCTGCAAACCTTGATCTCCTTTCTGGCTTTGAACTACTGAAACCGATGTCGCTCCATGAAGCTTTGGCAAACCATCCGTCACCAAAATTGGATTCGTAGAGCAACCCCTACCTGGAGACCGACCAGCTGTCATGGGACCGACAGACTGACCCTCAATCTTTGACTCACCACCATCCGTCGCTTTGTTTCGACGAACCGAATCCTCCGTATCCCTTAAAGCACCTAGAAGCCCCTCCTCAACAAGTTCTCGGCGATCCACCTCCTGTCGAGCACCCCTCGAGCCTCCATCCGGTATCCATGGTCTACCTGTACAGCTTAGCGGCTTGAGCCTGTACATGCCACAACACAAATCTCTTCGAGCCAGCTGTTGGGAACCCTTCGCAAGCATCCAATCTTTGTCCCCAAACAGACTGCGACAGCCATCATCTGCCAGCCTCCCTACCGAAATCAAGTTGTAGTGCAAACTCGATACATGTCGCACACCCTTAAGAACGAGCTTCTTACCGAGCTCCGTTGTCAAGTGCATATTACCGATGCCTACAACTGCAGCTGGCCCCTTGTCGCCCATCTTTACACGTCCAAACCTGCCGTCACGATATGACGTAAAGATCCTCCTATATAGTATGGCGTGATACGACGCTCCCGTGTCTATGACCTAGTCGCCGTCATGACACATGCCAGAAGATTCCTTTGTGTCGGTTGCTGTAATGATGATATCTTCCATTGCTGTAATATCCTCCTGATCGTCCTTGTCTTTTGCCTTTTCAGCTTTGAGCTTCATGCAGTTCCTCTTGATATGACCCATTTCGCCACAGTGATAGCAGCCCTTCTTGCGGTCCACAATCACAAGATTCCGAGAACTTTCCTTGTCCTCGTCTGTGAATTGGGTCTTTCCTTCCCATAGTAAGTCACCAGAGCGGACTCCTACGATGATTCCACTTGCTTGCGTCAGACCTCCTCATCTAACAAGCTACTTTTGACTGTCTCCATTATGACAACTCCATCAGACGCAAAGTTGTTCACCGACACCACCAACGTCTCCCAGTTTTCCGGCAGAGAACTCAAGAGTAGTAGGGCATGAAGCTCATCATCAATCACCATCTTCATCACAGACAGCTGATTGATGATACCTTGAACCTCGTTCAGATGTTGTGCCACTGGGGCACCCTCCGTGTACTTCGAGTTAACAAGTTGGCGAATAAGAAACGCATTGTTGCCAGCCGTCTTCCTTTCGAATAGCGAATGTAGCTTCTCCCATAATGCTTTTGCTGAACTCTCCATGGACACGTGGTGAAACACCAAATCATCCAACCATTGGTGGATGAATCCAATGGCCTTCTGTAAGCCCCCTGAAATTTAGGGTTTATTTTAAATTTTCTAAATGAATTATTTTCAATAAATATTATTATTTAATTGTTTTTTATCATTAAATGTACTTTCCGTGACTTTGACTTCTGGAGCGTCAGAGATGCCAATCTCTAGAAACTCTCTTTATGGGTTTTGTAGTAGACAAGATTATCTTCGTTTTGATATATCATGTCCCACTTAAACTCGTTCCCTTGTGCTCTTTTTGTATCGTGCAACTTCGGATCAACTTAGACCAATTGATCGTTGAATAATTTTTAATTAAATTCCTACTTTTATCTTTGATCATCGTATGCACGTTACCGTGACTTTTAATTTAGGAGCACAAGACTAGTCGTTTTCTCCAAACCAACTTTTCATGTATGATCTACTCAAGACACCTTACACCCATGACCTTCGTGTCCCACTCAGACACACCATCTTGTGCTTCATTTGCTTCGTACAACTTTTTTGACACGAGACCCAATTTTAATTCATCCCACGGAGTCACATTTAATCTTCGACTCGAATTGGGGACACCCTTTCGACCCAAACCTGCCAACCCAAAATACGGACACGGTCCACATGAAGCCTACTACCCACATGACACTTGTGTCCCATTTAATTGAGCCCCCGTATATTACTTATTTATCCATGATCATAAACACCTAAAATTAATCCATTTATTTTGCCAAACCCGATTTTGACCCAAACCGGCTCAACCGAACCCAAACCCAAGCTCCATGTTGTCCTCTCATGACTACCCAAACACCCCACACAATTTCTCTCTTTTTCCTATTTTAAAATATCCCTTCTCTTTTATTTAATAAATATCTCTTTCTAATATATATACATATATAATCAAATATCTATTTCTCGCTCTTCCTTAAATAACTCCCACACACATACACCCCTCTCTCCCCATACCAACACACACATCACCCCCCCTCCCCCGTTTTTTCTCAGCTGACCTCTTTCTCTCTTTCTTTCTCTTTCCTATAATATCTTTTTCTTTCTCTCTTTCTAATATATATATAGCTAACTCTCTCTATATATACTAATACTCTTACACATAGAACCCCCCATCACCAGCACAACACCCACCCCTACTACCAAAATAAGTCATAATGGCGACGAAATTAGCAACTCCAGATAAATACGTCGCTAAGTTTTGTGCTTTTAGCGACATTTTATATATACGTCGCTGAACGTCACTATCAGCGATGTTTTAGCGACAGTTAGCGACACAATTTAAGTTTTGGACAACTGATGTCGCATTATAGTTGTAAAACGTCACTGTTTTTTTTCATTCAGCGACGTTTAGCGACGATACATTTACGACATCGCCAGATTTTAATAAATAGCGACGGTTAGCGACGTCTTTAAATGACGTCGCTAAAACATTTCATATAGGGTTCTGGCCCGATCGATTTTTCATTTTTTTCACCCAAAATTTTCTAATCTTCCGCTCGCGGCGACCCCCTACCCGACGACCCCATTCCTCCGACGACTCACTCCCTCCGACGACCATCCGACCAGTCTTCTCCGCCGCTACTCCAGCCCCGGCGACCCCGACCCAACCCCAACGCTGTGTCGGTAAACCCTAACCCTATCTCCCTTTTTTTGATGTGACACAGACACGACCAGACCTAACCTTTTGACACTTTGACACTTTGATACTTTGACACTTTGACTTATGTCAGAGCTAATCGTCGAGCTTGGGTCCCCATGGACCTATGCATCAATTGGGGGTTCGAATACCAGAGCTCATGTCTAGGGCTGCAAATGAGCCAAGCCGTTTGCGAGCTGCTCGAAGCTCGGCTCGATAAAAGCTCGTTTGAGCTCGGTTCGTTTAGTAAACAAGCCGAGCTCAAGCTTCGTTTTCGAGATCGTTTAATAAATGAGCCAAGCTCAAGCTTAGAAGTACTTGGCTCGTTCGAGCTCGCAAGCTGACTCGTTTATGAGCTTGCGAGCTGGGTCGTTTAGAAGCTCGTTTATGAGCTTGTTTAGAAGTTCGTTTGTTTGTTGAATTCTAATTTTATGTATGTTTGTATAATGATATGGTTGTGTTCTTTATATATTTATATGTCCTTAATAATTGATATGAAGGAACTTTTTTAATTAAATTTTTATAAATAAATTGTTAAATTACAGGTACTTGAATTCAAGCGTAACTAGGTTGAAATCGAGCTCATTAAGCTTGAAATAAAGGTGAACAAGCTTGAAATCAAGCTTAATGAGCTTGATATGAGCTTATCGAGCTTGTTTATCAAGCTTGAATCAAGCTTGCTTATCAAGCCAAGCTCGAGCTCAAACCAAGCCAAGCTCAAGCTCTAAAATAAAAAAATTTATCAAGCTTGAGCTCGAGCTCGAACTCGATTAATTCTAGTCAAGCCAAGCTCAAGCTTACAAAAGCTTGGCTCGGCTTGGCTCGTTTGCAGCCCTACTCATGTCCCTAGCTAAGGTATTGTTACAAGTGTAAGGTTCAGGTGTTAAGTAATTATTCAGTCCCTTAAATATCATCCATCACATGTTCATTACTACTGTGCAGTCCACTCCTATGGTTGTAACAATTTTCATTGATGTTAGTATCAGTCGAAGGAAGAGGAATGGCTCAGGTTAGAAGTGGGTATTGGTTTAGCCCGGGTCCTGTACTGCCTATGAGGACAGTCCCTGTCACAATTGGGTATCAATCCACTTACATAAATCTGTCCTGCATACCATAGAGCATATCACGTTTCAGTCCACCCTAGGTATGTGTTCAGCCCACATGTGCCTATTGTATTACCTGTCCATCTTGTTGTATAACACACTGCATATCATGTTTTAGTCCACCCTAGGTATGTGTTCAGCCCACATAACCATGTTGCAGTCCATCTCATTAGAGTTCAGTCCATGGGTACACATGAACAGGTAGGTGGAATACAGAACATGTACATTTATGTATAACATTTAACATTATCAGTTGTAATTAGGAACGATTTGCACATTAAGAAGTTTTTCCTTCTACAAACTACCCAGTTGACAAGGTCGTAACCCTGCCAATTTTCCCTCCAATTTGCACATTATGACTTATGTCAAGCTCGAAATGACTTGACCAAGTTTGGCAAGGTATTGACCCAGTTGTCCTAGTGTGACCTAGAAATGACTTGGAGACCTAGAATTGACCTAGTATATCATTTTTATGATTCCAGAACACCAATTAACATTAATATTCTATATTTAGGTCTTCGAGGTACCGTATCGGATATTGTTGACATTTTACACTACCAAAATAAGTCAAATCAACGACGAAATAAGTCAATCCTAGAGTGTATAGAGTGAGCCTCCCTACTTCCTTCCTTCTCATTCGGGTCATTCAGTCGACTATTCCGCATCATAGGATATCTACCTCAACCTCACCCTAGAGAAGTATGAAAATATTAATGTTAACCAAGGTTCACAGTAAAGAGAGGGAAATAAACTACATAGGATACATCATATCTATTACCACTTGTTGTATCATGATTACTTTTACAAGTGTTTAAACGATATGCATATGTATCTATCTTACAGAATTATCCTCAAATGGATATGGAGCTGAATTACTATCTGCAGAATCATTCATGGATGTACAACCGTCATCCTGATGACATATACGGTGTGCGGGATGAATTCATAGAGGGTGTAAACCAGTTCCTGCAGTTTGCCAAGGCGTTCCCTCAGTACATGGACGGTACCAAAATTAAGTGTCCGTGTGTGAGATGTCACAACTTGAAATATTATCCAGAAGTGGATGTCATGTATCATTTATACTCGAAGGGTTTCACGCCGAATTACTATCAGTAGAGCGAGCACGGAGAACTTGTGTCTTTAGCATCGGAGTACGAGCCTTATGTGGATGTCCACAACAACGCTCCTTACGACGATGGGTTGGTGAACATAGCTTTTGATGCGGCCGGGCCTAGTTTCGATCCGGATGATCATGATGCACCTGAGGAGGCACCGAACCCCGATGCTGCACAGTTCATGGAGTTGCTGGAGAAAGCAAGGACTCCATTATATCCTGGTTATGAGGATCATTCACCGTTGGAGGTGGTTACAAGATTGTTGAGCATCAAGTCCGATTTTAACATGTCGTAAGATTGCTACAACCGTCTTATGGAGTTGCTTATAGAAATATTGTCTGAGGGTGCGAAGTTGTCTAAAGACTTCTACCGGTCTAAGAGGATGGTTAGATCGCTCTGGATGGGATACGAAAAAATCGATGCCTGTCGCAACGGGTGCATGTTGTACTACAAAGATGACAAGGATGAAGACGCCTGCATGTTTTATGGTGTCGATCGCTACAAGGCATGTGGTAGAGGAAAGTCTGTCGATGCCAGGAAGCCTACCTCTTCGATGCACTACTTGCCGTTGACGTCGCGGTTGCAGCAGTTGTTTATGGTGAAGGAAACTGCAGAAAACATGAGTTGGCATAAGCGGGAACATACCGAAGGAGTGTTGGATCACCCATCTGATGGAGAAGCATGGAAGCACTTTGATCTAGAGTATCCAGATTTTGCTTCTGATCTACGTAATGTCAGATTGGGTCTCTGCTCCGACGGTTTTACCCCATTCGGACTTTCGGGATCCCAGTATTCGTGTTGGCCTGTGATCGTCACCCCGTACAATCTACCGCCTTGGATGTGCATGAAGACTCCGTATATGTTCCTCACCGTTATTATCCCAGGTTCGAACAATCCAAAAAGGAACATCGATGTGTATTTACAGCCGTTGATTGATGAGTTGAATCAGCTGTGGAAAGTAGGTTCCAACACGTACGATGTATCTAGAAAACAAAATTTTCAGATGCGGGCAGCACTTATGTGGACCATCAACGACTTTTCGGCCTATGGAATGTTATCTGGATGGAGCACGCATAGTCGTCTTTCATGTCCGTATTGCATGGACAGTACTAAGGCTTTCCGTTTGAAACACGGAGGCAAACCGTGATTCTTCGATTGTCATCGACAATTCCTGCCGAAGGATCATCCGTACCGGAGGAACAGGAATGCTTTTTGTGCTGGCGTTGTGGAGAAGGCTAATCCCCTGCCAAGGTGGCCCGAATACACGATATGGGATGAGGTAAAAGATTTACCAAGAGCTATTGAGCAGCCTGCTACGGGCTACAAGTGTGACGGATTTGGTCGCACTCATAACTGGACGAAGAGGAGTATATTCTGGGATCTTCCATATTAGAGCACCAATCTGATTAGACATAACCTTGATGTCATACATATCGAGAAGAATATGTTTGACAACATAATTAATACTGTAATGGACGTAAAGGGAAAGACGAAAGACAATCCAAAGGCTAGATTGGACTTGGAAGAAATATATAGACGTCCTGTATTGCATTTGATAGAGGACGGGAATGGGAAGTTGAAGCAGCCTAAGGCAATTTTCTCACTGGAGAAAGAGGATAAAGTGAGGCTTTATAGGTGGATTCAAGGTCTGAAATTTCCAGATGGGTATGTTTCGAACTTCAGAAGATGCGTCGACCTCAAGGAGAACAAACTGACATGTATGAAGAGCCATGATTGTCACGTATTCATGGAGCGGTTAATTCCGATTGTATTTCAGGAATTTTTACCGCAGGCAGTTTGGGATCCATTGACGGAGCTTAGCATATTCTTCAGGGACCTTTGTTCTAAGAAATTGCTCGTTGATCGTCTAGAAAAGCAAGAGAAGGACATTACGGTAACACTGTGCAAGCTAGAGAGGGTGTTCCCTCCTGGATTCTTCGACTCTATGGAGCATTTACCGATTCATCTTTCCTACGAGGCACGTGTTGGTGGACCCGTCGAATATCGATGGATGTACCTGTTCGAGCGACATTTGAATCACCTAAAAAGAAAGGTGAAAAATAAGGCTCGGGTCGAGGGTTCTATTTGTGAAGCCTATATTCTCGAGGAGATTACAAATTTATGCTCCTCCTATTTCAAACCTCATGTTGCTACGAATAGAACGAGGGCTCCGAAAAATGACGACGGATATCAAAAATTTAATGATGGAATATTGAAAGTATTCAATGCGTCCGAAAAGCCTTCGGAGAAAATGAAGAAGAGATATTTGAATGACGAAGAGCTAAGGGCTGCTCAGTTGTATGTACTATTCAATTGCGACGAGGATGAAGTGGAGAAGCTAGAGGGGTAAGTAACTCAGGATGATGAGTTTACGTCATCTCAATGTAATAGTATAAGCTAATATTATTGTACTAATCGGCGGTTGCTTCGTTGTTTTCCAGCACATATAATGATGAGTTGAGGCTGGTTAGACCCTACCTAACAGACGAAGCATTAGAACAAGAAATAAGACATCATTTTTCTTCTTGGTTGAGCGAATATGTAAGTAGCTCGGTAATTACTGGCCTCTTCTAATGCAACTGCACAATAAATAACTTATTATCGCTTCTTTGATATTCAGGTCGATCGTCTAATTTCACCCGAGATTGAATTAATTAGAACTCTTGCCAAGGGACCAATTACTTTTGTTAAAATATGGCCAAGTTACTGTGTCAATGGCTTTCGGTTCAAGTCGACAAATGCTCCGATCAGAGACAGCTTCCTGGATCTTGATTCCATAAAAAATAGTTGTTTGTGTATCAAGTCTTCGAACTACAAAGACGTCGATCCAGGAAATGATTTCTTTGGCATCTTGCGAGAGATTGTGGAGTTGTCATATAATAATGGCAGAGAACCTACAAAGATCGTGTTATTCAAGTGTGAATGGTTCGATCCGATTGAAAATTAAGGTTAGAAAATTGACAAGCATGGTCTTGTGGATATAAACTACAAGCGTAGATATCAAGGCTGCGAACCGTTTGTCCTAGCAACTCAGGCTCAGCTCGTGTACTTCACAGCTTATCCGAGACGGAGAGCAACGAAGTCTGACTGGTGGGCAGTATGCAAGACTAAGGCTAGAGATACTTTTGATGTTGACGAAAAAGCTTACCAGGAGGACGAGCTACCTCTTGTAACCAATATTGTCGATGTGGACTCCACGGAAGTTACGCATTACATGACACATAATGTAGAAGATGTAGAATTATCCGAAGAGGAAGACGAAGCCGACAAAGGCAAAGATGAAAGTGAAGATGAGGAGGAAGAGGAAGATGAGGTCGAGGAAGACGAACAAGATGATTATTCTGAAGATGATTGAGAGAGATATACTTATCTGAACTTAGATGTTTCTTCTAGAATATATTATCTGGACCTAGATATTTATTGTAGAATGTATCATCATATGTTGTCTTGGTTATTATCTTATCTTTGTTGTACTTTTATATTTTTAGTCTCTATTATTTGTTGTACTTTCATATTTCTAGTCTCTATTATTTATTGTACTTTTATTTTTATAGTCTTTATTATTTGTTGTATTATCATATGCTGTTATCAGGTATGGCAGGTCGTCGCGGAGTATTTCGAGGGGGATGACGAGGTCATGATCCTTCGGTACTTCCTACAGGTACTGCTAGAGGACGGAGTTTTCCTTCGGTACCTCCTACTGGTACGGGCTCTGGATCCTCGTTGCCGATTACTCCTCCATATCGGACAGTAGCTGGGCCTGCTGGGACGATGTCACGTGGCATATCTTCTGGGACGAGTAGTTCCAGGCCTGTTGAGAGTGCTCGCCCGTCTAGCGTTCCTGCTGCTGATACGACGATGGAGACGGATGAGCAGATGGCGGAGGCTGCACCGACGGCCGAGGCGACGGCGCCGACGGCCGACCAGCATCATACAGATGATACGTGTACACCTCCGAAGGAGAGGAGGACGGAGATATGGGCCGACGATACAAAGTAGGTGTTTTGGTTTATAATTTTTTTTCTGTTTTTATCATAAATTAACTTTTTTCATGAATATAATATGTTTGTATAGATATCGTCCCCCAGAGGTACAGAGACGTCTAAGCCACATGTTGAGGTATAATTATGGTGGTGCTTGGATTAACTACTCTGATGCTCCGGACGAGAGGAAGGCCTTCTGGTTTGCGCGCTTCAAGTTTAAAATATATTTGCTTTTAATATGAATCATATAATTTTTGCATATTATATATAATTGATAAATATTTGGTTTACGCTCTTCTAGGATATGTTTTTCTATCCACCGCACCAGGCCGAGCTTATCGAGGGGATGTTTCCTGCCGTCGCTGCCAAGCTGATCCGCGACGCTATTAATGATCAGAAGGATCGTGATCGTGCCGGAAAGTCGATCCAAGGTTGGATCACCCCTGATCAGTGGAATGCGATGAAGGCTCGATTCGACGAGCCAAGGTACAAGGAGAAGTCGGAGAAGGCCAAGGCGGCTAGGCAACATGCCTCGAAGTGGCACGGTGGGTCGATTCCGATGACGGAACATTTTCGTCGTCTGGTATGTCTTTCTCTTTTAGAAATATTATTTTAATGCAAAATCGATAAATTATTACTAAGATAATATATTTAATTACAGGTAAGGAAGGTCGGTAACGCCGACATGGTGATCGTCTTCCTGGCCACCCATCGTCGTGGCGGTGACCTTATTGACGAGAGGGCCGAGCAGACCTATGTAAGTATTACAATACGTTATCTTAATTTAATACTTCGTGTCAATTTTAATATAACTTAGTAAATATGATACAAATAAATATTCATGTAGTTAGTAATAATAAGTACATTAATTAGAAATTAGAAATTATAGAGTACTATACAAACTTTCTAGGCCGAGTATCAGAGGCTACGGGAACGGGCGGCTGCTAGTGCACCTGATGCATGAGAGGCCGTTACTTCCTCGCAGCCCACTCAAGCTCCGTCGGTGGACGAGCTGTGGATGACCGCCGCTGGTGGACTCCGTAGGGGTACGTACTACGATACGGGATCCTATGGCGCCCTAGTTGCGACCCAGTCCTCTAGGGCATCTCCTGCTAGTGTGCATGGTCCACAGCCGTCCCAGGAGTCTGCCCGAGTCCATCAGATAATGGAGTCTCTCTGTGACGACCTGCTACGACGGATCGAGGAGCGATCTCAGCACCCTACGGACGATCCTGTTCTGCTAGCACGATTGGATGCGCTCGACCGCGGCATTATGGACCTCATGGAGACGACTGAGAGGACAGAGCGCACCGTTGGAGGGTTAGAGCGTACGGTGATGGAGCTGCAGACAGGACAGGTGACCAAGGCCGAGAGGCTGAGATTGGTGCAGGATTCGATGGTCCAGAGCAGTGATAGAATGTTATCTATCATGGATTTATACCACCAGCGACTTACAGCGTTGGAGCGTGCTGGTCCTCCGGGTGCGCCTTCATCGTCGTCGACTCCGCCGCCTCCACCGCCTTCTTCTTTGACACCGACTCCACCGACGTCACTGCCTGCTCCATCGGTATCGATTTCACTTGAGGAGTATGAGTTGTTCTTATCCCTTCGTCGCGGCGGTGCCCCTCCTGCACCAGATCCCTATTAGTCCTAGTTAGGACTGTTTGTTTGTGTTTGTTTCATCCTATTCTATTTATGACTTGGATATTTGTTGGTTGTGTAGACTTAGATGTTTGGATCCTATTTGTTGGATCCTATTCTATTTGTTGGTTGTGTGTAGACTTTGGTTATTTGGTTGTAGACTTTGTTATTTGGTGTATTTGGATGTTATTATTCATTTATTTTATTATTCGTTTCAATTAGATGTTAATGTGCTTCTGTGGTTTACGTTTACCGGTGTTGAGTGTTCCACCGAAGGGGTCGGCGAACCCAGGGAGAAAAGAATATCTGTTATACTGTCTTTATGGTTATATTTTTAAACGGCAGGGAGAAAAGGACATTCTGTATTTTATTTTTTTTATTTTTTTCAGATTTACCGACGTTTACCGACGTCCACCGACGTACGTCTGCGTCGGTAAACGTCGGTAAATCTGAAAATTTCTAGGGTACCGACGTTTACCGACGTCCTTATAAGTCGGAGACCGTCGGTAAGCGTCGCTACACGTCGGTAAAAATCCCAGGAATTACCGACATTTAGTGACATTTTAAACGACGGTAAACGTCGGTAAATTCCCAGGATGTTACCGACGTGTAGCGACTTTAACAGCACCACCATTCTCCTTCTTCTTCTTCTTCACTTCTTCTTCAACAGCACCACCATCACCATTATCATCATCAACACCAACACCTCTCACTTAGCCGACAGTCACCTCTCTATTCTCCTTCTTCTTCTTCTTCTTCACTTCCTCTTCAACAGCACCACCATCACCATTATCATCATCAACACCAACACCACCACAAACACCACCTCCACCACCACAAACACCATCTTTACCACCATCACTACTCACCACTATCACCACTACTCCGAGCACCACCACCGCGTCGCTCATCGTGCCCCCGCCTGGCCCGTCGTCGTGCTGCCGTGCCGTACAGCAGCAGCCGCAGCTACAGCAAGCAGCAGCAGCCGCGCCACCGTACGCCGCCGCCGCCGTACGCTGCTGCATGGCCGTCCACCGCCACCGCGAGCTCTCCATGCCTCCGACGAGCCTGGGCGTCCACCCTGGGTGTGTCCCCGGCCTCCCCGATGCGTGAAACACACGATTCGTGCGTTTGGCACGAGATCCCGTCGGCGCACGCGAGTTTTGAACTCAGAATTCGTGTTTCATCGCAGCGACTTCGTGCACATTTTTCGAGAAATTCGACCGTTGGATCGACGAACTCTTTGCTCCGTCATAATCTCGGTATATAGCTCTTCACTCCCCTCAAGTTTCGTCCGTTAATTTTGTCGTTTGATACATCAAAACCGGCCGCCAAGTTGACCGTTTAAATTGTATAATTTTTGGACAGTTTTGCGGAGCCAACTTCGTCGCCTCGTAACTCCGTCGTCGCAGCTCCGTTTGGAGTACCACCAGTTCTTGTACATATTTGTTATAACTCTCTTCCTTTCCCTTTAATTTTGTTTCATTGTGAGAACGTTTGGTTGGTCGAATTCGACGCCAAAGTTGGTCGTACAAATTATTAATTTTGCACTTGCAAAATTCTATTTTTGAACCCGAGACTCCGAATTCAATTTCTGACACCACCAGTAGACTCGTGGCGTTCTTCTGGCATGATTTCATATAAAGTTTGCTTGATTTGGAGGACATGGGCCCTGCCACGCATTTCGGTGCAAAGCGGGCCCCACAGTCCTAATCAACGGGTCATTTTGAGATCGGCTCATCGGAATCCAATTTTGGATATACCGTTGAGTTCGTATTATCATTCTGGACTCGTTGACATATAATTTGCTGAGTTTTGAAGACATTGGCTTCGGCACGCATTTCGGTGCAAACCGGATTCCAAATGTCCGGATCAACGTATCATTTTGAGATCGGCTCATCGGAATCCTGTTTCGGATATACCGTTGAGTTTGTGTCGTCATTCTGGACTCGTTAACATATACTTTGTTAGATTTAGTAGACTTTGACTTCGACACGCAATTCCATGCAAATCGGATACCAATATCTAGGTCAACGGACCATTTTGTGATCGGGTCATCGGAATTACATTTTGGACATACCGTTAGGGTCGTATCATCATTCTGGATTCGTGGATATATATTTTGCTAGGTTTTGTAGACTTCTGCCCTAACATATTTTTCGGTACAAAGTGGGTCCAACGACGGACATTATTTTGATCCAAAATTACCATTTTGCCCCTGTGTCCAAATTGGACTTATGTGTAGGCTATCATAGCTAATTTGACCATTCTGGACGCGTTGGTGTTATTTGTTTTGTCATCCAACGACATCTGTAGATTTTGCTTATGTGACATCCTTAATTTGTAATTAATTATTATTATTAGTATATATATTTATATGTTTGGTTTTTGTGAAACTCTAAAGTGATCCTTGTGTTTCTAAGGACCCTAAGTGTTGGTTTAGATATAGTGTCACCCCACATTGGACTTTTATGTTAGGTCACCACTTAGTTAGTGTCCAGTTAGGAGTCGTGTCACACCACTAGTGTAAAATCTTGAACATAGTTTAGTGACTGAGATTGTGTATCATTTTGATAGGACACCGGACATCTATATCTTCATACTCTTGCCTTGTTCGAGGCGAGTACCCCTACAAACTTTATTTACTGCATATGATAATGAATTGCGTATGAACCATGTTAATACAGTGATTTAAACTGAAAACCATATCTTACAGGTTTCTATATATATAGCGTATGCTTCAAATACTTTAATTATACTGCTCTCAGGATCTTTAATATGCTTAATATGCTTTAATTATAGTGCACTCAGGACCTTCCACATGCATTATACTGCTTTCAGTACCTACCATATTTTATACTGCTCTTAGTACCTGCCATGTTTTATACTGCTCCCAGTATCTTTCACATGTTTTAAACTGCTCTCGTATCTCTCACATGTTAGAATCTGGGTTATGGGGAAACTGATAGTTGAGTACGTGATCATGCCTCCTCTACCGTACTCGAGCAAAGTTTCACTTTATATGTTACCGTGTCGTAGGTTTTTTCTCAAAGCTGTATTTGTACGTATGTACATCTATCGCCTTATCACTTGTACGGAAGTACATTTCATTTACATGTGCCTCCCGTACATTGTATACCTATTGACGATCACGTACCTGCTCCAGTTTTAGACTTTAGATATACATATGTCGCCATGACAAATGTATCCCTGACATGATAGATTTGTGTTATGACATGATTGTGATACGACATGAGATATGACACGATTCTTATTTATTACATCTCTTTTCATTCCATGTTCAGTATGTTTAGTTTGTAGAATCAGTACTTGCTCCCGTCCTGACAGGATAACGTTGTAGGCATACTTTCGAAGAAAGATTTGCTCTGTGATATTTTCTATGGACCCACTACAGAGGACCAGGCTTTTCCTCCCGGGGAAGTCCCCGCAGGGAACCTCGCTTGGTAGTCTTGCTTAGATTATTTTTGGCTTAGTTTTGAACTATTTAGACTATATCTTGTAGTCACTGGACTTTGTCTCCAGTTTGATACTTTGGAAGTGTATTATTAAGTCTGTACTTATTTTACTTTCACTTATAGATGTTATGTTGTGATGAACCTTTTAAATGTGATATTAGAACTGTTAACAGCTTAGATCTTTTATTATCTATACTTAGAACAGCTTACTACGCTTTAACCAAGCGTAGGCTGGACATGGCTTGGCCTGGCCCAACAATTTGGGTAGCGGGTCGTGACACCTTTCGATCCAGTCGTTTCCAGTCTTCAGCATCTTTATCCATTGGCTTTGTGTTGTCGCCCTCCAACGGACCATGCAAGTCCTTGCACCAGAGTAGATCCTCCATCCTTGGCTTCCAAATCGTCCAGTTTTTCCCTATGAGGGTGATCATACGAGTGTTCATCTGCTCCGTATAAAGGTTGTCAGAACCTCCAAAGCTCTGATACCAGATGTTGGAAATTGGATACACCCTCCTGCGCTCCAAAACCGTGTCTGAGACGTTGCCGCAGCGGAAACTTAGGCTAACCTACCTGAAATAACCAACCCTCGTCTGATGGACACCTAAAATATAACATTTTAGCGACGGCCCTATCCATCGCTAGTCCGTCGCTAAATGACATTACCGACGGATTACCGACGGATACTGGCTGAAAAAATCCATGGGCAATAACCTCGTCGCTCAAACAAATCTGTCGCTAATCCGTCGCTTAGCGACGGATTACCGTTGGCTACATCAAAACAGTTAGCGACGTCAAGCCGACGGTTTTTCGTCAACTCCGATATTTTAAAATTTTAATAGCAACGTTTAGCGACGGAAAGATCCGTCGCTAAACCGTCGTATATATGTCGGTAAACGAGTATCAGAGAGTTTCTGATACGTAAAATGCGTCGCTGTTTGCCATTGATTGTAAAAGAACAGAACAATTATCGGAGGACTGAACTTAGACTCACAATACAAACTCGCTCGTACAAAGAAAGCCTAGGGATGAAAACCTAGGTACAGCAGACTAAGTACGATTGTTTATTTTTGATTCTGGGGGGTGACGATAGAGGCTCGGGAAAGCGACGGCCGCTCTGCCTTACTCCTTGGACGATCAGTATGCAGCCTTGGCTCGGGGAAGATCTGCTCGACGTTGATGAAGAAATGCTCTTCTTGCTCTCCTCGGATTGTTCTCCTGGCTTCTCTCTCTCTGTGATTATCAAGAAAAAAAAGGGGAGCTCTCTCTGTGTAGATCTCTCTCTTCTTATTTTTTTATTCTTTTGTTGCCGACCTCTCCTCTCTTTTTTTTCAAGGGAATGATGCTGGCTATTTATAAGAGTGGGGGGTGATCATTAGGGTTTGCTAATGATTATCTGTTTGGAATGTCGGTGCTCCTTCATTCTATCTGAACCCTTGATCCTGATTACAGTGAATCTCGGCCATTAACGCGGATAGCATCATATCTCATGAGCAATTAATGCTAGCTGCTTTAAATCCTCGTGATTGATTATGCCAATGTCTGATTGCTCGCCACGTGTCCCATTAGCTTGATGATAAATGATATGCCCTGATCTCAGTAATTATGACGATGATGTCAAATATATTTGTTGAGATTCGGTTAAATCTCTTATTGATCCCATGCCACGTGTCTTAATTGTGAGTCATGTCAGAGCCGCATAGGATTGACAATCCTCGAACTGCAGAGAGATACTCTTTGTAAGCCGCATAGGACGATGCTTCATCGAGCCGCATATGCATAATCTTTGTGAGCCGCATGAGCTGGTGTTGTATTGGGCTGCATGGAATGTGTTCCCAGAGAGCCGTATGAGCTAGCATTGTATCGAACCGCATGGAACGGGTTCTCAGGGAGCCGCATATGACTGATTGCCACGTGGCAATCTGGGACTTCTGACGAATTTGGTCAGAGATTTTCTTCTTTTCCCGAGGAGTCAGTCATTATGGCAAGGCCATTATGAAACTTTATGTCAGGGCCGCCACAGTGAATCGTGCTGGAGCAATAAATGAGGCCACTCCTCAAACGACTAGCTGTAGGGAAGGATCACACATGGCGTCCATCGAGCCGCATATGCCTTGCTGAACCGCATACGCTCCCGAGCCGCATGCGATTGAGAGTCTTCTTTGAACCGCATAGGGCCGCTCCTGTGTGGGCCGCATAAGCTTCTTACTCGGAGCCGCATGGATCATTATTCTAATATTTTCCATGCTTCTACAGGACCCCCTTCAAAGTTTTCAATTTGTAAAAATTGGAATACTTTGAACAAGAAGCATGGCCCCGTTCATGCCGCATAGGATTTTTCTGTCTGCCTGAGCTTCCTAGCCGCATAAGTGCCTTAGCCGCATAAATTCATCTGGCCGTATAAACTTATTGCCACGTGTCCTGATCACGTGTGAAAATCTTCATTAAGTGCCATTGATTTGATTTAACGCCGCCTTTTGGGGGAGGATCCCAAGAGTCGGTTTTGCCTTGACCGAAGCATTTTGCCTTTATTTTTTGGGGGCAGCGCGTAATCCGAGGCATACTCCTAGACGTCCGTTCGTTTCGTGGGTCTCTTTTGCCCATAAATAGGAGTCTTTTAGCCTCTTGGGGCTTTTCTTTACCTTCTCTCTTTGCTCTGATTCTCTATTTGCCGTCTTTGCTCTTCGTCTTCTTCCTTTAGCAACCGACAATGGCTCCCAAGAAAGCTGCAGCATCGAAGGCCGCCTCATCTTCTGCGACAGCGAAGGGCAAGAAAGCCGCGTCTTCATCGACCGCGGCGACGAACATGGCGGCTCCTCCGTTGACTGACGTGCCCGCTTTTCACCCCGACGTACACCCGCCTATCGCTGGTAAGGGTCCCTTAATATGAACTGCCATGGCTACGCCGCATATTTTATGCGCGAGCCTATATTCCAAAGCACACTGTGTGTCCGACTCATGCTTGGGCCGCATGGCGTATGACCCAGGTTTGAGCCGCATGAAAGTAGTTGCGTAACTACTTCTTTAACAGGGCCGCATAAGCTCATCCTCGTTGGACTGCATAAGCTCATCCTTACAGGGCCGCATAAGCGTTTTAGAGCCGAATATACTCCTTTCGGACCGCATAAGTTCCTCCGTACTGAGTCGCATGAGTTCCCTTCGAACGGAACCGCATGAGTTTATTCGTACTGGACCGCATGGGCTCTTTCAAACTGAGCCGCGTAGGCTCATTTGAACTGACCTGTATAAACCGAGCCGCACCTATGCTGAGCCGCATGAGCATCATGTGTTTTTGCGTTTCAGCTATCCTTTTGACCTTGTTTCTTTTGCCTTTCTTCAGTGACTCTGCCCGTGAATCCTGCTGGAGAACTTATGGTAGGCTCACGTCAGTTTGCCTCGGGCGTTCATCGGGATGACTTAGTTCGTCAAGTGTCCGAACAGCTACTTGTTGATGAACCTTTGGAGCGACTAAATGCTATCAGGGTTCAATCCTTTCAGTTCCTTGTTGATATGATAAGCTCTGGGCAGTCTGACGGGAAGTATCTGAAACCGGTCTTCCTCTTTGGGGATGCGTTGGTTGTAGAAAACTCCCGAGTGTTGGATGTTTCGGAGAGTTGGAATTTTGACCTGGACGGGATGCCGATTCACATCCCTATTATGAAGCACCATTTCCCTTTTGAGTGGTTCAATATGATCGTTCTGGATAGGCAGATGCCGGACACCCTCACTCCAACCAGACCGGGGATGTTTGTTGGTAATATCCGTTATAACAGAGCCACTGGGTCAGTGCGCGCAGTCAAAGATCCGGCCAGTCGGTCCGTGATGGGGTTAGTTCCAGGTACCTTCATCAACACCCCTGGTCCTAACTTTTCATTCTCCCAGGATGATACCTTCCTGAGTCAGCTTGCTCGCAAAGGGTCCTATCCTATTGGTAGTTAGTCCTGTCGAGCTGGTTACACCCCATTCCTCCGTGGGCTAATCTGTCCTCATGGATCCTACGAAAGTATGAAGAGTTTTTGCGGGGAGTCAACCTTTATGACGCTATCCGGGGTACCAGCCACGGGTTGCCCGTTAATAAGCCACTGTTCATGGCCCTTTTGGAGATGTACAATCATCGAACGGGGACCTTTTTTACCCCTGTTGGAGAATTAGGGCTCGCTCTTCACGAGATGTATGCTGTTTCCAAGCTCCCCTGGGGGGATGAACCCTTCGAAGTGTATACGCCGACGAATGAGGAGCTCCAAGATTTGGATCAGCGATTCCCCGGTTTCGTCACCGTGTATCAAGAATTATTATGCCATCATAGCACCTGTCACCGGACGACTATCCAGAAAAATGACAGCTCGGAGGGGGACTCTCTCCATACAAAATCTTGGGTTGCATACCTTTTCAAATTTAGCGCAGCTGGCCGGGTTACTTCCCGAGATCGTTTAACTCCTAAAGAAGTGGAGGTCTTGATGTCGACTGCCAGGAGGTCGAAGTCTCAAAGTGACAGGTTCGGAAGCCAGATTGACTCCTTTAGCTACTTTCGTTATGGTACTCGGCGGTTGTCAGAGAAGGCACTCCTGGCCGAATTTCTAATGGTGTGGCTGCGCAACTGCGTGGTCTCGGGAGGGGCAGGCTCTATTGAGAGGATCAGTCGCCACTTCATTCTTCCTGCCGTGAAGTTGGCCTTTGGGGTCAGGCTGGCCCTCCTTCCTGCCATGGTGTGCAGTATTCAACATGGTCTTCGCGCCTTCTCGTCCAAGGTCATTGCTCGTGACGTGGCAATGGGTTTTGAACGTGTAGAATTGCCTTACCATTACTTGCTGGGATGGCTATTGCTGTATTATCAATCCTTGATGAGACCCGGGACGGGAGATGGCGTTACAGGTGATGACGCATTTCTTTTCAAGTATCACCACCAGCCTTGGGAATGTAGTACCATGCCGGCGTGTCGGAGGATACTGGCGAGGGTGGATGGGTACAATTTCTTCGTATCCGTTCCTCGTTTCACTGATCAAGAGGTGAGGAGTGTTCATGTTGATGGGGTCGGACCTCCTCATTTCTTGCCTGAAAAGATGCATTTCTGGCTGCGCAACATTCGCCCAGCGCATCTAGTTTACCGGAATCGCAACACTGTGTATTTGGAGCCCTACTTGCCTAGTAGGTTTGCCCGTCAATTTGGGTATAGTCAGCTATTCCTCGGGCGCCCCAGTTCTCACCTGGGATTTGAAGGCAGCATTCTTGATGGTATCAGAGCATGGAGCTACTATGACACCTGTCATACTCGGACTAGCTTCTTGGTCCCTGCCGCAAATGTGATGGATGAAATCCTGCATATGGCAGCCCTGTATCATGTCACGGCGAATCCTCCTCCCCTCGATTTTGACTTGAGGACTAGTTTCATTGTGGGCACTCGCCTAGCGGAGAAGGCTATGACGTCGAGAGCAAAGAAGAAAGGGACGAATAGGGTTCCTTCGCCCGATTCCGAATCCTTCGACACAATTGAGGAAGATAATGAGCGGGACGGCGAAGACTCCTTTTCTTCGGGTGATGGGATAGTGGCGGGTCAGCCTCCCGTTATGGCGGCTGAGATGGCGACGGAACAACCGTCGGCCGTATTTGACGAAGCAGTGGGCCCGTTACCGTCTGCGTCGGAGGAGGTACGGGTAGATCTATCGCCCGCCATGCCTGGTCCTTCGCGTAAGCGGGGCAGGCATGAGCCTACCGGCGGAGGGGTAATTTTTTCTGTAAAGAGAGCGGCTGTCGGTCCCCGTAGGCTGCTTATTACGGAGAAGGATGAGGGTGTAGACGATGTTCCGGAGGTAAGTCCAAGTCGGAGTTATATCTTTGTTGTAGCTTTCTTTCCTCTCGGAGATATGACTTGATCATTTTTCTTTGTAGGCGTCTGACGAACCAGGCTCTCCTGAACCATCTGCTGCCTCAGTAGTTGATCCGGCCCTTGCCACTTTGATTAGCGACATGTGTGTCGTGGTCCTCTCTGCGGGGGCTCTCTCAGCGGCGGCTAAGGACTCCCAAGCTGCTGAAGCCCCAGCCCGGGGTGACGAAAGTTTCCTTGGGCCCGTCTCCGAGATTTCTGAACTTCAGCGAGATGACGCCATCCTCGGTGCATCCCCTTCCGAGGATGCAAGGGCGGATGAGTCTTTTATTTCTGACTCGGAGGCTGTTGGTGAAGAGGTTGTGATGGCTGTAGGCGAACCTCAGCCTCCACATTCCTCCACTGGTAAGCTGAGCCATATATTGACCACCGAGGGGGCTTATTTGCTCTATCAGCATATCCTTCGAGTCAAGTCGATTCATGGTTGCCTTGGCCGTGCAGGTCCTGACCCTTTATCTCCTGCCGTTGATGTTCTTGGGGAAGGCCCGGTCTACCGTGATCAGGGGAAAAGGAGCGTTTTCTCCCCTTCGTCATCGTATGTTGAGGGACATCCTGCCAGCTCTGGGCAGATGGGGATGGAGTTGGTGCTGGCCCCGGCCTCGTCTTCGGCTGCTTATACGGCTCCGGAGATTGACTTCTCGACCCTGCCGAGCATCCAAATTCTGCGGGCCGCTGAAGAGGAATTGACCGATGTTCAAGCGTCCTTCCGTGCGGAGTTGGTTTCTCTTATGGCAGGAGCGGCAGATTCCGTCGCGTCTTCTTCCGTACTACCAGCCATACTCCCGTTGACACCGGTTTCCTCGGAGGCTCTGGACGAGGTGACGCAGGATGTGGTTGACAGCTTCTATCGCCACTTAGGGAGGGGTGTAAACGCTACCGTGGAACGGGGGATCCCTTTTTCTCTGTCTCTACGGGGAGCTCGGGGCCAAATTGACACTCTGAAGGGTCTTCCTGGCGGACTGGGGTTAGCAGCACTCCTGGAGCCTAAGTTGACAGAGGCTGACCAGCTTGTGACCCAACTGCTGGCAGTGCGGCAGGCTGGCTTGCCCGCCACGACTGAACGGGAGCGGAGCTTCCTAGTCGCTGCTAGGGACAGGATTAAGCTCGCTCGAGAAACTGCCGGACCGGCTGTGCAGGAGGACCTTGACAAGTTCTCCGTCTCTTATGACCAACTAGGTCGTCGGAGTCAGGCTTGTAGAACCCGAGAAGAATCTGCCTCTCGTGGAGTAGCTGATACGAAGGAGCGGATTCTCGCACTCCAGAAGGAGTTGGCCTTCTTAGAGTCAGAGCGGGAGACTGCTCGTGCAGAACAAGAGTTGATTGCTCGAGAGGCCGAGAGGATTTCCCGATCCTTTGTCAACCTGGAGTGGGCCTTCAAGAAGTTTGAGGACAACTGGCGAGCCCATGCTCATCTGGAGGATGCGGCGGTGTTGAATCAGGAAGCGGAGCACCGAGCCAGACAGAAGCTTGAGCGGTCGGTTGCCTTGATAAAGGACCGTCTTATGGCGTTATGTGTTCCAGAGCAGTGATCGGCTTTCTGTCTTCTTCTTCTTCTCTCTTTCTCTCTTTTTTTTTCTTTTTAATTTTTGCAAGGGGGTGTGATCCCCGCTGATGTAGCCCTTTGATTTTTAAATAAATGAGCATGTTTTAACTCATCTTTTCTTTCTTGCACTTGTGGTGTTTATGGAATTTGGACTTGCTGGGGGATTTATTTGTGGACCTGTTATCCTAGGCGTACCTTGGTTTTAGGTACGGATAACCGTTTAGATAGGATGTCCGGGACAGCCACGGCAAAGTGGTCATGGATGTTCTCGGTATTGGGGGAAGGAATGCCGTAGAGCAGCTGGGCTCCCGGGGCATGGTAAGATGGTAGATTTATGCTAAGGAGCTTAGCGAATGAATATTTGTGGACCTATTACCCTTGGCGTACCCTAGTTTAGGATGCGGATAATGGGGTGAAAGGGAACCGATCATATTTGCTCAGAGGTTATGATGACATGGCAAACATGAAGGTTTTATCGTGAAATCTTCCTGCTCAGCGGTAATGAGAACATGGCAGGAGAGACTTTACGGAAGCTATTCGTGGTCAACAGAGGACATTTGTGGTCAACAGAGGACATTTGTGGTCAATAGAGGACATTTGTGGTCAACAGGGGACATTTGTGGACCTATTATCCTTGTCGTACTCCGGTTGTGGGTACAGATAATAGGTTAAAAGAGGACCGACATACTTGCTCAGAGGTAATGTGGACATGGCAAATATGACGATTTCTTCGATGGAGCCTTCCCACTCAGAGGTAGTGAGGACATGGCAGGAGTGGGCTCAATGAAGATTGGGTACATAGAACGACTCAGAGGTAGGAGAACGTGGAAGTTCTATGCGAGGGGGCGATTTGTTTTTGGTGGAAGTGAAGACGACTCAGAGGTAATGAGGACATGGTCGTTTCGAAAATTGGTGGATCGACTACCCTTTTTGTGCACTGGGAGTACGGGTAGTGAATCCTGAGGGAGGATCTCTGCCAGGAAGAAAGTTCAGAGGTATAATCATACTTGACTTACTATCTGAAAGAGTGACCGGAATGTAAGTTCAGAGGCACCAGCTGGTACATAACTTGGTAATTTGGACTATTGAGGGAGTGGGAGTTCAGCGGCACCAGCGGGTGCATGGCTCGATAATCTGAAATAGGGTGGATGAGAGTTTAGTGGTACTAAAGGGGTACATGACTCAATAATCTGGAGAATGATGGATGAGAGTTCAGTGGTACTAAAGGAGTACATGACTCGATAATCTGGATAATGATGGATGAGAGTTCAGTGGTACTAAAGGGGTACATGACTCGATAATCTGGAGAATGATGGATGAGAGTTCAGTGGTACTAAAGGAGTATATGACTCGATAATCTGGAGAATGATGTTTAAACATAGTATTTCTTCAGGAACTTGCCGTTGACGGGCAACATGAGCAAATCTCCGTTCTGCTTAGCGAGGCGATAGGCGCCGTTGGAGAACACGGTCACGATGACAAATGGACCTTCCCATTTTGGCTGGAACTTACCGGTGGTCTTGTGAGTCATGACCATCGGCCTCCGGACAGCCAGAACAAGATCGCCCACTTGGAATGTTCTGATTTTAACTTTCTTGTTGAAGGCTCCTGAGATGCGTGCTTGGTATAGCTCGATCCTTTGTTGAGCTAGGAGGTGCTTTTCATCTAAAGCCTCCAACTCTTGTAGTCGTCGTCGGTAGTTATCATCTGTCGTCAATTGATAAGTGAGGGCGACGCGGAGTGAGGGGTGGCTGGTTCGCTAGAAGTTTCAGACCTTGTATCGGGATGATGACCTTTCTTGGGAAGGCGTATTGTCAGTGGCCTATCGGAGGGATTGAGTTTCTCCGTTTGGGGTTGAGCGACTCTTGGCAGTCTGATGGTAAGTGGCCCCATTATGGGTCTCGGCACCTGGCCGGACCGTGGCAGCCGGATTCTCATCTGTTCTTCTTGTGCGGAGAGACTGATTGCATCCTTACGCAGAGTGGCCGTAAGGGGTACGGAATTGCCCGGTTTGCGAGCCTGAAGGTGGATCGTTAGAGGTTCTTCTGATCCTGTAGACGTCTTGTTGTGAGCTTGCACATCTTCTTCGACCAGAAGCTTCTTCGATTTTTTGTACAGATTCGATTTTTTGTACAGACAGGAGTCTGAGTAATAAGATTCGACCCCCTTGAAGGGGTCGATATCGGCAAACTCTGTCCTCACGAAGCCGTGCTTATCGACATATTTGAAGCACTGGTGTAGCGTGGAAGGCACGATCATGTAATCGTGTATCCAAGGCCGCCCCAGAAGGATATTGTAAGAAGTGTCGGCATCTATGACATAACAGGTGACTTCTGATTCGTCGATCTGACACTTCAAACGGATCTTCTCTATTGGGTAGCTCCTGCCCGAATTGAAACCGCTAATGGCGGTGCTTGTAGGTGTCAGGCGATGCATCGGAATGCGAAGATGATGTAGCAGACCCTTCGGAATGATGCTTATAGAGGACCCAGGATCAATGTGCATTCGTTCCACCTTTACGTCGCCGATGTATCCAGTGTAGTATAGCGGAAGATCATGCAGGTTAGTTTTGATGAGCATATCTTGCGGAGAGAAGACGATATTGGGCATTGCTCCCGTACACGCACTATCTTGGAGCTCTGCAGGTTGGTTATCTCCTGTGAGGTTGACCTGAGCCAAGTATGCGTCGGCATTTTGGAGCACCTCACTTAAAGCCGTGCGGACATCCTTTGAGAGCCTGAGGAGTTCATATAAAGACAATTTGGCCGGGGTATTAGCTAATTGCGCTAAGATGTCGAAGTTGTAGGGCCTCTCCAGCCCCTGAGGTGTCTCCTTCCGGAGGGACATGTCGAAGCGAGTCTCCTTCGGCCTAGGCTTGTCGATCGTCGAAGGCTGAGCCGGTCCCGGAGCATCATTGGTAGTGGGCGGATGATCATCAGTCGCGCTTTCGGTCACCGGTTGGGCTTGTGTTCCAGATCGAGTAGTGACGGCCGAGACTTCCTCTTCTTCCGCCGAGGCAGTGCGGCAGGATCTGACTTTTTCACTTTTCCTTTTAGAAGGTGGAGAGGGCTGAGTTACCTCATGGACTAGGTCCGGATGGACCCATATGATTTCCCCTCGTGATGTGGTGAGGGGTACTAGACCAGCGGCTTGATCGCGAGCAGGCGGCAGATTAATAATTTCTATTGTTGCCAGAGGGATGGGTATAACCCCGTCCTGAGTCTCTGTTGGAGGGAAGCTGCCGAATTGTACGGACACCATGTTGGCTGCCACGGTTACCTCTTCGAAATCGATGGCCAGGGCGTTCGAATCGATGAGGTTTTGGATATACCGTTTTAGTTGGTAGCAGTCGTGTGTAGCATGGTGGACGTAGCGATGGTAATGGCAGAACTTTGGATTCTCCAGATCAGCCGGCCGAGGCTCCCGTCTTGGTGGAGGAAGCTGAATCCTATCTCCTTGTATAAGCATGTCCAAGATAGGCTTGACGTGACCGTCTTCAAAGGAATAAGTGATTTGAGACCATTGTTTGTCTGCTGGCTGTGGCTCGGGCTTCTGGGCTGTATCGGTCACCATAGCCTGCTTGCCTTTGTTGTCCCGGTTGTTGGAGGGGCTACCCCCATTGTCGTTGCTGGTGTTGGGACGCTTGCTCTTGTTCTCTCCCTCCGAGATATGCAACCCCAGTTGGCGAGCCTTCTTCAATCGTTCTTCAGTACTTGTAGCACTGATGATAAAAGCCTTCCAATCCTTGAACTGACTTTCGCCCATCCAGAGACTAATTGTTGGAAGTAGTCTCTTTTGGCAAATTTCAATCAAAGAAGAGTCCGGGTTGCCAGATGGTAACTTTATTGCGGTTTGACGAAACCGCTCAATGTAATTTCTCGTCAGTTCTTTCTCTCCTTGAACGACGTCCATGAGGGTAGACATCGTAATGTCCTGCCCTACCTCATAGAACCTCTCCAAGAACAAGCGTTTGAAGCCAGCGAAGGAGTGGATGCAATTGTCTGGCAGGTTGCGGTACCAATCGAAGGCGACTCCTTCCAATGCCCCAATGAATAACCACGTGAGGATAGCGTCATCATGGGGCAGATGGTCGGTAGTGACCTCAAAGTAAGTGATGTATCGACTTGCTGAAGTCTTGCCATCATATGGGTTGATATTGAACGGCTTATATCTTGGCGGAAAGGGAACATCCCTCCATTCAGCAGGATATGGTTGCCGTATTCTGAGGTCTTGAGAGTTTTCTCGGGCATGGAACATTGCTCGGAGCTCCTGAACCTTTCTTCTTACTTCTCGGACCTCATCTGTCGCGGTAGGGGCCGTTATCTCGGGAGGATTATTACCCTGGTTTGGTGCCGCTGAATTTGAATCTACGTTGATTACGGGACCCGTGCTTGTCTGGCCAGGTGTCACTCCCTGCAGAGTAGGAAGTGCCGCTTTGATCTCGTCTACAGACTTGACCAAGGCATGCAATATGGCCTCCAAAGTGTCGATGCACTGGCGATCGCTGGAACCGCCTTGATTGTTGTCTGTCATGAATATCGTCTTCACATGAGGAGTGACGGAGGGAGTGGTGGAGGATGTACCCTCCGAGTCGTACCCATGCGTCGAGAAATCATCTGGATATGTGGGGATGTTCTCTTCAGGTTCGGACTCGGAAGGAACACTACCCCCAGCTTCGGAGCTTGCTTTGTCTAGAGAATCATGGATGTCCTCAGGGACATCAGCATTTGTTGTACCCGATAGGAGGGTTGTTTCTCGGGGTTCGTCTCCTTGAAACATTGGATTATTGCGGACGTTCGGAGGAGTACTACCCCCAGCTCCTACGACCCTCAGGGTCGGGGACGATGAGCCTCCTGTTGCAGCAGATTTTGTCTTCGAACAGGTGTGTTGGTATACTCCGGTGGAGGGTAACCGTTTAGCCGATAACTTCTTAGCTGTAGTGGCTGATATCTTTGGACTGGAGATGCTTGTCTTCTTCCCTCTCCCCTCGACGGGGACCTTCTGAGCGGAATTACAGGAGACAACAGGAGGTGCCTCATCTTCTGAGTTCGGGTGCTGTAGTCTGTGGAAGACGGACGGACGATCTTCCGTCACTGCCGCGTTGTTGCAGCAGCAGTTGACAATGATCTGGGTGCAGTGACGTCCATGTGAGGATTCTTTGCACGCCGAGGCCCCTTCTCTTTCCTTGTGCTTGTGGAGGATCGCCTCACGCAGGTCAGAGGGACCACTCTGTCCGTTCGCCGCCGGAGATTGGACTTGAGCGGTTCTGTACAACTTTCCATCAGATGCCCGTGTGATAATCAGTGGGACGCCCTGATAGTCAGAGGTTGGGGCAGCTGTCTGGGCTTGATGAGCCCGCGCTGCCCTAGACTTCTTCTTTCTAGCACTTGTGGGTGCATAATAGGAAGAGTCCAAGTTGAACATCACAGAGTCTGGCTTATCATCCAGAGAGTCATCAGGGTTCGGACCGTACGAGAGGCGGTCGAAAACTGATCGAGAGGAGCATGGAGCAGATACTATGCGGCTGGGAGCGGAAATCGTGCAGGCTGTCTGCATGCGGTTGTCTCCTATCGTCGGACGAGTTCTTATGCGGCTAGGGGTCACGACCGTGCAGGCTGGCCGCATGCGGTTGGCATCTGTGGCCGCATGGGTTTTCTGCAAACGATTGACTTTACTGGCCGCATGAGTCTCATCCATGCTGTCGGGAACTATAGTCGCATAAGTTATGCGGCTGACAGAAGTAGCCGCATGAGTTTTCTTCATGCGGTTGGCGGATGTAGCCGCATGGACTTTCTCCTTGCGGCTAATACTCTTCTGCGGTTCGGTCCGCGTAGAGTCCCTCTTTGTCCCTGCAAGTTCAGCATCATAATATTTTCTTCTGCCGGACTTGGGGACAGCAGAGTTGTCTACGATCTGAAGCGGGACCGCAGGAGAATCCTTCTCGCCGTCTTGAGCAGCAGAGGGCATCCCATCGAGGGCTTGAGGAGGAGCAAATGACTTCGGTCTCCATTCTTTACGAGCCTTCGTGGTACGGGTGTGCTTCTGGGCCGAGCCAGCGCTGCCTTCAGAGAGCATCTCTTCGAACGCCTGTTGGTCGAAGCGGACGACCATCTTCTTTTGTGTGGAGCCAAGTTTGGCTGCATCTGACTGCGTCACCAACTCCTCAGCCGTGGAGAAGTTAGTCCCCAGCAGAGTCGCCATCGTGTTTGCCATTGATTGTAAAAGAACAGAACAATTATCGGAGGACTGAACTTAGACTCACAATACAAACTCGCTCGTACAAAGAAAGCCTAGGGACGAAAACCTAGGTACAGCAGACTAAGTACGATTGTTTATTTTTGATTCTGGGGGGTGACGATAGAGGCTCAGGAAAGCGATGGCCGCTCTGCCTTACTCCTTGGACGATCAGTATGCAGCCTTGGCTCGGGGAAGATCTGCTCGACGTTGATAAAGAAATGCTCTTCTTGCTCTCCTCG
Organism: Iris pallida; assembly: GCA_029216955.1. Lineage (NCBI taxonomy): Eukaryota > Viridiplantae > Streptophyta > Magnoliopsida > Asparagales > Iridaceae > Iris > Iris pallida. The sequence continues at coordinate 13,517,525 of JANAVB010030420.1, forward strand.
GATTGCTCTCCTGGCTTCTCTCTCTCTGTGATTATCAAGAAAAAAAGGGGAGCTCTCTCTGTGTAGATCTCTCTCTTCTTATTTTTTTATTCTTTTGTTGCCGACCTCTCCTCTCTTTTTTTTCAAGGGAATGATGCTGGCTATTTATTAGAGTGGGGGGTGATCATTAGGGTTTGCTAATGATTATCTGTTTGGAATGTCGGCGCTCCTTCATTCTATCTGAACCCTTGATCCTGATTACAGTGAATCTCGGCCATTAACGCGGATAGCATCGTATCTCATGAGCAATTAATGCTAGATGCTTTAAATCCTCGTGATTGATTATGCCAATGTCTGATTGCTCGCCACGTGTCCCATTAGCTTGATGATAAATGATATGCCCTGATCTCAGTAATTATGACGATGATGTCAAATATATTTGTTGAGATTCGGTTAAATCTCTTATTGATCCCATGCCACGTGTCTTAATTGTGAGTCCTGTCAGAGCCGCATAGGATTGACAATCCTCGAACCGCAGAGAGATACTCTTTGTAAGCCGTATAGGACGATGCTTCATCGAGCCGCATATGCGTAATCTTTGTGAGCCGCATGAGCTGGTGTTGTATTGGGCCGCAGGGAATGTGTTCCCAGAGAGCCGCATGAGCTAGCGTTGTATCGAACCGCATGGAACGGGTTCTCAGGGAGCCGCATATGACTGATTGCCACGTGGCAATCTGGGACTTCTGACGGATTTGGTCAGAGATTTTCTTCTTTTCCCGAGGAGCCAGTCATTATGGCAAGGCCATTATGAAACTTTATGTCAGGGCCGCCACAGTGAATCGTGCTGGAGCAATAAATGAGGCCACTCCTCAAACGACCAGCTGTAGGAAAGGATCACACATGGCGTCCATCGAGCCGCATATGCCTTGCTGAACCGCATACGCTCCCGAGCCGCATGCGATTGAGAGTCTTCTTTGAACCGCATAGGGCCGCTCCTGTGTGGGCCGCATAAGCTTCTTACTCGGAGCCGCATGGATCATTATTCTAATATTTTCCATGCTTCTACAGTCGCTAATCCGTCGCTATCCCGTCACCAACCTCGTCGGATTAGCGACGGATTAGCGACGAATAATCCGTCGACATGCTTCTGGTTATCTTTCATATTTCCAGAACCTGAGCGACGCAAAATCCGTCGCCATTCCGTCGCTATGTGTTTTTCCAGAACCAGGCCGACGGATGATCCGTCGGTAATCCGTCGCTACCTTGTAATTCATACAGTTAGCGACGGATTATCCGTCGTAAGGTTGTCGCTAGTCCATCGCTAACTGTAATATTTTTGATTTTTTTTTTTGCAGAAATTAAACTATTCCATGTACGTACAACATATCCAACATCTACCATATACAAATATAACATATCCAACATCCACCATACACAAATATAACATATCCGACATCCAACATATCCAACAAATATCTATATTGCCAACACAGTATCTCCAAACATCCAATATATTCCAACATACACAAAAAATATCCAACACAATAACCAACAAAATATCCAACACAATATCCCAATATACATACAACAAAATATCCGAACATAAACAAAATATCCAAAATATACACATATCCAAATGTCCAAAAACATAAACAAAATTACTGAGAAGGAGGAGGCGGATCGTCTCGTGCTCTCTCAGCCGCTTCCGCTCTACGTATATAATGCTCCACCATGTGTGCCGGCACTTGGGACAAGACATGGTCTGGAAGCGAGTGTAGCTGCTCTGACGACATCATGTCAAGGAGCGCCACGATAGCAGCATCCGGTACCAGGCAGGCCTCGGAAGAGCAGTCAAAAGAAAGTCGTCCGTGGAAGAAGGACCAGGTCGATCCGAAGTACCGGCAACGGCAGTAGACGGACCGACAGCAGACGGACCAGGAGCAGACGGATCGGAAGCAGAAGAAGGATGCGGATAGTGCCCCAGCACTATCGCATGCAAATCCGACACCGCCGTGGCGAGAGTCGCAAGCTGCGTCCTCACATCGTCTGCGGGGGACGAGGGAGGAGGCGGAGGCGGTGGATATCTCAGAGTCAACACCTGCAACGACGACGCCATAGAACCTAAGCCGTAGAGGCGCCCTTTCCTAAAGCCGTCGGCGGATTCTATGAACACGTCGTCGTAGCGAGCGGCCATAGAAGAGGGCGTCTGGGTGGGCGTCGTTTCGCCGACATCCTCGACAGGGGGCTCAATCCGACGGAGTGCCTCACGATACGCAGCCTATCCAATGAATGTGTTTATACTATAAGTTTTCCTAAGTTATAATCTAAATCCTATGTTTCCCTAAGTTAAAGTGTGAATCCTAAGTTTACCTAATTAAGTTAACAATAATTATATTTCTAACATAAATCTCATAAACGTAAGTACTTACATCAGTCTCCTGGGCCCTCGCGTCGACGAAGCTCCTATCCTTCCGCCTCTTGTGCGTATGCACGAATACTTCGTGAGCGGTGACCGCCTCCGCCTCTCTCCCCTCCTTCACTGCCCGTTGGGCCTGCATATGTAGAATTTAATTAACTTTGTATATTAATAGTACCAAATTAAATAGTGGAATAAATTTGCGATATCTCACCAATTCTGCACGCGTCAATGCGTGGGGCCTTCATCCTCCCGTATGCAGACCCGCGGCCTGTCTATTCGCCTTGGCTTTCTCTGATTTCTTCTTGTATTGAGGAGTATCCATCTTTCCCAACATCTCCTCATAGTACTCCTTCCGGATCCAGTCCTTCTTCGTATGCGTCGTACGAAGGTCGTACACCGCATCCCGTATCTTCTTTCCGGCGACAGCTTTGTAGGTCCTGCGGATCGCCTCCTCGCGATGGGGGGGCCACCAGAACGTCCTCTGACATACAAATTCAAATATCACATAATTAAAAATTAATAAATTAAAGAATAATTAATAATTAATCAAAAGATATATACCCTCATCTCGTCGAGCCAGACGTACTGTCTGTCCTGAGGCACCTCAAAAAAATTGAGGTAGGGGCCATGGTAGTTATCCTGGATAATGCGCCCTAGAATCCAGGCAACATCCCACGGAAAAAATCTATAAAGAAGCAACGACTGGATTATTGACTTTAATAAATGAAACAAATTTGATAAATTAACTTAAATTTACTTACGATTCACCCGCGGGCCATATCTCTCGTCGGAACTCGCCCATCGGCCTTTCTGGTGGCGTCCGAGGATCCGAGGGTCCGCGCTTGTACTCTTCGATAACAGAATAAAACTGAATCTGGGGGTACTTCGGGGCCCACCGTACAGTAACTACTGGGTCTGCTGCTGCATCTGCTGATGCATCCGCTGGTGCATCCGGTGGCGGAACGGATCTGCTAGAGGATGGAGTCGCAGGCCTCGACGAAGATGACGGTGGCACCGAAGTAGATTGATGGCGGGAAGAGTTTGTGCCCGGGCTCTCCAGGTCGGGATCGGAGGTCACATTCGGGGAATATATTTGGCAACCACGACCGCTACCACCACGCCCACGTCCACGACCACCACCACCACCACCACCAGCACGAGTGCTTGCAACCATACCCTGTAAATAGAACACATAAACATAATTAATAATATAGAAGTATAAATGAATATAAAACTAAACTAAAATATATATACCAGCAGCAGGGCGACGAGTGTCGCCCAGACGAGTAGGACTAGGAGTGCCATCTGCAAAAAGAAAATTATACAATAAGTAGATGATCGAACGACAAAAACATAAACTGAAATAAGAATACAGAAGTTTAATTTAAACTAAATCATCCTCGTCCTCGGCCTCGACAAAAACATGAACTAAAATATACCGATATTTAATCATCGTCATCGTCCTTGTCCTCGTCCTCGGCCTCGTCTTCATTCTCATCATCATCCTCATCCTCATCGTCGACTTCATCTGTATCCTCATCCTCATCAAGTTCTTCTTCTTCTTCTTCTTCTTCTTCTTCTTCTTCTTCTTCTTCTTCAGTCTCAATACTTGGGACAAGACGCCTCTTTCTCCCCTGGTTGACATCTAAGTCTTGTATATCAACCTCTTCCTCCCCTCTATTTTCCTCAGCAGGAGGTATATCAACCTTTAATTCAACATCCATGGTATCCGACTATTGTCCCAAGTATTGGGGCTTTTCGATCTCGTCCTCTTGGTATGCTGGGTCTCCAACGTTGAATATATTTCTAAATTTAATCTTGCATACTGCCCACCAGTCAAATCGATCTCTACGATGCCTTGGGTAGCTTGTATAGTAGACTTGAACAGCCTGACTTGCTATCGCAAACGTGTCGGACCCTCTAAACCTCCTGCGATGATTTATATCGACGAATCCAAATTGTTTATCGATTCTTCAACCGATATTTGGTGTCGTATCGAACCACTCACATTTGAACATCACAATATGCATATCATATGGGGCACTATATTATAAATCTATAATATCCCGAAGCACTCCATAATGGTCAAAGTCCGGCTCGTCGTCATAGATGGTGCCTCTTATACAAACACCAGAATCCTTAGTACTGAAGTCGTCATTGACAAATTCGACATTTATAGCATGCTGAGTTGCCTTAAACTTGAAGCCATTAACGACATAGCCTGGCCAAGTCTTTGCATGCTTCTTCGGTCCCAATGCCAAATAACGAATGCTCTCATTTGTGAGTGTTGTTTCAGGCAATAAAACCTGTAAACAAATAATAATAATTTAAATATTTTAATGGTAGCCACATAACATATTATCTCAGTTACTTACGTATTTTCGAAACCAGGTCGAAAAGGTACAATCAACCTCTCTTTGAAGTCCCTCATCGGTAATATCGGGTGTCCTTATTTTGACTTCATCTCTAAATACACTGTTAGAGAGAATAAAAATAAGTGTAGTCACTTACTTCACCAAATTAGATATTATAACGAGGTGTAGTCACTTACTTCTCCAAATCTCTCACTTCTTGTATGTCACAATTTAACAAGACATATCGGTGCGCGGCATCATACTCATCGTCAGTAAACCACCGTTTCTTACTAGCCCTAATAGGCTTGCCCCTTAAATTGAATATACCTCCATCCTCAACATCTTCGTCATTCCTTTGAGGTCTATTTCGATTTGCCTTGACATGAGTATCGAAATAAATGGAGCAGAAGTTTGACACCTCCTCGATAAGATATGCTTCGTATATCGAAGCCTCTATATAAGCCTTGTTGCCAACTTTCTTCTTTAGATGGCATAGGTACCTAGAAAGACAAATTATCTTAAGAATTAATAATGAATTATAAAATTTCATTTAAATTATATCGATTTTTATTTACCTTTCAAAGGGGTACATCCATCGATAATGAACAGATGCACCGACACGGGCTTCGTATGGTAGATGAATCGGTAGATGCTCCATGATGTCGAAAAAGCCTGGTGGAAATATTTTCTCTAACTTACAAATTATTAAGACAATCTTCTCCTCAAGTTGTACCATATGTTGCACCGACAGCTTAGTTGAATAGATATCCCTGAAGAATGTAGACAGCTCAGCCAACGGAACCCATACAACAGAAGGCAACAACTCTCTCAAAGCAATGGACAGTAATCTTTCCATAAATACGTGGCAGTCGTGACTCTTCATTCCTGTTAGCTTACGTTCATTGAGATCAACGCATCTAGACAAATTCGACACATAGCCGTCGGAAAATCTTAAAGTAGATATCCACTTGCAGATTATTAATCTATCTTCCTTGCTCAATGTATATGGCGCTATAGGCTTAGTTAATTGTCCACCAGCTTCCCTTTGTTTCAAGTTTAGATCATGACGTTTGTATATCTCGGCCATGTCTTGTCTTGCTTTTGGATTGTCCTTCATCTTTCCTTTAATATCCATGGCGGTATTGAAGACATTATCGAAAACATTCTTTTCGATATGCATGATATCAAGCTTATGCCTTATAAGATTATCTTTTCAATAAGGCAAGTCCCAGAAAATACTCCGTTTGGTCCAGTTATGGCTTTGTCCGAACCTCTCGACACGATTGTTCGATGGATCTTCTATTGCGATGGGCAATTCTTTTACATCTTCCCAAATATCGTATCCCGACAATCTGGCAGGAGGATCAAGAAATTCTTGTTTTCCAAATCTGAACGCGTCCTGGTTCTTTCGCCAATGATGGCTCACGGGCAGAAATTGACGGTGACAGTCAAAGAAAGAAGTTTTTCCTCCATGCCTAAAGCGGAACGCCTTACTATTTTCCATGCATATCGGATAAGACATGTTGTCATATGTACTTCATCCCGACAGCATACCGTATGCTGGAAAATTATTAATTATCCACATGAGTGAAGCTCTCATCTGAAAGTTCTGTTTCCTGGAAATATCATACGTCGTGACGCCGATCTCCCATAGCTGTTTCAGCTCATCCACCAACGGCTGTAAATATATATCGATGTTCTTCGTCGGATTTTTGGGACCGGGTATGATAGCTGTCAAGAACATATAAGGAGTCTTCATACACATCCATGGTGTCAGATTGTAAGGGGTAAGAATGACCGGCCAGCATGAGTATTGAGATCCCGACTGTCCGAAAGGGGCAAAGCTATCATAACATAGCGCAAGGCGTACATTTCTAGGCTCTCAGCAAAATTTGGATGACACAAATTAAAATATTTCCACGCCTCTCCATCCGAAGGATGTGACAATTCTCCTTCGTCCTTTATGCGTTCTTCACTGTGCCACGTCATGTGTTTCGCTGTATTCAGAGACATATACATCCTCTGCAAGCGCTTCGTGATCGACAAGTAATGTATATACTTGTAAGGACATCGTTTTCTAATTGACTTTCCTTTTCCCTGTACTGGCTTGTAACGATCCGTATTACAGAAGCTGCAACTTTCTGATACGTAATTCTCTTTGTAGTACAACATGCATCCGTTGCGACAATAATCTATCTTCTTGTACCCAAGTCCCAGTTGTCGGACCATCATCTTTGAATTGTAGAAGTTTTTTAGGAGCTATTTTGATTCCTTCGGTAACACCTCCTTGATTAGTTGTGTGATCCGATCATAGCAATCTTGTGGCAAGTTAAAATTAGACTTTATGTTCAGCAACCGCTCGTCACTGATAGTACGAAATGAGTCTCACAACCAGGATATAGAGGAGTATATGCGTCCTGAAACATATCATAGAACTCCTTTGCCTCGGGATTAGGATCCTCTGGATCAAAATTAGGCCCTGCCGTATCATACACCATATCTCGTGCAAGGTTCTGCAGGTCTCCATAATCAACAGAGCATCCGTCGTCTTCGAGGACATCCATTGCAGCATTATCATCAAAAGCATAAGTAGCAACTTACACAGTCTGTCTTTCCGAATATAATTCACCTTGCAATGACCACAGGCCGTAATCACGTACGAACCTTACGAGTCAAATGATCTCTTACAGTTACCACTTCTTCGTAACGTCTATTGTGACAATTAACACATGGACACTTAATTTTGTTACCGTCCATGTACTGAGCTTTGCTCATGGCATACTTAAGAAATACTTCCACGCCTGCCTGAAAATCGTCACTCACACTAATTTTGCTCTCGTGTTGCCGTTTGAACATCCATGTACGATCAACAAAGTAACGATTCATCCTCGATTTGGATGTAAAAATCTGTATCGTAAGACAAACTAAACATAAGAATAGCCCGATACCGATACTCATATAGGATTAGGGTTAGGGTTAGGGTTAGGCTCCAATGCCGATACTCATAGGGATAGTCCGTTATCGATACTCATAGGAATAGCCCGATACCGATACTCATAGGAATAGTCCGATACCGATATCGATTTCGATACTCATAAGAATAGTCCGATATCGATACCGGGACATGCCAAACTGTATCGGTATCGGATAGTATCAGACCGGTATCAGTCAGTATCGGGTATCGGTCAGTATCGGAGCGGGACATACCAAATTGTACACTACTTATACGTTGCTACACTACGTTCTACATCATCTTGATTAATTGTACATTAATCTTGGTTATCAACTCTTGACCTTGATTGATGATCTTGATCAAGAATTAATAATCCTGAATTAATTATAATTATTCTTGACTAATTCCTAGCTAGTTAACTAGCTTCCAATTTAGAATTGGAACTCTAATATAAATATTACATATAATGTAAAAACGCATTCAATTCGTACGGGTCGAACCTGTACCCGAATGAGTCCCCCTTCTTCCCTGTGTCATGATATACGGACACTGTGTCCGTATGTCGAGGGCAAGAACGTGTCGACCCTATCTCCCCTGCCCCACCTAGACCTGTCAACGGATAGTCGAAAATTCGAATCCGATCCGACTCAGTATCCGAACTTTCGGATATTTTCCGAAATTTCGGATATCTGATTCGGATATCCGAATATTTTTCGGATATTATCTTTTTTCGGATACAAATTCGGATATTAAGGTATTCGAATCCGTTAATATATTCGACTTTAAATTGCAAATTTCGGATATCGGATTCGGATATCCGAAATTATATATATATATATATATATATATATATATATATATATATATATATATATATATATATAATGTATATGTAATATATATTAATTAATAGAGAAGAGTAAAGGATTTTATCCTCAACTGACTTTTACATAAATCAATTATAATATAATATATATAATAGTAATATATATTAATTACGATTTACAATGGACGAAGAAAAGACTCAAATATGTAAAGCAATTGAATTTGGTTTTCGGATATTCAGATAATAACTAAATTTTTAATATTTCGGATATTCGAATAATAGCATTCAGATTTTTTAGCTAATCGGATCGGATATTATCCGATATCCGTTAAACTATACGGATACGAATTCGAAGTGTCAAAAGAGATATTTGTTCAGATATCGGATCGAATTCGGATATTACAAAAGAATTTCGGATACGGATATTACCCTGTCCGTACCGATAAGCATTCGTTGACACCCCTAGCCCCACCCCTCTCCCCAACAGCATCCCCTCTCCGACCCCCCTCTCCGACAGCACCCACCCCCCCACCCACCCCTCCCCCACCCCCTCCCCACCCCCCCGACCCCCCTCCCCGACCCTCTTTCCCCCCCGGTCCCGGCGACAGCCGACCGCCACCCCCCCCCCGAAACCCTAAAATAGAGAGAGAGAGATATATATAGCTTACCTGCGAGATCGACGGAGGGAGAGAGATCGCCGGAGGGAGTGAGATCGCCTGAGAGAGAGAGGGGGAAGAGAGAGAGTATATTTGGGGGGAATGAAAAATTCTACCCTCCTGTCGGTTCAATTTAAGTTAGGGTACAGTATTTAGCGATGGACTAGCGACGGATATATCCGTCGCTAGTTCATCGCTAAATACCCACTAGATTACCGACGGAACGTCCGTCGCTAGTTATGTGCTAATTTTTGTGCCATTTTTTCAGATTTTGCCGCCAAAATGTACGACATATTAGCGACGGAGATCAGTCCGTCGCTAAATTTTTGTCAAATTAGCAACGGAATTGCGACTGATTTTGACACAAAAAATAGAAAAATTGACCATTGCTTTCTGACGGTAGTCCGTCACAAGGTAGTCGCTAGTCCGTCGCTAATAGTCCATCGCCAAATTGTTGTATTTTAGTAGTGAGTTGTTTGGTTACGTTATTGTACCAAGCATGCCTGTAATTAGGATCTTAGGACAACTTGTTAACACTAGGAATAAATATTTAGAACACTTAGAGGATATCTATGATTGCAACATAGGAAAACTCATCACAGCATAGGACCGTTAATTATATTTAGTCTTTTGCTTGAAATTCAGTGGGTTACAATTTTGACCAAGATAGTACCCTGAGATGACCCCTGAGGATCGCACTCTAATCTTACCTAGAAATCTGTTTCCACTTGTTTCCATTTGCTCTTCCTTGATTCGTTGTTGAAATTGATTTCTGATTTTCGTTGTTGACTTTGATCTTGCATCGTGATAAATTTTGTGGATTGAATTGTGATATATTTCGATAAGGTAAATGTCTGTTTTATTTATGGAGTTTAGAATTTATCGTAGCCATATTAGCTGGTATGACAAAAACATAGGGCCTAATTTTGGGTATACTTATCTTAGTTATGGAATTTAGATTTTCTCGCAGCCATACCGGTTGGCGTGGTGAGAATTCTAGATAACATAATTATAGGGTGTATACCTTAGTTATGACTCTATCGTTTATTGCATCTAAGCTTACTGGTATGGCAAAAATTCTGGCAACATGATTTTAGGAAGACGTGTATGGTTATCAGATCATATCTCAACTTGGTTCACTTCGTTCTGACTGAATGAGCAAGAATGAATTCTCATCATCATTCTTTTCCATCTTGATTAACTCTGTCCTATCTACATCTACAACTAGGATTATAGATTTTCTAGGACTCTCCAACAGGATTGCTTTCATATCTTTTTGGACATAATTATTTTTGTGTTCCATCTTTCCTATGACTTGACTAAACTCTTCTTCGTTAACCTCTTGGGTAATTCTTCTCGTCCTTCTCGGTAATTGTTAGAAACGCCTTATAGATTGATCCAAGGAAGGTTCGAGAAATTAGATTTTAACCTTGTATTACGGAATCTAGAGTTTTGCGGCCAGAAAAATACTGGCGAGGCAGGACTTCAGATGACGGCATCAGGGTTACATATGTTTCACGGATCTTACCATGTGTATTTGATTAATATTTCATGGATTTAGTCAAGATAAGTTCAAAAACCTGTATTATCTGCTGTGTACTGCAACCATCCGTCGTATTACGGAACAAAGAAGTTATTTCAGCCAGATGCACACTGACCTGGCAATAACTTTGCGTGACCTAATCGCGGAGATATATGGTTCTCGAGTTTTACCTCGACTACGTCCTATGCATCTCGTTGTCGTCGTACCATTCTTGGAGATATTTTGACGAGCTTTCCTGTCTTGCTTGACCCTTTAACTTGTTTGGACACTGTTATGGATTGCTCGACCCAGTCTTAGGCCTTGTTACCTTCTACTTGATAGACGACCGAAATAGCCAAACCTTGTTAACTGATTCTACAGTATAACTATAAACGTATTGTGTGTTTGTGATAAGTACTTTTCCTAGGGATTGGTTAGATTAAGCTTATAGGACAAGTATGGGTGACTGACTATAGTAGACTTGGAAACCATTAAGAACGATTGTATTAATAGTATGACTTGATGATAGGGTATCTAAGATGGAATGATGAGATATTATATTGTTATGACTATGGATTGAGGATTAAAATCTTGTGCTTAAAATTTGAGAATTGAGCATTGAAGGACTTTGATGACCAAGTAATTATTGGTTATCTATAAGCTAATTACATGTGAATAGAGGGTAGATCGAGATGTGGAATGATATAGAATAAGTTAGAATGAGATATAATATTGCGTACGAGATTGGGAAGATATCAGTTAAAACAACAAGAACAAGGCAAAGACATATGTACATTGGTAATTAATAAATCGGAAGTTTTGAAATCGAAGATTTATATTCAGAGGAGTTGTTGAGTAAAAAGAAGAAGGCCATACGCCAAGTATAAGTATTGAACGTATAATTTCAAGGAGAAGGTGTAGAAAAAGGATTGAAGACAAATAATGCAAAGGGCCTGTGGATTGATAGAATAAGGATACTTAGGATATGATAAGGAAATCAAGTATTTACAATTGAGGTTGGATATATGGTTGATGATTAAGCATTGTTGGCTTATAAACATACCCAGAGAATGACCTATAGTTTAGGGTATACATAAATGTTCCATATTAGTATGGAAGATTCTAAAGGATATATGACGTAGTTTATGATAGAAGGACCTTTGTTGAACCTAAACCAAAAAGATTGTAAAGAGAAACAGAAGAGATGATCACAAGGATAGCAGATTGAGTATTGTAGCCAGAGCAGCTACATGTTATAGTTTGACCTATTGGATGATTTTAAATTTCGATGACGAAATTCTTGTAAGGTGGGTAGGATGTAAGCCCCTGAAATTTAGGGTTTATTTTAAATTTTCTAAATGAATTATTTTCAATAAATATTATTATTTAATTATTTTTTATCATTAAATGTACTTTCCGCGACTTTGACTTCTGGAGCGTCAGAGATGCCAATCTCTAGAAACTCTCTTCATGGGTTTTGTAGTAGACAAGATTATCTTCGTTTTGATATATCATGTCCCACTAAAACTCGTTTCCTTGTGCTCTTTTTGTATCGCGCAACTTCGGGTCAAATTAGACCAATTGATCGTTGAATAATTTCTAATTAAATTTCCACTTTTATCTTTGATCATCGTATGCACGTTACCGTGACTTTTAATTTAGGAGCACAAGACTAGTCATTTTCTCCAAACCAACTTCTCATGTATGATCTACTCGAGACACCCTATGCCTATGACCTTCGTATCCCACTCAGACACACCATCTTGTGCTTTATTTGGTTTGCACAACTTTTCTGACACGAGACCCAATTTTAATTCGTCCCACGGAGTCGCATTTAATCTTCGACTCGAATTGGGGATACCCTTTCGACCCAAACCTGCCAACCCAAAATACAGACACGGCCCACATGAAGCCTACTACCCACATGACACTTGTGTCCCATTTAATTGAGCCCCCGCATATTACTTATTTACCCATGATCATAAACACCTAAAATTAATCCATTTATTTCGCCAAACCCGATTTTGACCTAACCCGGCTAAACCGAACCCAAACCCAAGCTCCATGTTGTCCTCTCATGACTACCCAAATAACCCCACACAATTTCTCTCTTTTTCCTATTTTAAAATATCCCTTCTCTTTTATTTAATAATATCTCTTTCTAATATATATATATATATATATATATATATATATATATATATATATATATATATATATATACATATATATATATATATATAATCAAATATCTCTTTCTCTCTTTTTCTTAAATAACTCCTACACACATACACCCCCCCCCCCTCTCCCCATACCAGCACACACATCACCCCCTTTTTTTCTCAGCCGACCTCTTTCTCTCTCTCTCTCTCTCTCTTTCCTATAATATCTTTCTCTCTCTCTCTTTCTAATATATATAGCTAACTCTCTCTCTATATATACTTACACTCTCACACACACAACCCCATCACCAACACAACACCCACCCCCTCCCCCCTCACTTAGCCGACAGCCACCTCTCCATTCTCCTTCTTTTTCTTCACTTCTTCTTCAACAGCACCACCATCACCATTATCATCATCAATACCACCACAAACACCACCTCCTCCACCACAAACACCATCTTCACCACCATCACTACTTACCACCATCACCACTACTCCGAGCACCACCACCGCGCCGCTCGCCGTGCCCCCGCCTGGCCCGTCGTTGCGCCGTCGTGCCGTACAGCAGCAGCCGCAGCTGCAGCAAGCAGCAACAGCACGCAGCAGCAACAGCTGTGATAACAGCAGCAGCGACCGCGCCACCGCACGCCGCCGCGCGGCCGGCCCTCGCCACCGCGAGCTCCCATGCCTCCGGCGAGCCTGGGCGACCACCCCAGGTGTGTCCCCGGTCTCCCCGACGCGTGAAACATACGATTCGTGCGTTTGGCACAAGATTCCGTCGGCGCGCGCGAGTTTTGAACTCAGAATTTGTGTTTCGTTCCAGCGACTTCGTACACGTTTTTCAAGAAATTTGACCGTTGGATCGACGAACACTTTACTCTGTCACAATCTCGGTATATAGCTCTTCACTCCCCTCAAGTTTCGTCAGTTAATTTTGTCATTTGATACATCAAAACCGGCCGCCAAGTTGACCGTTTAAATTGTATAATTTTTGGACAGTTTTGCGGAGCCAACTTCGTCGGCTCGTAACTCCGTCATCGCAGCTCCGTTTGGCGTGCCACCAGTTCCTATGCATAGCTGGTATAACCCTCTTCCTTTTTCTTCGGTTTTGTTTAATTATGAGCACGTTTGGTTGGTCGAATTCGACGCCAAAGTTGGTCGTCCGAATTCTTAATTTTGTACTCGTAAAATTTCATTTTTGAACCCGGGACTCCGGATTCAATTTCTGACACCACCAGTAGACTCATGGCATCGTTTTGGCACAATTTTATTTAAAGGTTCCTTGATTTGGAGGACGTGTACCTTGGCACACATTTCGGTGCAAAGCGGGCCCCATAATCCTGATCAACGGGTCATTTTGAGATCGGCTCATCGGAATCCAATTTCGGATATACCGTTGAGTTTGTATCGTCATTCTAAACTCGTTGACATATACTTTATTGAGTTTTGAAGACATTGGCTCCGACACGCATTTCGGTGCAAATCGGATTCTAAATGTCCGGGTCAACGTGTCATTTTGAGATCGGCTCATCGAAATCTAGTTCTGGACATACCGTTGAGTTCGTGTCTTCATTCTGGACTCTTGACATATACTTTGTTAGATTTAGTGGACTTTGGCTTCGACATGCATTTTCGTGCAAATCGGATACCAATATCAAGGTCAATGGACCATTTTGTGATCGGGTCATCGAAATTCCATTTCGGACATACCGTTGGGTTCGTATCATCATTCTGGATATTCGTGGACATATAATTTGCTAGGTTTTGTAGACATCTGCCCTGACACATTTTTCGATGCAAAGTGGGTCCAACGACGGACATCATTTTGACCCGAAATTACCATTTTGTCCCTGTGTCCAAATTGGACTTATGGGTAGGTTATCCTAGCTAATTTGACCATTCTGGACGCGTTGGTGATATTTGTTTTGTCATCCGACGACATCTGTAGATTTTGCTTATGTGTTATCCTTAATTTGTAATTAATTATTACTATTAGTATATATATTATATGTTTGGTTTTTGTAAAACTCTAAAGTGATCCTTGTGTTTCTAAGGACCCTAAGTGTTGGTTTAGATATAGTGTCACCCCACATTGGACTTTTATGTTAGGTCACCACTTAGCTAGTGTCTAGTTAGTAGTCGTGTCACACCACTAGTGTAAAATCTTGAACATAGTTTAGAGACTGAGATTGTATATCATTTTGATAGGCCACCGGACATCTATATCTTCATACTCTTGCCTTGCTCGAGGCGAGTACCCCTACAAACTTTATTTACTGTGTATGATAATGAATTGCGTATGAACCATGTTAATACAGTGATTTAAACTGAAAACCATATCTTACAGGTTTCTATATATATAGCGTATGCTTCACATGCTTTAATTATACTGCTCTCAGGATCTTTAACATGCTTTAATTATACTGCACTCAGGACCTTCCACATGCTTTATACTGCTCTCAGTACCTACCATGTTTTATACTGCTCTCAGTACCTGCCATGTTTTATACTGCTCCCAGTATCTTCACATGTTTTAAACTGCTCTCGTATCTCTCACATGTTAGAATCTGGGTTATGGGAAACTGATAGTTGAGTACGTGATCATGCCCCCTCTACGTACTCGAGCAAAGTTTTATTTTATATGTTACCGTGCCGTAGGTTTTTTCTCAAAGCTGTATTTGTACATATGTACATCTATCGCCTTATCATTTGTACGAAAGTATATTTCATTTACATGTGCCTCCCGCACATTGTACACCTATTGACGATCACGTATCTGCTCCAGTTTTAAACTCTAGATACACATATGTCGCCATGACAAATATTCCTGACATGATAGATTTGTGTTATGACATGATGTGATACAACATGAGATATGACACGATTCTTATTTATTACATCTCTTTTCATTCCATGTTCAGTATGTTTAGTTTGTAGAATCAGTACTTGCTCCCGTCCTGACAGGATAACGTTGTAGGCATACTTTCGGAGGAAGATTTGCTCTGTGATCTTTTCTATAACCCACTACGCAGGACCAGGCTTTTGCTCCCGAGGAAGTCCCCGCAGGGAACCTCGCTTGATAGTCTTGCTTAGATTATTTTTGGCTTAGTTTTGAACTGTTTAGACTATATCTTGTAGTCACTGGACTTTGTCTCCAGTTTGATACTTTGGAAGTGTATTATTAAGTCTGTACTTATTTTACTTTCGCTTATAGATGTTGTGTTGTGATGAACCTTTTAAATGTGATATTAGAACTGTTAGCAGCTTAGATCTTTTATTATCTATACTTAGAACAGCTTACTACGCTTTAACCAAGCGTAGGCTGGACATGGCTCGGTTCGGCCCAACAATTTGGGTAGCGGGTCGTGACACCTTCCGATCCAGTCGTTTCCAGTCTTCAGCATCTTTATCCATTGACTTTGCGTTGTCGCCCCCCAACGGACCATGCAAGTCCTTGCACCATAGTAGATCCTCCATCCTTGGCTTCCAAATCGTACATTTTTCTCCTGTGAGGGTGATCATACGAGTGTTCATCTGCTCCATAGACAAGGTTGTCAGAACCTCCAAAGCTCTGATACCAGATGTTGGAAATCGGATACGCCCTCCTGCGCTCCGATACCGTGTCTGAGACGTTGTCGCAGCGAAAACTTAGGCTAACCCACCTGAAATAACCAACCCTCGTCTGACGGACACCAAGCACAAATAAAGACAAGTATATGGCGGTGACTACGTCACCTGGAAAAATCCCAATCTCTAGAACTCAGATGAAATTACAAGATTGACAAAAACTAATGTTGAACTCTTTGTCCTAATAGGTTCAACCCCCTCACCACACTCAAGAAGAAAACAAAGATTACAATTGAAATCGCTCACCAACCCGTAGCAATCTCCCTAACCGAAGTTGACGACCCCTCGATTAGATCTCTTCTTCCTTCTGTCTTGGATGACGAAGTCCTAAGAGCAAAGTGCGAAACTTTCTCTTAGATTTCCTGTGGACGAGCACCTCGAACCTCCACTTTTTGTGATGTGCTTTGTGCCTCCACCCTCACCCCATACTTATAGGATGAGAAAAACCTATTTTAGGTCATAATAGGATTTCTTAAATATGAAGCCCTCAAATAAGAATCCTACTACACCTAAAATAGCCCATCAACATCCTATTTTAGATTATAATAGGATCTCTTAAATAGGAAACCCTCAAATAAGAATCATATTATATCTAAAATAGCCCAGCACTAATTATGGACATCCAAATCAAATTAAATCAAGTATTTAATCAGATTTGGACTCCATAAATATGCTATTACAAAATCCAGACTAGACTCCAACAAACGGCTGGGGTTAAATACGGCAACCCGCACATGAAGTGTACGAGCACTATCGTTCCAGAAAAGACCTGAGAGAGTGGTTCTTGATTTGGGAGTGTTCACATATCTACTAAATTATTTCCCTGTCCGACTAGTACTAATGGATCCAATATGTAAGACCAGCCAGATGAATATAAGTGATGTATGTAAAATAGTCCTGATAAGCCAATCTAGTAGGAACAATGTACACAAATGAATCCATAAAATACTACTCTGTGTAACCATCGTGTCACGAATCATAAGTCATATAATGTATATCTAAAATATGTATCATAGAAACTATTAAGAGTTGGAAGTAACCAGTTTAATGTACTTGTCTGGATTTGTTGAAGTCGATGTGTGTGACACGAGCGTCTCGACACAAAATAGATCAAAAGTTATATTCATAATTGGTCCAAAGAGATAATGATGTCAAGATCCATAACATCCAATGATTCAAAGACAAGCCTAATATAGAGAAAGTCCAAAGTCGTCGATTCGGTTCACTAGTCATCTATATCTTCTATAATTTAAACAAAATATAAAATAACTTTATTAAATACTACAAATTTAATATCTTATAGATATTCGTGTCAGCTTTTCAAAACTTCAAACTGATCGCAAATCGGAGTTCGGGATCTCTTGAAATCTCCAAAACTGTACGACGCGTCGATTTTTGGATAAACGACACTCAAATAATTATCCAAAATTCATACAAAAAATTCTAGAAAACAAATTAGATATTCGAAAAACTAACCTCGATACGCTTCTAACAAAAACTGAAGGTCAAACGAAATCAGGAGTTGGAAGTTATGGCCTTTCGAAGTTGATATAGCCTTTGAAAAAGGAGGCTGAATTTATGACGAATTTGGACTAGTTAGGACGTAAAAAGAGAGAAATTTTGAAAAGGAATGTAGATTTTATTTCATAGGTTGGATATATATATATATATATATATATATATATATATATATATATATATATATATATAATGGCTAGCAATTAGTTAATTAGGATGTGACTAGAATTCAATCAATAAGGATATGGTTAGGATTATCTAATTTTGATAGTATTAGTTTAAATAAAAATGGTTTAAATAATAATAGACATGATTCCAATAGGATTAGAATTTTTAAATCAAATATAAATTTAAAATAATTCAATCTATTTGAAATCCTACAGTAATTACAATAATAACAATTTAAACTATTATTCTATTTTATCAAATAATTCAAATCATACAAATTCAAATCCAAATCAAATAAACGATCAAGATAATAACTTTAGAATAATATTTAATGTAATCAAAATAATTTAAATCATATAGATTTTAAAAAAATCAAATAACTGATTATCATATGAATTAAAAATAATACTCTATGTCATCAAATATTGTAAAGTATATTTTTTATAAATTCAAATTTTTATTTAAAATAAATGGACAACCATTTTATTATTTCAAAAATAATTATGATTTTAAAACCGTTTTTAGAAACTTTTGAAAGACCCAAATGATAACAACATATTTTATATTTTAAATAATAAAATTCAAGAACAAAATCTTTTTATAAAACTAAATAGTATATTCAAACCATTTAATTTAAAACTAGTTTTTGGTAACAGAAATAATCACAAAATATCTTTTACAAATTTTGACCAAAATTACTTTTAAACACAATAACTAATATATATATATATAATTTTTTGAAAATCTGGAAAGAGAGTTTACAAATGTTCTAGGGTGTATGAAGTTTCTCATCCGGATTTTGATTTCATGGTATGGGTTATCCTTAGGCTAGTTCCACCAATTAAACAAGTCGGAAATGTTCCTCCAAGTGAAATCAAAATTGGTATGGGTTATCCTTAGGAAAATCAAAGTCAGAAATTATTCAAAGTGAAATCAAAATCACCCTCGGTACCATGACACTTTTGGTCTATCACCCTCGGTTCTTCGAAATTATTCAGTGAACATTTCCGACTTGAGAGAATAAAATATTGGGTCCGGCTATACACACCCCATGTCACGACCCGCACCCGGATATATGGGTACGAATACGTGGGCCACGCCCAGCCTACGCCCCGGGTATCGACGGTAGAACGCTGTCAAGTATACTATACTAACTACAATATCCAAGATCCATAACTATGAATGTACTCATGTCACATCACGAAAACTAATAAAGATAAGACAAGAAATAATGACAATATTACTAGAACAACTAGAATCTACAATGATCATAAGACAGAAAAATGAAGAAGGAACAACAAGACTAACTAAGGATAACTACCAAGCAACTCACATAGAAGAATAGTGAGATCCACCTCAGCTAGCAACATCATGAAGTCCAAAACTGAGGGCACAACTACTCCTAAAATTTTATCAACATATCCAGTCAGGATGGAACGAGCACAAATCTCAAATAACAGTTCTAGTTAGACGATATTGAAAATGTAGCAGTAAATAGAGAGAATATACGAGGTAAAATAATGTGTACATGAATCATGGTAAGGCATGTCAAGACTGTAACTGAATGTAAGAACAAGAAAATAGTATATATCATGTACAAAAATCTGGAACTATATCTATGTGAGTTTAGTATTAGTTTCAACATGTGATCGGCTTAGAACTTGATACAATGTTTGGCCTGGCTAATCATACGTGAGTGTATGATTAACACTATACAATGATGATACAATAATCTGTGGGGTATTGATCACACATCTACGCTAACACCCCCATCCCTGACTAATATAGTGGATCCAATCATGACACGTCATGACACGTGATTCTCTGAGAAGGTAGCTAGCCTTCGTAGGAATCCTGTCTATACAATGCACAAGGAACTAGGAAGAGTTGCACAAGGCATACCATATAAGAGGAATAACATCTTATGACGGGATCCAGACAAATACCAATCCGTGTGAACAATGTGTCAAGAGAACAAGGATATCTACACTAAATACAAGAAACAAAGACGATATCATAAAACAGAAATATTATCAGAGAATGTACTCGCCTGTGATCTGGTGGAATATGTCAACTGGTCCAAGAACAGTGCCTCGAGGACCTATAGGTGGAATACTGTATCAATATAAGGGTTTGGAAGTAAAATCAAGTCATACTAAGTCAACTAGGTCAAGACAAGTCAAAGCAAATCAAACTAGGTCAATCTAAGTCAATGGTCGACTTACAATTGACTTCTGGTCAACTGGTCAACTCTGGTCAACCCTAGGTCAACTCGGGTCAAACTTGACTAACGTTGACTAACAGTTGACTTTGGGTCAACTGGTCAACTTTGGTCCAGTTCTAGTCAATTTTAGGCTACAGTTGACTTTCGGTTGACTTTGGTCAAAATAGTCAACTGTGGTCAACCAGGGTCAAAACTAGTCTAACCTAGAACAAATGTTGACTCTACTTCGATGTTCAGTCAAAGTAGTCAACCATGGTCAAACTGGGTCAAAGCTAGTCTCTACAAACATCTACAAGGTCAACACATCAATTTCAGTGATTGTGAAATCACCGAAATCGATGGAACTCAAAATACCACAAAAGGAGAAAGATTATAATAATAGGATGAAAACCTACAGATGTTGTCGGATGGTGTGAAACAACCATTACCAACGTGTCCAGAATGGTCGAAATAGCTAGAATAGCCTGTCCATAAGTCCAATTTGGACACAGGGGCAAAAGGTAATTTTGGGCCAAAATGGTGTCCGTGTCGGACCCA
This sequence comes from Iris pallida, assembly GCA_029216955.1. Lineage (NCBI taxonomy): Eukaryota > Viridiplantae > Streptophyta > Magnoliopsida > Asparagales > Iridaceae > Iris > Iris pallida. The sequence goes on from JANAVB010030420.1 coordinate 13,538,473, forward strand.
CTTTGCCAAAAACGTGTCAGAATAAAACTGCACAAAATTTAACAAATTATATGTCCACAAATCCAGAATGACGATACAAACTCAACGGTATCTCCGGAATTGGATTCCGATGACCCGATCTCAATTTGGTTCGTTGACCCGGACATTGGAAACCGATTTGCACGGAAAAGGTGTCGGAGCCAATGTCCTCAAAACTCAGCAAATTATATGTCAACGAGTTCAGAATGACGATACGAACTCAACGGTATATCCGGAATTGGATTCCGATGAGCCGAACTCAAAATGACCCGTTGACTCAGAAAGTGGGATCCGCTTTGCACCGAAATACGTGCCAGGGCCCACGTCCTCCAAATCTAACAAACTTTATATGAAAACATGCCAGAACGATGCCACGAGTCTACTGGTGGTGTCAGAAATTGAATCCGGAGTCCCGGGTTCAAAAATGGATATTTACAAGTGCAATACTAAGAATTCGAACGGCCAACTTGGCGTCGAATTCGACCGACCTAACAAGCTCAAATGAAATAAAATCTAAAGGGGGTAGGAAGAGGGTTATACCAGCTATGCATCGGAACTAGTAGCGCGCAAAACGGAGCTGCAACGGCGGAGATAAGAACCCGCGAAGTTGGCATCGCAAAATTGTCCAAAAACAGTACAAATTAAAACGTCAACTTGGTGGCCGATTTTCACATAGCAAACGACGGAATTAACGGATGAAAATTTGAGAGGGATGAAGGGGTATATACCGAGATTGAGACGGAGTGAAAAAATCGCCGATCCAATGGTCGGATTGTCCAGAAAATTGGTACGAAGTCGCTGCCCCGAGACGCAAATTCTGAAACTTTCCCCGCGCGCGTCGACGGGACTCCGTGCAAAACGCACGAATCGGGTACGTGGCACGGGGGAAGGAGACGCTGCCCCGGGGGTGTTCGTCGGAGCTGTGCGCGGCTAGGGGGGAGGTCGCCGGCGGCGGCGACGGTCGCGACGGCGTGCGGCGCACACGGCTGCTGCTTGTGGCAGCTGCTGCCGCAGTTGTTGCTGCCTGCTGCCGCTGCGGTGGAGGCCGTCCAGCGACGGCGGCACGGCCAGCGACGTGGGCGGCACAGACGGGAGTGGCCGCGGCGGCGGAGATGGTGTGTGGGGGGTGGCGGTGTGATGGTTATGGTGATGGTGTGGATGATGATGATAATGGTGATGGTGTGGTGATGATGATAATGGTGATGGTGTGGTGTGTGTATAAGAAGAAGAGAAGTGAAGAGGAAAAGAATGGGGGGCATGGGCTGCTGTCGGCAGGATTGGGGAGGGGGCATGTTTGTGTGTGATGGGGGTGAGAGAGAGAGATTATATAGATAATATATGTGTATATAGTATTTAAAGAAGAGAGAGAGAGAATGAGATTAATGAGGAAAAGAAAGTAGAGAGATATGGGGGTGTGTAGGTCGGCCACAATGGGGGAGGGATATGCTGGTGGATGGGGATGTGTGGTGTGTTTGAATATTTTTTTTAAGGAGAGAGAGAAAGGAATCATATATATATATAGGTATATATATAATGAGATATTTGTATATGTATAGAGATATTTAGAGTAGAGGAAAATATCAGTGGGGTGTGGGCAGTCATGATGGAGGGCAACATGGAGCTGGGGTGGGTTCAGTGGAGCCGGATTGGGCCAAAATGGACAGGGTGCAACATTTGAATTAAAATAGGTATTTATGATCATGGAAAAAATAAGTAGCACGTGGGGGCTCAAGTAAATGGGACACAAGTGTCAGGCGGGTAGTAGGCTTCATGTGGGCCATGTCCATATTTGGGGTCGGCTAGGTTGGGTCGATGTCGGGTCCCAAAATTAAATTGAAAAATAAATCAGGTTTTACGGTAGATAATTAATTGGCCTAAATTGACCCGAAAGTTGTGCGAAGAAAATGAAGAAAGATGGTGTGTCTGAGTAGGACACGAAGGTCATGGGCGAAGAGTGTCTCGAGTAGATCATGCATGATAAGTTGGTTTTGAGAAAATGACAGGTCTGGTACTCCTAAATTAAAATGATGTCAACGTGCAAACGATGATCAAGGAAAAGAGTGGGAATTCAATTAATAATTAAATGGTCTAAATTGATCCGAACTTGCGCGAACCAGAAAGAGTACAAGGGAACAAGTTCGAGTGGAACACGAAATATCAATGTAAAGATAATCCCGTCTACTACAAACTCCAAGAAGGAAGTTTCCAGAGACTGGCATCCCTGATGCTCTAGAATTCCAAGTCACGGTAAAGAGCATTTAATGATTAAAATTAATTTAAATAGAATGAATTATCGAGAATAAATCATTTAGAAAATTCGAAAATAAATCCCGTAAATTCAGGGGGCTTACATCCTACCCACCTTATAAAAATTTCGTCCTCGAAATTTAAAGGTTGGTAGGGGTTAAAACATGATAGAAGATTTAGGCAATATTTTAGGCACGATCTAAAAATGACGAGTTTTGCACGATCAAGATAATCGATTTAAAATTATTCAGGCACGATGAGGGATTTGGCACGATAGAATCATGATACGAACAAAATTATATGTGCATGATTTCAAAATAAGTCAAGTCATTGGGGCACGATTTTATAGACGATTAAGAGAATCGATGATATAATTGAAGTTCAAGTACGGGGTGATTTGTAGGACTTAGGTTGATGGAAATCAACCCGAAAGTCGAATAGAGTCTTATAGGCCCGATCAAGGGTTAAGGAGTATGATTAATAAAATCATGAAATACGATCCAAGTTCGAATGTGATTAAAATTAGAAATAGTCTAAGTTCACTTGGCACGATAAACAAGACGACCAAAATTGATTGATCATGGACAGAAGGGAATCAAAATCTTAACAGTATCGAAATTTAAGAAACAATTGAGATATGAAAATTTCAAAATTTTTAGAGTTTTTAAGTGTAGATAACAGATGTAGATATGAAATAGTTGATTTGTGTAATCAAGACATAGCTAAACAAGGCAAAAAAAATGATAGTAAGATGAGAAAATCATCATGCGATGAGAAAAGAAATGAATGATAAGTCGAAAAATAAGGGTATGAATTGTCCTCATCATTTGGTCAAAAAAAGTGAATCAATTTAAGATACGACCTGATAACCATACACGTCTATCCAAAACCATACTGCCAGAATTTACGCCACGCCAATAAGCATAGCTGCAATAAACGATAGAGTCCATAACTAAGGTATACACCCTATAATCATGTCATCTAGATTCCTTACCACGCCAACCGGTATGGCTGCAAGAGAATCTAAATTCCATAACTAGGATAGTATATCCAAAATCAGGCTCCATGTCCCCGTCAGGCTAGCTAATATGACTACGATAAATTCTAAACTCCATAAGTAAAGTAGACACTTATCGTTCCCATCGTCTCCATCAAATATGTTTATCAGGATATCTTAACTCAATCCTTAAAAAAAAATTTATCTCAAACAAGGTCAAAATCGAAGTCAACAACGAACGGACATCAAGATTCAAAATTCAACAACGAATCAAAGATAGGTAAATGGAAACTAGCGGAAACAGATTTCGAGATAGGATTTAGAAGAAAATTCTCAGGAGATGTCCCGAGGGTAACCTAGGTCAAGATAGAAAATGGTGGAATATAATCTAAAACAAACCTCGACCATGATACGAGGTTGGTAAATCATATTCACGTCTCAACCTGGAAGATACAAGTCCAACTTATAACTTCCCTCTGGGGTCCACAAACTCATCCCAAGAAGGAATAGTTTGATACAGACAGATATTTCAAAAATCAGGACGAGTGGAAACAAGTGGAAAAAGATTTGAAAGCCTTCGAAATAAGATTCCTCAGGGGTCATCCCTGGAATCTACTAAGAGTTCCTAATATGTGACTGAGTACCAAAATCCTAAAATATTCCATGACTCAACCTTAATCCTAGGGCAGGCTCACAGTAGTACAGATAAGTTCAAGTACTACCACGACTTCGCATTAATTGCAAAGACTGACCTGCATAGGCCACCACTAAAAACGTGTCACGACCCGCACCCGGATATAGGGTACGAATACGTGGGCCACGCCCAGCCTACGCCGCGGTATCGACGGTAGAACGCTGTCAAGTATACTATACTAACTACAATATCCAAGATCCATAACTATGAAATGTACTCATGTCACATCACAAAAACTAAGGAAGATAAGACAAGAAATAATGACAATATTACTAGAACAACTAGAATCTACAATGATCATAAGACAGAAAAATGAAGAAGGAACAACAAGACTAACTAAGGATAACTACCAGGCAACTCACATAGAAGAATAGTGAGATCCACCTCAGCTAGCAACATCATGAAGTCCAAAACTGAGGGCACAACTACTCCTAAAATTTTATCAACATATCCAGTCAGATGGAATGAGCAAAAATCTCAAATAACAGTTCTAGTTAGACGATATTGAAAATGTAGCAGTAAATAGAGAGAATATACGAGGTAAAATAATGTGTACATGAATCATGGTAAGGTATGTCAAGACTGTAACTGAATATAAGAACAAGAAAACAGTATATATCATGTACAAAAATCTGGAACTATATCTATGTGAGTTTAGTATTAGTTTCAACATGTGATCGACTTAGAACTTGATACAATGTTTGGCCTGGCTAATCATACGTGAGTGTATGATTAACACTATACAATGATGATACAATAATCTGTGGGGTATTGATCACACATCTACGCTAACAACCCCATCCCTGACTAATATAGTGGATCCAGTCATGACACGTCATGACACGTGATTCTCTGAGAAGGTAGCTAGCCTTCGCAGGAATCATGTCTATACAATGCACAAGGAACTAGGAAGACTTGCACAAGGCATACCATATATAAGAGGAATAACATCTTATGACGGGATCCAGACAAATACCAATCCGTGTGAACAATGTGTCAAGAGAACAAGGATATCTACACTAAATACAAAAAACAAAGACGATATCATAAAACAGAAATATTATCAGAGAATGTACTCGCCTGTGATCTGGTGGAATATGTCAACTGGTCCAAGAACAGTGCCTCGAGGACCTATAGGTGGAATACTGTATCAATATAAGGGTTTGGAAGTAAAATTAAGTCATACTAAGTCAACTAGGTCAAGACAAGTCAAAGCAAATCAAACTAGGTCAATCTAAGTCAATGGTCGACTTACAGTTGACTTCTGGTCAACTGGTCAACTCTGGTCAACCCTAGGTCAACTCGGGTCAAACTTGACTAACGTTGACTAACAGTTGACTTTGGGTCAACTGGTCAACTTTGGTCCAGTTCTAGTTAATTTTAGGCTACGGTTGACTTCCGGTTGACTTTGGTCAAAATAGTCAACTGTGGTCAACTAGGGTCAAAACTAGTCTAACCTAGGTCAAATGTTGACTCTACTTCGATGTTCAGTCAAAGTAGTCAACCATGGTCAAACTGGGTCAAAGCTAGTCTCTACAAACATCTATAGGGTCAACACATCAATTTCAGTGATTGTGAAATCACCGAAATCGATGGAACTCAAAATACCACAAAAGGAGAAAGATTATAATAATAGGGTGAAAACCTACAGATGTTGTCGGATGGTGAAACAACCATTACCAACGTGTCCAGAATGGTCGAAATAGCTAGAATAGCCTGTCAATAAGTCCAATTTGGACACAGGGGCAAAAAGATAATTTCGGGCCAAAATGGTGTCCGTGTCGGACCCACTTTGCACCGAAAAACGTGTCGGAATAAAATTGCACAAAACCTAACAAATTATATGTCCACGAATCCAGAATGACGAAACAAACTCAACGATATCTCCGGAATTGGATTCCGATGACCCGATCTCAATTTGGTTCGTTGACCCGGACATTGGAAACCGATTTGCACGGAAAAGCGTGTCGGAGCCAATGTCCTCAAAACTCAGCAAAATATATGTTAATGAGTCCAGAATGACGATACGAACTCAACGGTATATCCGGAATTGGATTCCGATGAGCCGAACTCAAAATGACCCGTTGACTCAGAAAGTGGGACCCGCTTTGCACCGAAATACGTGCCAGGACCCACGTCCTCTAAATCTAACAAACTTTATATGAAAACATGCCAGAACGACGCCACGAGTCTACTGGTGGTGTCAGAAATTGAATCCGGAGTCCCGGGTTCAAAAATGGAATTTTACAAGTACAACACTAAGAATTCGAACGGCCAACTTTGGCGTCGAATTCGACCGACCTAACAAGCTCAAACTGAAATGAAATCTAAAGGGGGCAGGAAGAGGGTTATACCAGCTATGCACCGAAACTGGTAACGCACAAAACGGAGCTGTAACAGGGAGATACGAACCCGCGAAGTTGGCGCCGCAAAACTGTCCAAAAATAGTACAAATTAAAACGTCAACTTGGTGGCCGATTTTCACATAGCAAACGACGGAATTAACGGATGAAAATTTGAGAGGGATGAAGGGGTATATACCGAGATTGAGACGGAGCGAAGAAATCGCCGATCCAACGGTCGGATTGTCCAGAAAATCGGCACGAAGTCGCTGCCCCTAGACGCAAATTCTGAAACTTTCCCGCGGCGCGTCGATGGGACTCGTGCAAAACGCACGAATCTGGTACGTGGCACGCCGGGGAAGGAGACGCTACCCCGGGGGTGTTCGCCGGAGCTGCACGCGGCTAGGGGGGAGGTCGCCGGCGGCGGCGTCGGTCGCGGCGGCGTACAGCGCACGCGGCTGCTGCTGCCGCAGTTGTTGCTGCCTGCTGCCGCTGCTGTGGTGGCCGTCCAGCGGCGACGGCGCGGCCAGCGGCGTGGGCGGCGCCGGCGGGGGTGACCGCGGCGGCGGAGATGGTGTGGGGGGGTGGCGGTGTGATGGTTATGGTGATGGTGTGGATGATGATGATAATGGTGATGGTGTGGTGATGATGATAATGGTGATGGTGTGGTGTGTGTATAAGAAGAAGAAGAAGTGAAGAGGAAAAGAATGGGGGGCATGGGCTGCTGTCGGCAGGATTGGGGAGTGGGCATGTTTGTGTGTGATGGGGGTGAGAGAGAGAGAGAGAGAGATTATATAGATAATATATGTGTATATGTATTTAAAGAAGAGAGAGAATGAGATATTAATGAGGGAAAGAAAGTAGAGAGAGATGGGGGTGTGTAGGTCGGCCACAATGGGGAGGGATGTGCTGGTGGATGGGATGTGTGTGTGTGTTTGAATATTTTTTAAGGAGAGAGAGAAAGAGATATCATATATATATATATATATAGGTATATATATAATGAGATATTTGTATATGTATAGAGATATTTAGAGTAGAGGAAAATATCAGTGGGGTGTGGGCAGTCATGATGGAGGGCAACATGGAGCTGGGGTTGGGTTCAGTGGAGCCGGATTGGGCCAAAATGGACAGGGTGCAACATTTGAATTAAAATAGGTATTTATGATCATGGGAAAAATAAGTAGCATGTGGGGGCTCAAGTAGGGGTGAGCAATATACGGTTGAAAAACCGTAAACCGGGCCGAACCGAACCGAACTGGCCATTCGGTTCGGGTTGAGAAATAACGGGTCGGATCTCGGGTCTGCTATTATGAAATTTCGGGTTTCGGGTCGGCTATCGGTTATTGGGTTCGGTTACCCAACCGACCCGAAAACCGATTTAGTTTTTTTATTTATGAAATTACTAAAATACCCCTCGAGTATATAAAAATCCTAACTCTCAGAGAACCCTAAAGTTTCTCTCTCTCACTCACTCTCGTCTCTCCGTCTCGCGCCGCGGCTGTTACTCCCTTCTCTTCGAGAACCCTAACTCTTTAGAGAACCCTAACCCTAACTCTAAGAGACAAATCTCTCCCTCTCTCGTGCTATCTCTCTCTCTCTCGTGTTAACCCTAGATCTGGGCTGTCTGGATGTGGCTATCGAGAAACCCTAGATCTCTTGGAGAACCCTAACTCTCGAGCTAAGCTAGATCTATCGAGATCTAGCCTTAATCTGGTAAGAAATCTAATTATTTCGATTTTATTTCGATTTTATTTCGATTTTTGTCTATTTTATTTCGATTTTTCTAATTATTTGGTTACTTTTGTGCATGTGCTTGAAATCTAACCTAGATCTAGAGGATTCTAACCTAGATCTGGCCCCTTGGCCCTTGCTCTTGCTGTGCTGATGTCTTCATCTCTCGATATTAGGAATCTTGCTGTGCTCTTGCTGTGCTGTTGTCTTCATCTCTAAATCTGGCCACTGTAAGTATAATCTACCCCTTTCTTTCGTAATTTCCTGAATATCTTATGTAGATATTGTTTGCAGTGCACGAAAATATGTTTGCAGTGCACGAAAATTGGTGGTTTAAAAATTTGGTTCATGAATATCTTATGTAGATTGGCATGTTAATATGTTTGCAGTGCAGCATGTTTAATGTTCTTATTAGCAGTGCAGCATGTTTAATTTTTGCACTTTGCAGTGCAGCATGTTTAATTTTTGCACTTTGCAGTGCATTATGTAGGCTCTGCTCTGCAGTGCACTTTGTTTAATATGTTAATATGCAGATTGGCATGTTAAATTTTCTGATAGTCTTTACTTTGCAGTGCATTATGTAGGCTTTGTTTAATATGTAGATTGGCATGTTAAATTTTCTGATAGTCTTTACTTTGCAGTGCACTTTGCAGTGCATTATGTAGGCTTTGTTTAATATGTTAATATGTAGATTGGCTCTGCTCTGCAGTGCACTTTGTTTAATATGTTAATATGTAGATTGGCATGTTTAATATGTTAATATGTAGATTGGCATGTTAAATTTTTGCACTTTGCAGTGCAGCATGTTTAATTTTATAATAGTCTTTACTTTAATACTTTTTGTACTTTGGAACATTTTACTTTGTCTGTTGGTGGTTTAAATTAGCATGTTTAATGTACAAATTGGGGGCTTAAATTAGCAGTGCAGCATGTAGGCTCTGCTCTGCAGTGTGCACTTTGGAACATTGCACTTTGGAGCCTTGTAGGCTTTGCAGTGCACTATGTTTATTGTTTTGATTGGGCCTACAGAATCTTCACTTTCTGGCTTTTAAGGATTACTTATGTAGATTGGATTATTTTGATAGATTGGGTTAGGGTTAGGTAGCTAGGTAACTTAGTAGGTTACTCATATTAAATTGGACTTTGTTGAATAGGTAACACCAATCCAATCAATGGCAACAACATCATATTCATGCAATGTGCGTATTTCTTGATTGTCGTTGACGAGCTTGCGTTTCGATTTGTGGAGTGTGAGGGCTTTAGACACTTCATGAATGTAGCGTGTCCTAGTTTTCGTATTCCGTCAAGATGGACTGTGGCTCGGGATTGTTATGAAATGTACTCTATTGAAAAGAGTAAGCTAAAAACATACTTTAAACAATCCAAGCAAATGGTTTGTCTTACGACGGATACTTGGACATCGTTGCAAAAAGTCAACTATATGTGTCTTACGGCACACTACATAAATGAAGATTGGGAGTTGAAGAAGAAGATTATAAACTTTTGTCCAATTACAAGTCATAAAGGGGAAGCCATCGGAAAGCGGTAGAGAAGTGCTTGCTAGAGTGGGGTATTGATCGAATATTCACTATAACGGTTGACAGTGCGAGCTCCAATGATGTTGCTATTTCTTATTTAAGCAAGAAAATTCAGAATTGGGGCAATAGCATTCTACAATGCAAATATTTACACATGCGTTGCATTGCACACATCATTAATCTTGTTGTTGTTGACGGCTTGAAATTGATGTCTCCATCGGTTGCTCGTGTTCGAAATGCGCGGTAAGGTATGTGAGACATTCTCCAAGTCGCTTTCAAAAGTTCAAGGAGTGTGTTGAAGCCGAAAAGATACAAAGCAAAAAAATGTTGTGTCTTGATGTGAGCACTCGTTGGAACTCGACATTTTTGATGTTGGACACGGCACAAAAGTTTGAAAGTGCCTTTGATAGATTCGCCGGACAAGATCCATGGTTCAAAGTAGAACTAACGGAGAATGGCGGATATCCTATTGAAGATGATTGGGCCAATGCAAGAAGGTTGTGCACTTTCTTAGAACACTTCTACGAACTTACTTTGCGTATCTCGGGATCCTTATATGTCACTTGCAATAATTTCTTTGACGAAATCACATCCATTGATATTCTCTTGCGCACATCAAAGGAGAGTGATGACTATGACTTATCTCTCATGGCGGACAAGATGAGGGAGAAGTATCAAAAGTATTGGGGGGACATTGAAAAAATGAATATGGTGATTTTTATTGCACCAATTCTTGATCCTCGACATAAGTTGGAATATGTAGAATATGCTCTTGATCATCTCTATGGTCCGGAGAAGAGCGATTCCATGAAGAAGAAAGTAAAAAGTGTTGCGTACTCTATGTTCAACGAGTACAAAAATATGAGCTCTTCTCAAAGTGGACCAAGTGGTGGTATTACTATTAATGAAAGAGTTGAACCTTCTAGTGCAAATCAACCGTTGCAATTGAAGAAGTTCATGAAAGCCCAATTCAAGAAACATAAGATGGAATTAGGTGGTGGAGACTCCAAATCGGAGTTTGATCGATATCTAGATGAGAGCACCGTAGATGATGATGATGAGAGTGATGATTTTAATATTTTGGGATGGTGGAAGCTCAATTCTCCTCGCTTTCCGATCCTATCGAAGATGGCTAGGGATGTGTTGGCCGTTCCCATTTCTACCGTGGCATCCGAATCCGCTTTTAGTACGGGTGGCCGTGTGCTTGATTCATATAGGAGCTCTTTGACTCCAAAAATTGTTCAAGCTCTTATTTGTTGTCAAGATTGGTTTCGGGGGCCTTCCGATCGACCCATAGTATCCATTATTGAAGAGGACTTTGAAGACATGTATAAAGTTGAAATAGGTAATTTTTTAAGGCATTATTTCATTTATATTGAGATTAGTTTTTTTAATTTTGTGTTTTAACTTCTTCATTGATTCATTCTTTCATTTAGATTTGGGTAAGTTAACGGTGGAGTCAACATCTACAAGCGAGGTTTGATTGCTCTTCTCTTTAAATGTGGAGACTATATTTGGGGAGTATTTTTGGAGTATTGTAACTTGGATTACTGTAACAGTATTTTGGATAACTTGGTGGCTTGGTGCTGCTATATTTTGGTGCTGCTGTTGTAACTTGGTACTGCTGTTTTATTTGGACCTTGCTGGTCCCTCTGGATTTCTACTATTTTGAAGTGTTCCAATGTATGTTGGTGCTCTGTTGTTTATTGACACTCTTACAGTGCTGCAGTTTTATATGTTGGTGACTTGGTAGTTGCCTAGTTGGTGCTGCTGTTTTATATGTTGGTGCTGCACCAACTTCTAATCTTTTATATCTGCTTCAATTTGCTTGTCCAGGAAATAACTTTATGCAGTTTCATAGCTGCAGTTCTTGGATTATGACTTATGAGGTTTACTGCAGCCAATGGCGAGGCATAAAGTGCAGCCATTGGCGAGGCATTCGTACTTTGGTATATCTATGATGCTAATTTATTTTACGTCTTTTTCTTGAAAGTTTTACTAACATATTAGATGAAAAAGGCAATGATGATGAGGGCTTGGGAATAATAGAACTGATACTACACATGGCATCAATATATTGCATAGATGAGCCATATCTGAGTCACAATATAGGTTTTTTTTCCTTGTTTTTTATTTTGTTCTCCAGGAAACGCTAGGGTTTGCTGGAAGCTTGGAAATGTTGTTCAATTGCTGTATGCTGAGAAGATACAATGAGGTTTCATAGCTGCAGTTCTTGAATTATATGTTGGTGCGCTCTAATCTTGTATCTGATGATCTGCTCCTCCAATTTGCTTGTCCAGGAAATAAGTTTATGCAGTTTAATAGCTGCAGTTCTTGAATTATATGTTGGTGCTGCTCTAATCTTTTATATCTGAATCAGTTGATCTGCTCCAATTTGCAGTTTCATAGCTGCAGTTTCAGATAATCTGATGATCTGCTCCAATTTGCTTGTCCAGGAAATAAGTTTATGCTCATAGCTGCAGTTCTTGGATTATGACTTATGAAGTTATGAGGTTTAATGCAGCCAATGGCGAGGCATAAAGTGCAGCCATTGGCGAGGCATTCGTACTTTGGTATATCTATGATGCTAATTTATTTCACGTCTTTTTCTTCATAGTTTTACTAACATATTAGATGAAAAAAAGGCAATGATGATGAGGGCTTGGGAATAATAGAACTGATACTACATGGCAATATATGATGCATAAATGAGCCATATCTGAGCCACAATTTAGGTTTTTTTTTTCTCGTCTTTATTTTGTTTTCCAGGAAAAGCTAGGGTTTGATGATGATGGCAAGATAACTATCTGGAAGCCTGGAAATGTTGGTCAATTGCTCTGACTCCTGGAAATGTTGCTGAATCCTGGAAATGTTGTTTCAAAAAATTGTTGTTAAATTTATTATATTTGATTGGTTTCCTGGAAATTGGAATTCTGAGAAGATACACTGTGCATTTGTTGTTTCCAAAAATTGGAATTCTTGTTCAAAACTATGACAAAAACTGGAAATGTTCAATTTATTATATTGTATTGCTGAATCCTGGAAATTTTGCTGAATCCTGGTTGCTGAATCCTGGAAATGTTGTTCAATTTATTATATTGCATTGCTTTCCTGCATTTGCTGGCTTTATATATTATACTGCAATTTCTGGAAATGTTATTGAATCCTGGAATTTACCCTTTAAGTGGGCCGGCCCATTGGGGCCCATACAACCGACCCGAACCGAAAACCGAAAAAATAAATTCGGTTCGGCTTCGATCGGTTTGTCAACATTCGGTTCGGTTCTCGGTTTACAGGAATAAGGTTATCGTTTGTTTTGTCGGTTTACTATTTTCGGTTCGGTTTGAACCGAACCGAACCGTTGCTCAGCCCTAGGCTCAAGTAAATGGGACACAAGTCAGTCAGGTAGGGTAGTAGGCTTCATGTGGGCCATATCCATATTGGGGTCGGCTAAGTTGGGTCGATATATCGGGTCCCGAAATTAAATTGGAAAATAAATCAGGTTTTACGGTAGATATTAATTGGCCTAAATTGACCCGAAAGTTGTGCGAAGAAAATGAAGCACAAGATGGTGTGTCTGAGTGGGACACGAAGGTCATGGGCGAAGAGTGTCTCGAGTAGATCATGCATGACAAGTTGGTTTCGAGAAAATGACAGGTCTGGTGCTCCTAAATTAAAAGTCATGCCAACGTGCAAACGATGATCAAGGAAAAGAGTGGGAATTCAATTAATAATTAAATGGTCTAAATTGATCC